>CM019151.1:475944-566100 GCA_009733165.1 Naja naja | reverse complement strand
AGTTGCCCAGCTCTTGGTGGTTGTCATCTTGATTGTAGAGGTCTTTGAGTGTGTTGGGCTCCTTATGTTTGCAGAACTGAGGAAGGGGACAAGAACCGTACACGAAAAAGGTTGAGTATAAATCGATTAATTGTCCTTGTTCTCGTGGCTCTTCATTTTTTTTCTATTTAAGAACCTTTTAATGTTTTAAAATTATATTTATTTATTAAATTAAATGTATATGCCTCCCCTCTCACCCCTGGAGTAAGTTTAGGAGGCTTAAAACACATTATTTGGAGAGTTTTACCTCAGATCTATTTTATTTTATTAATTTCCTTATTCATGGACACCGTTTGTTGGCAGAAAGTTTGAGCAGGGGGTCGTCAAACTTGGCAACTTTAAGACGGGTGGACTTCAACTCCCAGAATTCCTCAGCCAGCTATGCCGAGGAATTCTGGGAGTTGAAGTCCACCCATCTTAAACTTGCCAAATTTGAAAAAAAAAACACTCTTCCAGAGTGACCAGAAACCCTTCACGCACAGCAAGGAGGCTCAGAACTTGAATTTTTGGTTGATCAGAGACACCCAGAATCCTCCAACCCAAAATCTAAAGATGTGCAGATTAGGGCCCGGTCTGTTTCTCTGTATCTCAGCCGGCTTCTGTGCAGCCAGGCCAGCGCCAGCAACGGAGCATGTGGCCCAAAAGCCTCACCTGACGATAGAGACTCAATGCCACAGGCTGGTTCTGCAAAGCCATGAAGAAATCGCCCCGGCCGAGTTCGTCCTTCAGGCGCGAGATGACGGTGTAAACTGAGCAGGAAGGGGGGGGGGAGAAAGAAAAGGAGAACGTTTGCCAGCCTGCTCCATCCAGCCTCTCGGCTGGGGAGGATGGGCCTGCAATTCACAGCCGAGATAGCGGCTTTTAATTTGCTCTTGCATTTCCCCTGGCAGGATATATTCTGGAGGAGGTTAGGGTGGGGAAAAAAATCCCTTTTTTTCTCCCCTTGCTGAATTGAGCATAATCTGCAGGGGCTTCAGAGGGAAAGATTGCTAAAATGGCTGGGTATGCTGTATTTTTATTGTGATTCATTCTTTCCCTCCCTTCCTCCCTTTCTCTCTCCCTACTTACCTTGATATCTCTCTATCTCAATATCCATCTCAATATATAACTATCATCTATGTAAGTATCTAGGTATCCATCCATCCACCTTCATATCTATTGCAATATCTTTGTCTATATCTATCATCTCTCTCATCTATTATTTATCTCTCATCTACCTATCTCTATCTTTCATCTCTCTCTCTCTCTCATCTATCTATATCTATCTATATCTATCTATATCTATCTATAGGGCCTTGGTGGTGCAAGCTGTTAAATGCCTAGCGCTTAAGTTCCAGCTGCCTGCCTTGTGTGTAGGCTCGAATCCCACCAGGCTCAAGGTTGACTCAGCCTTCCATCCTCTCGGGGTAGGTAAAGTGAGGACCCAAGATTGTTCGGGGCAATAAGCTGACTTTGTAAAAATGCTTAGTAATAAATAAGCAAGGCATATACAATGGAAGGAAGGCTATTGCTGAGCACATTGGGTTGTGCTCCAAAATTTGTAGCAGCCTGAGTCTCCGGAGAAGGGCGGCATATAAATATGAATAAAAATAATAAAATAAAATAAATATCTATCTTATCTCTCTCTCATCTATCTATCTATCTATCTATCTATCTATCTATCTATCTATCTATCTATCTATCATCTCTATATATCTATCTCTATCTCTATCTATCCATCCATCCATATATCATCCATCCATCCATCCATCCATCCATCTATCTATCATCTATCTATCTATCTCTCTCAATATCATCCTATATCTGTCTGTAATCATCATACTTCTCTCTCTCACACACACAATCTACCTATCTACCTATCTTTCATCTCTCTTATTTCTCTCTATCTATTTCTTATCTATCTATATCTGTCTGTATCATCTACCATCTCTCTCTCTCTATGTTCTCTCTCTCTCTCCATCTATCCTTCCCCGATTTACCCAAGTCACTGTCCCCACTCTCAATGGCTCTGCTCAACGCCAGGTGGCTTTTTTTCATGGTCAGCAAAAGAGGAACCTGCTTTCCCGGCCGGGGTTCGTATTCCAGCAGCTGCAAAAACAACAACAAAAAAACCCCCCCACAAGGTTTCCATCAGGAAATTCTGGGAGTTGTTTGAAGTCCAGACTTCATCAAGTCGCCGAGGTTGAAAAAACACTGATCTAACAGGACAACTAAGGAGTTCGTTCTTGCTGCCTGTGGCTGACCCAGTCTGCCTGCAGAACGCCTAGATAAACGCTGAAGCTATCTGGGATTTTTCCAGGCGGGTGACACGAACCCCTTGCAACTAGAAAGCTAGCGTGTCAGGGTAATGGCCAGGAAGGAACCCACTCCTCTGAACTGCCCGCTTCCCAAAAACATTTTTGCAACAAAGAAGCTGGCAACCCCTAGACGTTGGGCCACACGCCATCTTCAGGTTGGTGCTTTCGGCTTCGTGCTTGTGCGAGCAAAGTGTGATCGGAGCTGCCGTCTCTCTATAAATACTGGTGGGGAGGTGTGGTGTGCTGGCTCTGTTGTAAGCGGGTTGATTGGCTGTGTTGTTACTTCTTGATTGGTTGATGGAGTTGATCTTTGCAGATTGGTTGGCTTTTTCGTAAGACCCTGTGTGGCTGAAGTACTGGCTGTATGTCTCTTAGCCTTTTGTGTTGTAACGACATGGGTAATGGGCTGTGTGATGACCTTCTGAGTTTTATTGTTGTGACATCCTGGGTCTTGTGCTGTAATCTCCTGGGTTGTTGGCTGTGTTGTAACATCCTGAGGTTTTGTGGTGTAACCTCCTGAGTTTCGTGATGTGATATCCTGAGCGGATGGCTGTGATGTAACGTTCCGGGCTTTGGTTTGGCTACAAGTTTGAGGTCTGGCTATGTGTTCATGGCATGTGTCAGTTTGCTTAGTTTGGGGGGCCAGAGGGTGTAGCAGCTGGTGATGCTGTTGTGGTCTGGTTTCTGGATGGTGGTTGCCTTTCGTCTATGGGATGGGTTTGGGTTTGAGTCTGGTGAGGAAGATTGGTGGTGGCATCATGTGTTGTTTTGGGTCCTACCAGACATCTGGAAACTAGCCCTTATCAACAAACGAATCCCAGCCACGAAAACCAACACCGGACCCAAAACCATCCCATAGACGAAAGACAACCACCGTCCAGAAACCAGACCATGGCTGCATCACCAGCTGCTACACCCTCCGACCCCCAAACTAAGCAAACTGACACACGCCATGAACACATAGCCAGACCTCAAACTCGGAGCCAAATCAAAGCCCGGAACGTTACATCACAGCCATCCGCTCAGGATATCACATCACGGAACTCAGGAGGTTACACCACAAAAGGGGGTAAACAGGGTCACAGGGGACTGTAAATGATGTATGCCAGAGTTGGCTCCATACAGGGCAGTGCCAGTATGTCTCCTCTAATGAATCCTTTGAAGTTGGTTGAAGTTTGGCTCAAGAATCATGATTTAATTAGGGCGATTGCTGGAATCCTGACACCTGGCTTGTATAAAGAGAGGCATAGAATCAAGATCACGTGAAGTATTAGTACCGCTTTATAAGATCTTAAAGGTAAAGGGGACGCGGTGGTTCAGTGGCTAAGATGCTGAGCTTGTCGATCAGAAAGGTCAGCAGTTATTTAAAGATCAGTGGAATAGATAAATGATTTGATATGAAATTAGATAAGAAAGTTGGAAATGTAATTATGATTATGTATGAATGTTGTAACCTGGAATCACATTGCTCACTTGAAGAGATGTGTAAAAAATAAAAAAATAAAAAAACTTTTTATTAAAAAAAAAAAGGTTCCCAGTTCGGCGGTTCAAATCCCTAGTGCCACATAATGGAGTGAGCTCCCGTTACTTGTCCCAGCTTCTGCCAAACTAGCAGTTTGAAAGCACGTAAAAAATGCAAGTAGAAAAATAGGAACCCCTTTGGTGGGAAGGTCACAGTGTTCCATGCGCCTTCGGTGTTTAGTCATGCCGGCCACATGACCACAGAGACATCTCCGGACAGCACTGGCTGTCCGCTTTCTTCAGCTTTGTAACGGAGATGAGCACCGCCCCTTAGAGCCAAGAACGACTAGCACGTATGTGCTAGGGGAACCTTTACCTTTATAAGACCTTAGTAAAACCACACCTGGAATACCGCAACCAATTTTGCTCACCATACTACAAAAAAAGACGTTGAGATTTTGGAAAAAGTTCCGAGAAAGGCAACTAAGATGACTGAAAGGCCTGGAGACTTAACTAAACGGTACCAAGAATGGTTGCAGGATTTGGGTTTGGTTAGTCTAGAGCAGGGGTGGGCAGCTCTGGCCCCTCTACGACCTTCGGGCTTCAACTCCCAGCATTCCTAAGCCATGCTGTAAAGGGGCCATGCTGGCTCAGGAATTCTGGGAGTTGAAGTCCTCAGGTCGCAAAGGGGCCACACCTGCCCACCCCTGGTCTAGAGAAAAGAAGGACCAGGGGAGACATGATAGCAGCCTTCCAGTATTTGAGGGGCTGCCCCAAAGAAGAAGAAGGGGTCAACCTATTTTCCAAAGCACCTGAAGGCAGGACAAGAAGCAATGGATGGAAACTAATCAAGATGGGAAGCAACCTGGAATTAAGGAGAAATTTCGTGACAGGACAAGTAGCCAGTGGAACAGCCTTACACCAGAAGTTGTGGTGTTCCAACACTGGAGGTTTTTAAGACACTGGACAGCCACCTGTCTGAAATGGTATAGGATTTCCTGCTTGGGCATGGGGGCTGGACTAGAAGACCTCCAAGGTCCCTTCCAGCCCATTCATCTATTCCTATTCCTGCTTGAGAGAAGGCCTGTTGTTTCCTACTTTTGGGACCCTCCTTCCTTCCCAGACCTTCTTCGGGATGGATCAGTACCCATTTCCCTCGAACCTTGATAGCCAGCTCCTGCCGGTTGCTCTCGTAAGCCTGCGTCGCGATGTCCGAATACGAAATGCCCACGGCGTCGCCCAGTTTCTGGTTGATGACTTGGGCCAATTCCTCATCGGATTTGTCTCTCTGTTGGACCTTGAGAACACAGAGGCGTTAAAAAGGCCATTTCAGGCCGTCCTCGCTTTTTATGGCCGTTAAACGCTGACTGTTAGATTCTGAGCGAAGGGGACTCACGACCAGTGCCCCAAGAAGTTAAGAACCGTTGCATCAAGATGCAATTTCAGGGAGGCTTGGGCAGGCTGTTCCCACTTAATGACGGCTTTCCGGATCGTACCTTGTAACAGGCCCAGTGGGCCAAAATCCGGCTGATTCCTTGGAATTCGGAGAGACGGAGATACTCGCAGATCTTGATGGCGATGGGATACAGTCTTCTTAAAACCACCCTAAGACACAATGGCCGAAGGGTCAGGCCACATGGCTAGAATACAAGCCATGGTTTGTGACAGGCATGCATTCCCGTGGAACAGGGCTCCGTCTCTAACCAGGAGCCAAAAGAGAGCCTCCAGCTTTAGGGACAGGCTATCTTTGGCTACAAAAAGCCAGTTTAGTATAGTGGCTGAGGTGCCGTGACTTTGGGTCAATCACCAGGAGACGGTGAGTTCTAGTCCTGCCTTAGACATGAAAGGCAGCTTGGGTGACTATGGGCGAATCACAGGAGACAGTGACTTCTAGTCCCACCTTAGGCCCGAAAGCCAACTGGGTGACTTTGGGACAATGACCAGGAGATGATGAGTTCTAGTCTCACCTTAGGCACGAAAGCCAACTGGGTGACTTTGAGCCAATCACCAGGAGGCGGGGAGTTCTAGTCTTGCCTTAGGCATGAAAGCCAACTGGGTGACTTTGAGCCAATCACCAGGAGACGGTGAGTTCTATTCCCGCCTTAGGCATGAAAGCCAACTGGATGACTTTGAGCCAATGACCAGGAGACGGGGAGTTCTAGTCCTGCCTTAGGCATGAAAGCCAACTGGGTGACTTTGAGCCAGTCACTCTATCTTAACCCCAGGAAGGAGTCAATGGCCAACCAGTTCTAAACAAACTTGCCAAAAAAACTATCCAGGTCTTGAAGAATCAACGAAATTGGACTGAATAATAACAATAATTAATAACAATTAATAACAATAAATAATTATTAATAAAATTAATAATAATAATTAATACTAATAATAATTTTAAAAAACAATTTTGGTGACTACCGATGTTCAGTCTCGGACTCCAGTAAGCCAGAGCAACCCTTAAACTGAGATCTATCAAGATCTGCCCGTTTTTAGATGGAAAAGAGGAGGGAAATTAACCCAGACGTTTGATACATTTATAGGAGAAATTAAGTTACCTATCCAATAAAACCTCCTTGGTCAGCTGTTTATATCTGTAAATCATCTGTTAAGAATTTTCTAGGATTCGTTGGTTCACATATCTTGAAGGACAGGAGATCAGAAACTTATATGTTACTCCTCCCCAAATTACAGGCAATCCTCGGTTTATCACCATCCATTTAGTGACCATTTGAAGTTAAAATGGGATCGAAAGAAATGGACTTACGGCCTGTTTTCACACTCACGACCATTGCCACATCCCCTTGGTCACGTGATCCAAATTCAGATGTTTTGTTGTAGTTAGCCGGCAGCCGGTGCAGACGGCTGAGGATAGCAAGGACTCGGATGAGGGGCCAGGACCATCAGGGAGTGGACTGCTGCCTTCAGATTGTGGGGGCTGGCAGCAGCGATGAGGAGGTTCTGGAGGAGCCTGTGCCAAGTTCACGTGCGCGCAGGGCTGCTCGCAGGAAAGAGCAGCTGCAGCAGCACAGGTGACTCGGGAGTAAGGCTGCAAGGTAATGGCCCCTCCTTCAAGAAGATAAAAGCCAGCTGTGAAGCAAACGTTCTTTGCAGGAAGCAAAGACGTTTTGAAACTCAGCCTTGTGGACATTACAGTATCTTAAGTTAGTATTTGAAGACTCATGTGTTGTAAAATATTTCTTATCTGTTATTCTTGGCAGCCTCGCACAGTTTTGGTGAGGTTTGTGCTTATCAAAGTTAATTAGTGTGCAGCAACCTTTTAACCGGGGATTTGTAAGACTCATTAAAAGGTTTCTGTTCCCTTTGATTATTGTTTGTCCTATTGGAAAAGGGTTTGGGTCAGAACACATTTGGCAACTGGCTCATATTTACAACCGTCGCACTGCCTCGGGGCCAACTGATCCCCTTTTGCAACCATCCGAAGAGCAAACTCAACGGGGAAGCCAGATTCGCTTAATGACTGCATTTTTCACTTAACAACATGCAGTGATTTGCTTTACCATCGTGAAATAAAAGGTCATAACACGGGGCAAAACTCACTTAACAATGGCCCCGCCAAGCGACAGAAATGTTGGCCTCCATTGTGGTTGTAAGTCGAGGACCCCCTGTCTTTTTGTGGAAGTTTTTATAGACTTTTTGCTTTGATGAGAAAGCAAATTTTAAAACCGGAGGCACAAAAAATGGGGTTTCCATGATCCATTTTGGTTCCACCATCTGGAAAGGATACTGGTCGAAGCTGAGGGGCATCCCAATCTGGTAATCTCGGACGGCGTTAAGCACCCGCAGATCTCGGCAGGTTTCGACAAAGTTTTCCGGTGCAAATTTGTCGATGAAGCATTTTCCAAAAGAGGCTGCCTACAGGGAGAGAAAGAAAAGAGTGAATGAAGGAATTATTTTCTTCTTAAAAAGCGCAAGTTTGTAGTCCTTACGGTGTCAAGTGGGAAAAGCTCGCAAAGGGAATTCTGGGAGTTGAAGTCCTTGCATTTTAAAGCATGCAGGCAGGGGAATTCTGGGAGTGGAAGTCCACCTCTCTTAAAGCATGCTGGCTGGGGAATTCTGGGAGATGAAGTCCACCCATCTTAAAGCATGCTGGCAGGGGAATTCTGGGAGTGGAAGTCCACCTCCCTTAAAGCATGCTGGCTGGGGAATTCTGGGAGTTGAAGTCCACCCATCTTAAAGCATGCTGGCTGGGGAATTCTGGGAGGTGAAGTCCACCCATCTTAAAGCATGCTGGCAGGGGAATTCTGGGAGTGAAGTCCACCTCCCTTAAAGCATGCTGGCTGGGGAATTCTGGGAGTTGAAGTCCACCCATCTTAAAGCATGCTGGCTGGGGAATTCTGGGAGGTGAAGTCCACCCATCTTAAAGCATGCTGGCAGGGGAATTCTGGGAGTGGAAGTCCACCTTTCTTAAAGCATGCTGGCTGGGGAATTCTGGGAGTTGAAGTCCACCCATCTTAAAGCATGCTGGCTGGGGAATTCTGGGAGGTGAAGTCCACCCATCTTAAAGCATGCTGGCTGGGGAATTCTGGGAGTGAAATCCACCTCTTAAAGCATGCTGGCTGGGGAATTCTGGGAGTTGAAGTCCACCCACCTTAAAGCATGCAAGCTGGGGGATTCTGGGAGTGGAAGTCCACCCCTCTTAAAGCATGCTGGATGGGGAATTCTGGGAGTTGAAGTCCACCCATCTTAAAGCATGCTGGCAGGGGAATTCTGGGAGTTGAAGTCCACCCACCTTAAAGCATGCAAGCTAGGGATTCTGGGAGTTGAAGACCACCCATCTTAAAGCATGGTGGCTGGGGGATCCCGAGAGTTGAAATCCACCCATCTTCAACTTGTCAAGCTTGCTAACCACTGGTCTATCCCAACCCTCCCTCTGTTCTCCCACCTGAGCAGAGGGCTGGGCCCTGACCCTCTGCAGGGATTTACTTGTCCCTCTTACCTGGAGCAGAGCTTTCTGGATGGGTGGGGAATGTTCATAGCTCGCTGCTTTAATGCATTGCTCAACCGCCTCGGAAAGCAATTTCTGGTCCTTGATTTCACGCAGGTATTCATCCGCCTTCTGGCTTTCTTTCTGATAGGAGAGAAGAACACAATCAGTTAAAATTTGGCGCTCAACTGTGATCATAATTCAAGGACCCCCTGGACAGAATTGACTACAACTGAGTCCAACATTTTGGCTGCTAAGCGAGACAGTCGATAAGTGAATTTTCCTCCATTTTCACGACCGTCCTTGCCACCGTTGTTAAGTGAATCCCCACCATTCTTAAGTTAGGAACACGGTCATTAAACAAACTGGGCTTCCCCGCTGACTTTGCTTATCAGAAGGTCACCAAAGGGGATCACTGGAGATGTTGCAACTGTCATAAATGTGAGTCGGTAGCCAAGCATCTGAATTTTGATCATGGGGGGATACTGCAACGGTCGTTAAGTGTGAAAAACGCTCATGAGTCTCTTTTTTCAGTGACGTAACTTTGAACGGTCACTAAATGAACTGTGGTAAGTCGAGGACTACTTGTCTAAGCATCTTGGACTGATGCTTCATAATAAAACTTTTCCTTGAAATTGTAAATGGGGCAGGGGTGGGATTCTACTGGTTTGGACCGGTTCTATAGAACCGGTTGTTATGATTCTGCGCAGTTTGGAGAACAGGTAAATATATTCTATTCTATTCTATTTTATTCTATATTCTATTCTATATTCTATTCTCTATTCTATTCTCTATTCTATTCTATTCTCTATTCTATTCTATTCTATTCTCTATTCTATTCTATTCTATTTTCTATTCTGTTCTATATTCTATTCTATTCATTGCAGTTGTATGTCGAGGACAAGAGAGATTTTTCTAGCATTTTTTGTTCCAGCCCTTCTGAGTCGCCTTATTTTACCTCATATTCTTTCTGAGCTTCAAGCAGCAAGGCCCCAGGCGACATGGAGGCGATTTTGAAGATCTCCTCACTGGCCTCTGAAAGAGAAAACAGGGGTGAGAAGTCTCGACTATCGACTATTTAAACGTTGGGGAAAGTTTCTAGTCCTCTTCGTTCTCATTTGGACTATTTAAACCCGAGGTCTCCAGCGAAGCTGGCTAGGGAATTTTGGGAATTGAAGTCCTCCAGGCTTAAAGCTGACAAGGTTGGAGACCCCCGATTTAAACGTCAGGGAAAGTTCCTAGTCCTCTTTGTTCATGGTCTAGCCAGGTAAACCCACCTGGGATCTCATGGAGGAATTCGTGGACAGAGCGAGAGAAAATGCGCACTCCGTCCAGCTCTGGGACCAGGTGTGAATCCTCACTCAGAGGGTATCTGAGGGTTGGCGTTAAGGAATTGCGGAGCCGGTCTTTGGAAATTGATGGCAGAAAGATGATCTCTGCTGATCATTGCTATGGGCCCCAACCTCAAGAAACCCCAGAAGTTTGGAGAACCCCGGCCACATCCTAAGGTAGACTGGTTCAAACCAGGGAGGCTCAGCATTCTCCCTGGTTGCAAAGTCAGGTTCTTCGGGGCTGTTTTTGAGTTTTGAGTAAGGATACTGGATGCTTTGCTGGTCGCTTCCAGCCACCACAAGGCACCGGTCCCAGGCCATCACAACGGCACGCTGCCGGCTGTGCTGTCGAGTACACCTGTCATGTTAAGAAGAAAAAGAGAGTCGGAAGGGACCTTGGAGGTCTTCTAGTCCAGCCCACCTTCTCAAGCAGGAGACTATGTGAGACAAATGGTTGTCCCATCTCTTCTTAAAATCCTCCAGTGATGGAGCACCCACAACTTCGGGTGGCAAGGAGTTCCTCTGGCTAATTATTATAACTGTCAGTAAATTTCTCCTTAGTTCCAGGTTGCTTCACTCCTTGATGAGTTTCCACCCGTTGCTTCTTGTCCTGCCTTCTGGTGCTTTGGAGAATAGCTTGACTTCCTCTTCTTTGGGGCAGCCCCTGAGATATTGGAAGACTGCTCTCCTGTCTCCCCTGGTCCTTCTCTTCCGTAGACTAGCCAGGCCCAGTTCCTGCAACCTTTCATCGTATGTTTTAGCCTCCAGTCCCCTCATCATCCTGGTTGCTCTTCTCTGCAGCCTTTCTAGAGCAAGGGTCTTCCAACTTGGCCAGTTTAAGACTTGTGGACTTCAACTCCCAGAATTCCTGAGCTAACATGACTGGAGGAGGAATTCTGGGAGTTGAAGTCCACAAGTCTTAAAGCTGTCAAGTTTGGAGACCCCTGATCTAGATCTTTATATCATCTATGTCACCCATCCGCTGTCTGTCTGTCTATCATCCAGCTAGCCAGCCAGCCATACACTCCCTGTCTCTCTATTCATCTATCTAATTCTGTATCTAGAGCTGTATATAATCTATATCATCCATCTCTCTCTCTCTCTCTCTCTCTATCTATCTATCTATCTATCTATCTAACTATCCTATCAATCATCTATTCCTCCCCCTCCCTTGCTTTCATCCGGCTAGCCCAAGGGTCTTCAAACTTGGCAAGTTTAAGACTTGTGGACTTCAACTCCCAGAATTCCTGAGCTGACTGGAGGAGGAATTATGGGAGTTCAAGTCCAGAAGTCTGAAAGCTGTCAAGTTTGAAAACCTTTGAATTCTATCATCTACCTGTCTGTCTGTCTGTCTGTTGTCTCTCCATCCATCCATCCATCCATCCATCCAACCATCCCTATCTATCTATCTATCTATCTATCTATCTATCTATCTATCTATCTATCTATCATCTATCTATCTTACCTATCTATCTTTCTAGCCAGCCAGCCAGCCAGCCAGCCAGCCAGCCAGCCAGCCAGCCAGCCAGCCAGCCATCATCTATCACAAGGGTCTTCAAACTTGGCAAGTTTAAGCCTTGTGGACTTCAACTCTCAGAATTCCTGAGCTAACATGACTGGAAGAGGAATTCTGGGAGTTGAAGTCCACCACTCTTAAACTCGCCAAGTTTGAAGCACCCTTATTCTAGAGTCTCAACATCTTTTTCATATCGTGGCCACCAAAACTGTTGTAAGTCGAGGACTGCTTGTAATCAATTTTAGGGAAAGGCAGAAGGGGCCCCGCCGTTTTGGGGGTGCTTACCAGTCCATCTGCTTGGGAGGGGATCGGTAGTCGCAAGTGAATTCAGCCATTTTTTCCTGGCGGGAAGCAGAAGTAACAAGAAAACAAGGGACGGATGCAACCAAGCCGACTAATCAAAAAATATTTGCTTGGCTGTCTAAAGTTGGCTGACTGGGGAATTCTGGGAGTCAAAGTCCACCCATGCTGCCTGGGGAATTCTGGGAGTTGAAGTCCACCCATGCTGCCTGGGGAATTCTGGGAGTCGAAGTCCACCCATCTTAAAGCATGCTGGATGGGGAATTCTGGGAGTCAAAGCCCACCCATGCTGGCAGGGGAATTCTGGGATTTGGATCTCACCTTTAAGTTCGACCGGCCCATCCAGACATAGCCAGTGTCAGTGAAGAGCGCCAAAAACCGGTGGTTGAATGACACGGCCATCCTGAGGAAGGAGCCAGCGTGGGGGCTGAGCCCAGGCAGGGTCTACAGAAAGGAAAGGAGACCACCGGCTAAATTCAAGACCCCGCTGCCCTTCCCCAAATTGATTCATCCCCTTACAGTTGCAGGTCGTTGATTTTCAACCACCATTGGGCTCACGATGTGGTCATTAAAATGAGTCACGACCCATTTTATGACCTTTTCGTGGCAGACATTAAGTGAATCCTGGTTTCCCCATTGGCTTGGCTTGTTGGAAACCCTCTGGGAAGGACACGCATGGCGATCCCATGATCCCAGGATGGTGCGTGGAGATGCTGCTAGTGTGAGGACCAGTGGCAAATAACCTTTTTTTTTCCAGCACCATAGGAACTTTGAACGGCGACTAAACGTGTGGACATAACCCAAGTCCTACCTGTATCTATCAGGGACACGTTCACCCAAGCCCATGCCCTTTGCAGTCAGAACAAAATAGGGTCAAAATTCAAATTCAGCAGCTGAGATTCCCTGGAATGAGGCTCCCCAACCCAGACAATTGAGACGGACAGATTTCCAAGATAAGGAACTCCTGGTGACTCCTAAAATGGCGGCATCTTTTTATTTTTTATTTCTTGGTGGTGGTGGGTTTTTGTTTTTGTATCCCATCTTGCTTGCTCATATTCTTACAACATTACTCTTACAAATAACTCAAGGTGGTGAACGTCTCTAATTCTCCTTCCGCCTCCTTTTTTCCCCTGCAACAACAGCCCTGTAAGGTGGGTTGGGCTAAGCGACTGACCCCAAAGTCTCCCAGCGGGACTAGAACTCACTAGGATAAGGGAGAGACGTGGTCTATGGGGGAGGAAAGGGCCTTGATTCTCTTCATGGGCTGCAGCTGTGACAACTGAATAAGAAGACGGACCTGCGTACAGGCGAGCGCTGGAAACAAAGCATGGAAATATCTCTAGTTTATGGTTCCTCTCTGAGTTTGGCGTGGACGTCCTCCAGCCCTTATCTTGCCTGGTTTGTGTTGCTTTTTCCCTTCTTCTTGTAACTGTTTGTGTGGGAGTTTTTTGTCTTCTGTCAAGAATATTCGGAGCTTGGAAGCAAAATGAAGGAATAGAAGGGGCTTCACTTGTTTTCTGTAACTGTGTTTGTTTTGTATCCCACCCTGGGTCATCATAGAACGATGTATTTTAGTATCGGCTGCATCCAGCTAACGCCAACACGGCCACTTCTAATAAATCAAATTTCTTTTCTCTGAGAGACGTGGCTAGAGACTTATGATTTGAACAGGGCGTAAATCTGTTGGAGTCCTGACACATGGTTTATGTAGTCAAGAAAGTGGTTAAGCATCCGAATTCCAGCCCCTACAGACGCCCTGCAGAAATACCAGCAATTTCAGAAAGAAAGGATTTTGGCACACCTACCACCAGGTTGTAGGCTGCGTCATCCAGAAGGTACAATTCTTGTCCGACTGCAAGGAGAATGTTGGTCACCCTGTTTTGACAAAGGACCGTCCAGCAGGAAGGGGGGCCTTGAAGACCTGGCCGGAGAGGGAGAAAAGAGGTCATCCATCTGAACTTGGGAGAGAAGAAAGGTTGAACTTTGCCTGGATACTGACTGCCGTGAGGTCGGAAGTCCTCGGCTTACGACAAGAACGGAGCCCAAAATTTCCACTGCTAAAGCGGGATAGTCTGTTCAGTGAGATTTGTCCCCTTTTACGACCTTGCTTGCCACCATCATTAAGCGGATCACGGCCGTTATTAAGTTAGGAACACGGTTGCAAAAGGGAATCGTGTGATTCCGGTACATCGTCATAAATACGAGTCCATTGCGCCAAGCGGCCGGATTTCGATTGCGTGACCACGCAGACACTACAATGGTCTTTAAGTGTGAAAAACATCCGTAAGTCATCACTTTTCTCAGGGCTGTTGTAAACTTCGAACAGCCACTAAACGGGACTGTCGTAAGTTGAGGACTACCCTCCATTTCCCACGAGGTTTTTTTTTGCAGCTCGGAGCTCCAAGGCTCAACTCGGAGTAGATTCGGACTCCTGAAACATGAGGGCTAGAAACCTGAGACATCCATTTTGCCCGAAACGTTGAAAAAGTCCCGTTTTGGCAACTACAGGTAACTCTTCAACTTGCAAAAGTTCATGTAGTGACCGTTCAAAGTTGCAACGGCAGTGAAAAAAGGGACCCATGGCCGTGTTGCAGCATGTACCCCACCCCCCCATGGTCACTCGATGAAAATTTGGACAGTTGGGCAAAACGGGACTCATACTTATTACGGTTGCAATGTCTTGGGATGGGATGTGATTCCCCTTTGGTGACCCTCTGGAGGCTTTCAAAGAAGAGACTGGCCTCTCAGGTGTCGAAATGGTGTAGGGTCTCCTGCTTGGGTGGGGGGTTCGACTAGATGACCTCCAAGATCCCTTCCAACTCTGATTATCTGAATCTATATCTATATATACCTATCTGCCTGCCTGCTTACCTAGCTACCTTATCTATCTATCTATCTATCTATCTATCTATCTATCTATCTACTTACCTACCTACCCACCTACCTTGTCTGTCTGTCTGTCTGTCTGTCTGTATCTATCTATCTATCTATCTATCTATCTATCTATCTATCTATCTATCATCTATCTATCTTACCTACCCACCTACCTTGTCTGTCTGTTCGTCTTGTTCGTCTGTTCCTGTCTGTCTGTCTTCCATTCATCTATCTATCTTATTCTATCTATCTATCTTACCTACCCACCTACCTTGTCTGTCTGTCTGTCTGTCTGTCTGTCTGTCTGTCTGTCTATCTATCTATCTATCTATCTATCATTCATTCTCCATCTATCATCTCTCTCTCTCATCTCTATATCCTCTCATCTCTATTCATTCCCTATCTTCATTCATATCCATCATCTATCTATCTATCTATCTATCTATCTATCTTCTTACTGACCTACCTACCCACCTACCCTGTCTGTCTGTCTGTCTGTCTGTCTGTCTATCATCTATCTATCTATCTATCTATCTATCTATCTATCTATCTTCTATCTATTATCTAAATACATAGAAACAGATCAAGGAGAGATTCAACCTAGAAATAAGGAGAAACGTTCTGACAGAACAATCAACCAATGGAACAGAAGTTGCCTTCAGAAGTTGTGGGAGCTTCATCACTGGAAGCTTTCAAGAAGAGACTGGACTGCCTCTGTCGGAAATGGTGTAGGGTCTCCCGCTTGGACAGGGGTTGGACTAGATGACCTACAAGGTCCCTTCCAACTCTGTCTTTTGTTACTATTCAGAAGTTGTGGGAGCTTCGTCATTCCTGGAAGCTTTCAAGAAGAGACCGGACTGCCCTCTGTCACAAATGGTGCAGATTCTCCTGCTTGGATGGGGCAGGAGGGGTTTGGACTAGATGACCTCCAAGGTCCCTTCCAACTCAGTTAATCATCTGTTAAAAAGCCAAGATAGGAGCCGGGTTTCTCTTAGCAACCGGGCAACTGTCCCAATGGTAGCAGCAATTCCCTTAACAACTGTTGACCAATGGGGCAAAACTGACTTAACTGACTTAACCCGTGCTTCCCTTAGCGCCAGGTATGCTGGGGCTCAAGTCAAGCACTACCTGTGCGGGCAAACCAAGCTGGATCTCCACCCTCCCAGGACCGTGTGTCAGGGCAACGGAGAGACGCACAGGGGTGGGGTTCAAAAATCCCAGCAACTGATTCGCTGCCCGGTTGCTGGGTGGGCATGGCCTACCGGAACTTCTGGGAGGGCCATTTTTGGCCTTCCCCAGAGTCCGGAGGCTTCCCTTGGGCTGCTGGGAGGGTGAAAACAGCCTCCCCCGGACTCCAGAGGCCCTCCGGAAGCCGGAAACAGGCCCGTTTCCAGACTTCCGGTACTTCCGAGAAGGCCGTTTTCCCGCCTCCCAGAGTCTCCGCGAACCCTGCACTTACCTGCATCCAAAACGGGCCGCGTGGAGACTCCTGGGAGGGTTGGGGTGAGGTGGAAGGGGCCAGCCGGTCACTTCAAATACCAGTTTGGTGAACCAGCTGCAAATTTAACATCTGGTTCGCCCAAACCGGTCCGAACTGGCTGAATCCCACCCCCTGGAGACCCACCTGGCACGACGGGAAGCTTCCGTAGTTTCATGTCGTAGATGTTGTTGGCCAGGCTGAAGCGGTGTTGAAGGGCGGACAGGATGGCCAAGCCGGTGCCATACGTCGTGTAGAAAACCCTGGCCTCCAGCACACGTTCCTGCACCACATCCTGAGGGACAAGAGAGGAAAGAAGGTCGTCAGGTGGAAGAGTTCTGGTTCTGGTCCAAGGCCAGACAACGTTCTGACTTAGGCTGCCTTAGAAAGCATAAAACACAATCTTAGTTCCCGGCAAAATCTTTTTTTCTTTTAATTTCCCACGGCTGTGAATTACGTTCATTCACAGCCTGCAAGGCTTCGCAAACAGTCTTTCAGAAAATAGAGCAGAACAGAACAGGAGTTGGAAGGGGCCTTGGAGGTCATCTAGCCCAACCCCCTGCTCAAGCAGGAGACCCTACACCATTTCAGACAAGTGGCTGTCCTTCTGCAGCAGACTCCTGTCCTCCCTCCAGTTAACCCTGGTTTATAACAGAAGTCCAAAGGACCCATCGGGGTGTGCTGACCCGTAGTCTCTCAAAATAACCCAAAACCCAAAACATGAATTAAAGTCCGGCAATGCTTTCAACTTAACTGTTTTATTAGTCACAGTTTAAAGTCCCAAAAGTAAATAATGAGGCAAAAGGAAAACAAGAACAAACCGTCTTGGTGAGAGTTCCGAAGCAAACCAAGGTAAGTAATTATATGTTCCAAGCAGATAACCTGGGAAAGTCCTTGGGAAGAACACCAACAAATAGAAACCTCCTTCAAAGGAAACACTAACTTTGACTCCAGCAATTCTGACTACGCAGTTACAAACTTATATACATAGCTCCCAGCTGTAAGCCCTGAGGAGGATCATGGCCTCTTCTCCCGAGGAGACCACGCTTTTCCCTGATCCTCTCCTCCCTGCATGCCCTGGGATGGATAGGAGATGGGCCTGGATCCTCTTCTGATTGCTCAGCCAGCTCTGCCCTTCCCCAGCCTCCTCCACCACCTCTGGAGCCACACTCCCACTCCCTGTTGGCTGTTCCTCCTCTTCCTCGGAGTCAGTCTCCGCCAGGTGCATGATACGGGGTTCATGCACCATGCAAAGCCCTGACGTGGCTTGCTCCTTGAAGGCTTAGTGTGGGGCAAGAAGACTTCACATACAACCATGTCTTGAACCCAGGCTCCGCCGCAACCCTCTGCCCATCGTCACTTACATTGATCATGGTGACTTTTTTCTTGAATTCGCCAAACAGGCTGTGGAGAAGGACGATCCCGTTCTCTTGGACGCTGAGCAACTCCTCACTGGTGGTCCAGCCCAGGAACATTGCCGGAGAATCCTTCCACTATTGGCAAAGAGAGGGAGGCGCTTGCAAGACCCCTCAACCACAGGTCCCATCAGCCCCAGAGGGTTCCTAGGCTTGGCTTTCTGCCTAGATCTCAAGACTTGGGTTCCCATGTTCCCCTCCCTTCGTCCGCAGCAGCTCCTCTCTCAGAAGGAAACTACAACTCCCAGGATCCCCAGTCAGTTGTTGCCTCTCCCACTTGCTCCACCCAGGATCCCCAAATGTTGACAGACTACATTTCCCATCCTGATGAACAATGGCTTGAGTTGGCTTAGAACTGTTTTTTTTCAAGCTTGCTGACTTTTTGAGACCTGTGGACTTCAACTCCCAGTATCCCCTGCCAGCTGTTGCTTCTCCCTTGCTCCACCCAGGATCCCCAAACATTGATAGACTACATCTCCCATCCTGCTGAACAACGGCCTGAGTTGGTTTAGAACCAGGGGTGGGATTCAAAATTTTTAACAACCGGTTCTGTGGGTGTGGCTAGGTGGGTGTGGCCATGTGACTGGGTGGGCGTGGCTTCTTCTTCTTTTTTGCAACCCTCCCTTTTTCTTTTTGCCTTCTGGGCCTCAGGGAAGCCTCCTGGGGGCCTTTTGCTCCCAGGAAGCTTCCTTGAGGCCCAGGAAGGCAAAAAATGGAGCCCGGGAGGCGCAGATCACCCCTGCCCGCCTCCCTTTTTCCTCCTGGGCCTCATGAAGCCTCCTGGGCAAAGCAGTAAGACAGCTGATCATCAGAACAGCTGATCGTCAGAACAGCTGATCGTCGGAACAGCTGATCGTCAGGAGGCGGGAAAAACCTTGAGGAGTGACTGGACAGGGGAGAATGCAGTCAGCGATGTCGGGCATGCGCGATAAGGACTGACTGGGTGGGGAGGGGATGGGGAGGCGGAGAGGGGCCTAGGGATGTTGCAATGGCCGTAAGTGTGAAAAACGGCCCTAAGTTGCTTGTTTCAGTGCCGTTGTAAGTTGGAACTGCTACTAAATGAACCATCGTAAGTCGAGGACTGCCTGGAACTGACTCCTGGGTCTTACTCACCACAACGCTGGCCAGCTGGATTCCCGAGGCAGAGTAGATCTCTAGAACAGGCCGGGAGCTGGGAGATTTCTCCTTCTTTTTTTTCATCAGGGCTACAAATAAAAATAATAATAATAATAATACTAGTAACAAGAAGAAGAAGGAGAAGGAGAAGGAGAAGGAGAAGAAGAAGAAGAAGAAGAAGAAGAAGAAGAAGAAGAAGAAGAAACAAGAAGAAGAAGAAGAAGAAGAAACAAGAAGAAGAAACAAGAAGAAGAAGAAGAAGAAACAAGAAGAAGAAGAAGAAGAAACAAGAAGAAGAAACAAGAAGAAGAAGAAGAAGAAGAAGAAGAAGAAAAGAAGAAGAAGAAAACAACAAGAAGAAACAACAGCAAGAAGATGAAACAAGAAGAAGAAGAAACAACAAGAGGAAACAACAAGAAAGAAGAAGAAAAGAAGAAGAAGAAACAACAAGAAGAAAACAACAGAAAGAAGATGAAACAAGAAGAAGAAAAAAGAAGAAAAAGAAGAAACAAGAAGAAAAGAAGAAGAAGAAACAAGAAGAAGAAGAAGAAGAAAACAACAAGAAGAAACAACAAATAAAGAAGATGAAACAAGAAGAAGAAACAACAAGAAAAAGAAGAAACAAGAAGAAGAAGAAGAAGAAACAAGAAGAAGAAGAAGAAGAAACAACAAGAAGAAACAACAGCAAGAAGATGAAACAAGAAGAAGAAACAACAAGAGGAAACAAGAAAGAAGAAGAAAGAAGAAGAAGAAAAGAAACAAGAAGAAACAACAACAAAGAAGATGAAACAAGAAGAAGAAACAACAAGAAAAAAGAAGAAACAAGAAGAAAAGAAGAAGAAGAAACAAGAAGAAGAAGAAGAAGAAAACAACAAGAAGAAACAACAGCAAGAAGATGAAACAAGAAGAAGAAACAACAAGAGGAAACAACAAGAAAGAAGAAACAAGAAGAAAAGAAGAAGAAGAAGAAAACAACAAGAAGAAACAACAGCAAGAAGATGAAACAAGAAGAAGAAGAAACAACAAGAGGAAACAACAAGAAAGAAGAAACAAGAAGAAAAGAAGAAGAAGAAACAAGAAGAAGAAACAACAGCAAGAAGATGAAACAAGAAGAAGAAGAAACAACAAGAGGAAACAACAAGAAAGAAGAAACAAGAAGAAAAGAAGAAGAAGAAGAAAACAACAAGAAGAAACAACAAAGAAGAAGAAAACAAGAAGAAGAAGAAAAACAAGAGGAAACAACAAGAAAGAAGAAACAAGAAGAAAAGAAGAAGAAGAAACAAGAAGAAGAAACAACAGCAAGAAGAAGAAACAAGAAGAAGAAGAAACAACAAGAGGAAACAACAAGAAAGAAGAAACAAGAAGAAAAGAAGAAGAAGAAGAAAACAACAAGAAGAAACAACAGCAAGAAGATGAAACAAGAAGAAGAAACAACAAGAGGAAACAAGAAAGAAGAAGAAAAGAAGAAGAAGAAAACAACAAGAAGAAACAACAGCAAGAAGATGAAACAAGAAGAAGAAACAACAAGAAAAAAGAAGAAACAAGAAGAAAAGAAGAAGAAGAAACAAGAAGAAGAAGAAGAAGAAAACAACAAGAAGAAACAACAGCAAGAAGATGAAACAAGAAGAAGAAACAACAAGAGGAAACAACAAGAAGAAACAAGAAGAAAAGAAGAAGAAGAAGAAACAACAAGAAGAAACAAGAAAGCAAGAATGAAAGAAGAAGAACAACAAGAGGAAACAACAAGAAAGAAGAAACAAGAAGAAAAGAAGAAGAAGAAGAAACAAGAAGAAGAAACAACAGCAAGAAGAAGAAACAAGAAGAAGAAGAAACAACAAGAGGAAACAACAAGAAAGAAGAAACAAGAAGAAAAGAAGAAGAAGAAGAAAACAACAAGAAGAAACAACAGCAAGAAGAAGAAACAAGAAGAAGAAGAAACAACAAGAGGAAACAACAAGAAAGAAGAAACAAGAAGAAAAGAAGAAGAAGAAGAAAACAACAAGAAGAAACAACAGCAAGAAGATGAAACAAGAAGAAGAAGAAACAAGAAGAGGAAACAACAAGAAAGAAGAAGAAACAAGAAGAAAAGAAGAAGAAGAAGAAGAAACAAGAAGAAGAAACAACAGCAAGAAGAAGAAACAAGAAGAAGAAGAAACAACAAGAGGAAACAACAAGAAAGAAGAAACAAGAAGAAGAAGAAGAAGAAACAAGAAGAAGAAGAAGAAGAAAACAACAAGAAGAAACAACAGCAAGAAGATGAAACAAGAAGAAGAAGAAACAACAAGAGGAAACAACAAGAAAGAAGAAACAAGAAGAAAGAAGAAGAAGAAGAACAAGAAGAAGAAACAACAGCAAGAAGAAGAAACAAGAAGAAGAAGAAACAACAAGAGGAAACAACAAGAAAGAAGAAACAAGAAGAAAAGAAGAAGAAGAAGAAACAAGAAGAAGAAACAACAGCAAGAAGAAGAAACAAGAAGAAGAAGAAACAACAAGAGGAAACAACAAGAAAGAAGAAACAAGAAGAAAAGAAGAAGAAGAAACAAGAAGAAGAAGAAACAACAAGAGGAAACAACAAGAAAGAAGAAACAAGAAGAAAAGAAGAAGATGAAACAAGAAGAAGAAGAAACAACAAGAGGAAACAACAAGAAAGAAGAAACAAGAAGAAAAGAAGAAGAAGAAGAAAACAACAAGAAGAAACAACAGCAAGAAGAAGAAACAAGAAGAAGAAGAAACAACAAGAGGAAACAACAAGAAAGAAGAAACAAGAAGAAAAGAAGAAGAAGAAGAAACAAGAAGAAGAAACAACAGCAAGAAGAAGAAACAAGAAGAAGAAGAAACAACAAGAGGAAACAACAAGAAAGAAGAAACAAGAAGAAAAGAAGAAGAAGAAACAAGAAGAAGAAGAAGAAGAAAACAACAAGAAGAAACAACAGCAAGAAGATGAAACAAGAAGAAGAAGAAACAACAAGAGGAAACAACAAGAAAGAAGAAGAAAAGAAGAAGAAGAAAACAACAAGAAGAAACAACAGCAAGAAGATGAAACAAGAAGAAGAAACAACAAGAAAAAAGAAGAAACAAGAAGAAAAGAAGAAGAAGAAACAAGAAGAAGAAGAAGAAAACAACAAGAAGAAACAACAGCAAGAAGATGAAACAAGAAGAAGAAACAAGAAGAGGAAACAACAAGAAAGAAGAAGAAACAAGAAGAAAAGAAGAAGAAGAAGAAGAAGAAGAAGAAGAAGAAGAAGAAGAAGAAGAAAAAGAAAAAGAAGAAACAAGAAGAAGAAGAAAACAACAAGAAGAAACAACAGCAAGAAGATGAAACAAGAAGAAGAAACAAGAGGAAACAACAAGAAAGAAGAAGAAAGAAGAAAGAAGAAAGAAGAAGAAGAAGAAGAAGAAGAAGAAGAAGAAGAAGAAGAAACAACAAGAAGAAACAACAAGAAGAAAGAAGAAGAGGAGGAGGAGGTGGAGGAGGAGGAAAGAAAATCACGAAATACCCCAACCTGGCCATCGAAACTACGCGATTATGGATGAAACATGTGACAGTGGTACCCATTGTCATCGGGGCCCTTGGTACAACGTCCAAGAATTTTACAAAACACATCAAGAAATGTCAGCTTCCTGCAATAACACCAGCGGAGCTGCAAAAAAAACCCTGCGCTACTTGGAACATCGTTCATCTTGAGAAGGTCCTTGGCTGATACCTAGGATGCTGGCAGCCACCCGTACCAACCATTAACACCAGTCACTGGTATTTGTGATGCATTTTTGAATGTTCAGTTGACTGGCCCCTGACCTCCGCACCTTCCGCCGCCATTTGAAGACCTGGCTATTTCACCCAACCGGGCTGTGACTACCTCACGGGGGGTATGGGATAGTTTTAAATTATTTTAATCTGGTCTTATTGGACTTCATAGTTGTTTAATTCTTTTTAATTCTTTATTGTATTTGTATGTTTTAGTTGTGAGCCTCTTCGGAGATGGGGCGGCATATAAGTCCAATAAAATAGAAAATAAATAAAATAAGTTGCATGTTTAATGAATAAAGTATATAATAATCAGAATCAATCATAATATAAGAGGAAGAACAGCCACCGCCCCCCAATTGCAAATTGTGAGAACTTAGGAGCTCCAGACCTGCAAAGGGTTAAAAATTGAGGGGGTGGCTTGAGACCTTCAGAGATACAGCTGGCAACCTTCTGGTGCCTCCTTAAAGGATAAGTAATTTGAAGACGGTTAATTGGGAGAGTCCTTGAGTCTTATCTCCCTTGCCTTTGGCCAACCTACACCTGTCTCCCTTCCTCCCCACCCCACATTAAATCTCAGCTCAGTCCAGCCCAGTTTGTTTTCCCCAAACGTGGCAAGTTTAACGCAGTGTGGACTTCATAATCAATCAGAATGGAACTGGAAGGGACCTTGGAGGTCTTCTAGCCCAACCCCCCGCGCAAGCCGGAGATTCTATATTATTGCAGGCAAACACTTGTCCAATCTCTTTTTAAAACTATCCAGTGTTGGAGCACCCACAACTTCTAGTGGCAAGCAGTTCCACTGGTTTGATCGTCCTCACAGTACGGTAACTTATCGTCAGAAGGTCGCAAAAGGGGGCAAAACTCCCTGAACCAATGTCTCGCTTAACAACAGAAATGTTGAGCTCAATTGCGGTCGTAAGTCGAGGACTACCTGCAATGTCTTGTTTTGAAATACAAAACTGAATTTCAAAAGAAAAAAAAAAATCCAAACAAAACAATCAAGCCTTTTAAGGCCATTGTTTTGTGTTTTGAGGGTTTTTTCCCCTTCCTTATGGATTCTTTTTTTTTTCTTTTTTGGAATTCCGGATTTTGTATTTTAACTTCGTTTTGAATAAAATAAAAATAGGCAAACAGAAAAAAGAAGAAGAAGAAAGAAATGAATTCATTACTTCCCCATGTCTCCACTCCTGCTTTGCTTTTGACACCTTGCCAGGGTTGGTGCTCATTTACATGAGCTCCTGAACATGCACAAAGCGAAAGGCAAGAAAGGGGATCAAAAGCAAACGAATATATGTGTCAGGCTTGGCAGCCATGTTTTGTTTTTGAATTTGGTGCTGGCATGTTTTTGAATTTGGTGCTGGCTTTGTGCTTTCTTTTATTTTATTTTATTTTATTTTATTTTATTTTATTTTATTTATATTTTTATTTATTTATTTATTTATTTATTTATTTATTTATTTATTTATTAATTATTGGACTTGTATGCCACTCCCCTCTCCGAAGACTCGGGGCAGCTCACAATTAAAATACAGCAATAAATATTTTAAAAAGAATTAAATTAACAAGCCCAATCACCAAAATTACTTTAAAATTAATTAAAACCCCCCCAAGAGGTCAGTCCAGCCCGGCCTGTTCAAATAACCAGGTCTTCAAATCGCGGCAGAAAGAGCGGAGATCTTTCAGATGAATAGTTTTGTTCAAAGCCAGCACCAAATTCAAACAAAACATGGCTGCCAAGCCTGACACACACCATTAAAAAGAACCCAATACACAAGCCCGAAGAAGGCAGATGAGATTCTGCCAAAACGTCGCTATAACTTTAAAAGTACAACTATTAAGACATGGGAAGATACCCGAAGAAACCTAAATACCATACATACATACATACATACATACATACATACATATATGCAAAATACCCCTCACGCATCATCACAAAATCTCCAGAACCGTAAAGCCTACAAACTTGAAATTTGGCCCGTATGTTCCTCTTGGCTCCTAGGTGCTCACTAAGAAAGGATTTTTTTGAAATGATCATCAGAGCATATAAAGTATTTCCTATATTATTATTATTATTATTAACATGCTCTGATGCTAAGGAGTTCTACTCCCCCTCCCCACCTGAAAAGAAACCTCTTCCAAATGCAAAACACAAGCAGAGGAGTTTCAGTTTCACAGCAGCAACCAGCTTTAGTACAGAATGGTTGAGCTAAACCATGCCCAGGCTCCTTGCTGTCTCCTGCTTGCTCACACAGCAAATACTGCTTCAGTTTCCAAACAGCCCTCGGCTCCCTCACACACTGACAGGACGGTAGCCAGAGGAATACCGATGGATGCTGGTAGGCAGAGGCAGAATTTATTTTCTCCTTATTTTCCTCCCCCAAAAACTAAGCCCGACCACATAGTTTCGTAGCGAAGCACGGGGACCCAGCTAGTGCCTAAATAAATGAAATACCCCAGGAAAAGATAACAAGAAAGCTGAACTAAGCCTCTCCCTGCTTTGTTTGACCTGCGATGCTAGTCCTTGGCATGCGTGGAGCAAAGTGGGGAGTTCAAAAATGCAAAAAATATATAGAGAGAGAAATAAGAAAAATATATCTGCATTGTGGATCGCTAGCAGTTCAGGATACAAGGAGAGTTTGCAGCAAGGGGTTGAGAGAAAGAAAAGAGGGAAAGGATTGTCACATACCAATGGGACCCCCGTACGGAGCTGCAGCCACCAAATACTCTCGTAGGTCATCCTTCAAATTCCAGCTCATGCAATAAAGTTCCAGTTTCCTAGAGAGGAAAGGAGTGCTTATTTTATTGATTTATCCATCAACTTTATTTGCCCCCTGCCCCCCCCATCTCATATGCAAGAACTCTGGGCGGCTTACAACATCAATTAATTAAATAAGAGTAGATTTTTAAAAAATAATAATCGTAATTTAGCTTTTGTTTATCTGTCCTCCACCACCTCCTTGGTCCTTCTGCGTCAGTGTTTCCGTAATTTAGATAATTATTTTTGCAACCTGATAATTAAAAATCAGATAACTTTAACAAAAAAAGATACAGGAATTTAAAATTCTACTGAAAACCTTCAGCAATGCAGCTTCCACAACTTCTGGTGGCAACTTCTATTCCACTGGTTAATTGTTCTGTCAGGAAATTTCTCCTTAGCTTCAGGTTGCCCTTATAGGGATTATTGCAGGGGTGAGATTCAATTTTTTTTAACAACCGGTTCTGTGGGCGTGGCTTAGGTGGTGGGCATGGCTTGGTGGTCATGTGACTGGGTGGGTGTGGCTTGGTGGTCATGTTATTGGCTGGGCATGGCCAACTCAAAATCACTCACATCGAGGCACGCATCTCCTCGCCTGGCCTCTCATGACTGTGGGGATGCTGCAACAGTCGTAAGTGTGAGAAATGGTCATAAGTCACTTTTTTTAGTGCCATTGTAACTTTGAATGGTCATTCCACACCAGCCAAGTACCAGCAAAGGGGGGGAAAAAACTCCAGACAAGTTCCTGAGACAGGAAGTCCAGTCCTGCCAAGAATGTAATAAGGGTTAACGGAGAGGCAGTTTCTGTAAGCAACACCAGAATGTTTCCTTCCTGCCTTCCTTACAGGATTAGCCCAGTAATTTCTTCTAACAACCGGTTCTCCGAACTGCTTAGAATGTTAACAACCGGTTCTAGCGAATAGGTGCACTCTGGTAGAATCCCACCCCTGGGTTATTCTCTATACTATTCATGTTGTATTTTCTGCTATGGATTGCAACAGTAGAGGCTAAACCAATTTCGTTGTATACATGATGTACAATGACAACAACAAAGGCTGTTACTACTACGACTACTATTACTATTAGGTTGCTTCTCTCCTGGATTAGTTTGCATCTGTTGCTTCTCCTCCTGCCTTTTGGTGCTTTGGAAAATAAGTTGACCCTCCCCTCTTCTTTGGGGCAGCCCCTCAAATACTGGAAGATGCTATCATGCCACCCTTAATCCATCTCTTTCCTTGAACTAGACATACCCAATTCCTGCAATCGTTCTTTGCATGTTTTATCCTCCAGCTCCCTATCCTCTTTGTTGCTCTTCTCTGCACTTTTTCTAGAGTCTCGATATCTTTTTTTTATAAATAAATAAAATAAAAATAAATACTTTATTGTCATAGTACGTATATGCACAGTATACACATACAATGAAATTTACATAATACCCAGAGACCAACATGCAGACAAACATGACAATCCCCAAACACACACACACCTGCCAAAAATTCTCTGCCCCCTAAAAACACACAAGCATCCACACATCCACATTATTAGGCATAATAAAGGACCATTTAAGTAAAAAAAAAATCAATATATCCTACTCCATATAATGACGGCAGCCAGAATTGTTTTTGCACAACATTGGAAACAGACCAATACCCCTACAGAAGATATGGTGATTAAAAATAAGAGCTTGAATGAGCAGAGATGGATAAATTAATGATGAAGTTAAAAGACAAGGAAGAAACAGAATATTATAAGATTTGGGACATTATGGTATGAGTGGCTAGAGGAGAAAGGTAAAGAATATGTATAAAAATTTCTGAAGAGTAGCAGGCATTGCATATATAAGGAATTATAAAAAGGTGAAGAATAGAATAGAATTCTTTATTGGCCAACTGTGATTGGACACACAAGGAATTTGTCTTGGTGCAAATGCTGTCAGTGTACATAAAAGAAAAGATACATTCATCAAGAGTCAAGAATCATCAGGTACAACACTTAATGACAGTCATAGGGTACAATAAGAATAGAATAGAATAGAATAGAATAGAGAGAATGGAACAGAATAGAATATAGGATAATATAGAAACAGAAGAGAAGAGAATATAAGAATGGAATGGAATGGAACAGAACAGAACAGAACAGAATTCTTTATTGGCCAAGTGTGATTGGACACACAAGGAATTTGTCTTGGTGCAAATACTCCCAGTATACATAAAAGAAAAGAGACATTCATCAAGAGTCGAAAATCATCAGGTACAACACTTAATGATAGTCATAGGGTACAATAAGCAATCAAATCATACTAGGAAACAGTGAATAGAGTGGAGTGGAGTGGAATGGAATAGAACAGAATAGAACAGAATAGAGAATAGAGAATAGAATAGAGAATAGAATAGAATAGAATAGAATAGAATAGAATAGAATAGAATTCTTTATTGGCCAAGTGTGATTGGACATACAAGGAATTTCTCTTGGTGCAAATGCTCTCAGTGTACATAAAAAGAAAAGATACATTCATCAAGAGTCAAGAATCATCAAGGAGAACACTTAAATATAAATGTAAAAATATTAGAGAAATATACCAGGAATTGAAAATGAAAGTATTACTATGTAAATAGGAAAGAAGCCAACTGTGAACCACTGTCAAAAATGGAAATGTGGTGTAACTGTTTGACAAATGTGTAATAAAGAAATGAAAAAAAAGCAGCAGATACAAAATGAAAACCAGATTCGTTTAAAAAAAAAAAGGAAAGGATCCTGAATGCACTTTTGCAAACAGCCACATAAAACGGGACTGACTCACACAAAAACCCCCACACATAAAATACACAACAAACCTATGAAACATACTATCATATATATGCTAAAGGTTAGGAATCTATAGAATACTAGTTTTATTCCTCTCTCTTTTTGACTGAAGCTATATAAATGACTTATCTATAAAAATGCATAGTTTTAATCCAATAGTAATAATAGATTATGTATTATATATTATTAATACAGTTATTCTACAAGAGATAGGAAGTAACTGCCATTTAATACTTTCTATTGAGATATTTAAATCACTATCAAAATGTATTAGAGGAAAATACGATTAGTCTTACTACAGAATGTGTTGTGATGTTTATTTGTATGGTTTTTTATTTTTTACTTTTGTATATTTGTATATTTTAAATCTTTTGTATTCAATAGTTTTTTTTTAATTCATTTATATGTCTCCGAGACTCAGGGCGGCTTACAATCTTTGGAGCACAATCCAATGTGCTCAGCAAAAATAAATAAATAAATAAATAAATAAATAAATAAATAAATAAATAAAAAAAAAAAATAAAAAAATAAAATACACAACAGCCTTAAGTCAGCCACCAAAATAGCAATTGCAACAAAAGGGAAAGAAACCCTAATTTAGTTTTTTTTAAAACTTCCTTGCAGAGAAGCAGAGAGAGCTTTTCCCAAGGAGGAAGGAGATATTCTGGGGAGGACAGGGTTTTTTTTTGCAAAAGACTTTAGCACCCACTATCCCCCGGGATCCTACCCCTGCTGCCCCTGCTTGAAGAGTTGCACTGCTGTATGGATCTCATCATCATCATCATCATCATCATCCTTCTGGCTGGGGAGGATGGGCTTTGCAATGCAAAGCTGCTTAAAACTGCCCTGGCCAAAGGCAAATGAGCTGTTTGGGGGTTTGTGCATCCCCCAATATGCATCATTTTTGCAGAGGATTGGGTGTCGGGGGGGCAGAGGGGGAGATGCATTAAAAAGAAGATTTTGCGGTTGAAGAGCCTAAAAAATGAGGGTTTTTTGGTGGGGTGCATGTTATGGGTAGCCTTCCAAGAAGACAGGCCCAGAGGATTTGGGGAGGGGGAGAGGGGGCGGAGGGGGGGCCTGAAAAAGAAAGCCACTGACCGATAATAGGCGGATTCCCCAGGGGTCCCAATTGGCCGTGTAGCAATCCATTTGGGGCGAGCTGGAGGATCTGGGGCGCTCAGCTGCTTTCCCTAGGTTGCTTCCCGAACCACTTCCGCCCTCACTTCCCGGCCTGGGTAAGCGGAAGGGAGGAAGCGGCGGTGGCCATGTTAAGCGAGGGCAGCTCCAGCCAACCCGGCTTGGCTCGCGGCTGCCCTCTAGAGGGGACAGAGGAAGGACGGCTGCTTGGCCTGCCCGGGGGGGGGGGAGGCGAAGGATCCCGCGTAGTCTTCGACTTACGACCACCCATTGAGCCCAACAGTTCTGTTGCTAAGTGAGACCTTGGTTCAGTGAGTTTTCAATTTTTCAATTTCATGGTACACACGCTGTGCATTGACACCAAACGTTGGATGGATGGATGGATGGATGGATTTTGCCCCATTTTACAGCTTTCCTGGCCACCGTCATCGAGTGAATCCCTGCGGTCATTAAGTGAGTTGCATGGTTGTTAAGTGAATCGGGCTTCCCATCGACTTGGCTTGTCGGAACTTCGGAAGGTCCCCCCAAAAAGGGGGGGAAATCACATGACCCCGGGGACACTGCGACCGTCATAAGTGTGAATGCTGGGGATGCTGCAACGGTCATAAGTGTGACAAAAAAACCCCACCGGACTCACAAGTCCTATAACTCCCCTTTTTTTTTTCAGGGCCGTTTTAGCTTTGGTCGCTAAGTGAACGCATGCAAGTTGAGGACTACCTGTGCAATTTTGTGCATGAATGCTGTGTTCTGGGATGCCATACGATATATATGTATATGTATAAGAAGGGGCCAAGAAGATCCTAGGAAGTTTGCTTCCTGCTATTCAGCACAGACTCCCTTCCAACTCTCCTATTCTGGGAGCTGAAATGGTCCTGCCTGATCTCCGAGGTCTTCAAACTTGGCAAGCTTAAGACTTGTGGCCTTTTGGCAAGTTCAAGACTTGTGGACTTCAACTCCCAGAATTCCTGAGCTAACATGACTGGAGGAGGAATTCTGGGAGTTGAAGTCCACAAGTCCTAAAGCTGTCAAATTATGTTTGTCTCGGAAAAAAATAGTAAAACTTTTATTAAAAAGAAAAAGAAAGAAAGGTAATGAATATTGTAAATGCTGATTATAATAGCACAGAGACATTTGTAGCCAGATAACACACTGTTTAAATGGAAGATAATGTTGGGAGAAAAATGCCTCCTGATGAAGAATAAATGGCCTCGGTGGCTCAGGCTGTTAAATGCCTGCTCTTAAGATCCAGCTGTCTACAATTACTGTAGGCTCGAATCCCACCAGGCTCAAGGTTGACTCAGCCTCCTCCTCTGGGGTAGGTAAATTGAGGACCCAAGATTGTTGGGGCAATTAGCTGACCTTGTAAAAATGCCACTTAGTAATAAGCAGGCATATACAATGGAATGAAGGCTATTGCTGAGCGCATTGGGTTGTTTCCCAAAAATTGTAAGCTGCCCTGAGTCTTCAGAGAAGGGCGGCATATAAATGTAATTTAAAAAAAAATGGAATAACAAAGCAGTGCTGACGGAAAGAGGTCTTTTAATGGCAAGAAACCAAGATGAGTGACATTCAGCAAAGTTTCTTGGCTAGCTAGAAAGTCTGATATTCAAAAGTGATTGTTATATACCCTTTGAGTTGTCTGTCTAAAACTGGTTTTTGGTGACGTTTAATTCTGTGTTTATTGACGGGATAATTTTCCCCATTCAACTTTGTCTGGAAGAAAGGAGGTTAATCTCTGTTCCTGAATGGACGCAAGGTTGAGAAAAGATACATTCATCAAGAGTCAAGAATCATCAGGTACAACACTTAATAATATAGGATACAATAAACAATCAAATCATACTAGGAAACAGTCAATATAAATCGAAAGGATACAAGCCACAAAGTTACAGTCATACAGTCACAGGTGGGAGGGGAGGGGTGATACGGAAACTTATTAAAAACAAAAAGAAAAGAAGCCCATAGAAGAAAAATTTAAAAAACTCCTTTTTATTGAAAAACAAAAATCATAAAGTTTCGTTTCTGTGTAAACGAAAATGATCCAGCCCAAGCCGGAGCTGTATAGTTTCCAGGCAAGTCTAGACTTGCCTGTCCTAAAGACTTCATATCTACAGCATCTAAGAGAGATATTTGACGCGTTTGCCACCGCAATCTCTCTCTCTTCTAGTTTCGTTTTCTGCTTCGGTGCCCCTTTTGGGTGCCAGGCCTGGCTGAGCTTCAAGTGAAAAGCATTTGCGGAAGGTTAAGGCATCCAGATAATTATAATTACAGATTATTACAGATAATCAGAGTTGGAAGGGACCTTGTAGGTCATCTAGTCCAACCCCCCCGCCCAAGCGGGAGACCCTTACACCATTTCTGACAAATGGCAGTCTTCTTCTCAAGGGGCTTTTGTCATCCAGGTGAGAAAAGAACAGATCGTCTCCAGTCTGGGAATGTAGAAGTAGGTAGAATTGCAATTATTTGTGTGCAACTTAGAACTGTAGCAAGTTAGCACCCACCCCTCTCCTAGGGAATGAAATATCCTGGGAAATATTAAAAAGGCAGAATATTTCCCCTAAAAAGAGTAGAAACTCACCTCAGAAGCAGAAGCTCATCCCCCCCACCTTTGTTAATGGGTGGGCTATTAAGGCCTGGACCACAGTATTCTACATAACAAAGGCCTCTACCCATCTCACCACCTGGCCTGGGAAGATTGTGTCAGCCAGCACTGAGGTGAAGCCATGTGGTCCAGACAAAGCCTACAAAGTTAGTTAAGACCCTCCCGCCCCTGGGAGTCTGAGAGCCAATGGGATAAATTTCTTGCACAGGAACAGGAAACACTAAGGTGGGGCCCAAATGAGGGTATATAAGGGTCTCTCAGCATCTTGGGCCCCCACTTCTCTTTTCACCTTGATGCACGTGATCATCTCTTCCTTCTTTGGAGCTCCAAGCCATGTGGTCCTGCTGTCCACCATTAAACCATCTTTCCAAACAGCCTCCATGTTTCCAGTGTCTTCTTCCCCCACTTGGAACTGAACCCAGAAGGCTATTTCTTCCCACAGATCTATGGAGTTGTTTCTCGACAATGGGAACGATTAACCCGTGGAACTGCCTGCCACCAGAAGTCGTGGGGGCTTCATCCCTGGAGGCTTTTAAGAAGAGATTGGACAGCCACTTGTCTGAAATGATGCAGGTTGCAGCCCTCGACTTACAACAGTTCGTTTAATGCCCATTACTACGGCACTGAAAAAAAAGGGACTCAGGACCATTTTTCACACTTATGACCCGTTGAAGTCTCCCCGGGGTCACATGGAAAAATTCAGAGGCTTGGCAACTGCTTCATATTTACGACCATTGCTGCGTCTCCTGGGGAAATCCGATTCACTGAACAACCGGCCAATTGACTTATCAGCTGCAGCGATTCACTTAGCGGCCGTGGGATAAAAGTCATAAAACAGGGGCAAAACTCCCTGAACAAATTCTCACTTTAACGATATAAATTTGGGGCTCGATTGCGGTGGTACATTGAGGGCTACCTGTATAGGGTTTCCCGCTTGAGCAGGGGGCTGGACTAGAAGACCTCCAAGGTCCCATCCAACCCTATTGGTTACTCTGTTAGTTCAATTGTGCTGCATTTTACTACCAAACTTGGGCATCTCTGCTTTTCCTTTTTCCCCCCAGCTCTGGCCCCTTCTATAGTTGTCAGTGGAGGGCTACCCAGGAGGAGGAATTTCCTGACAGTGAGAGAACAATTAACCCGTGGAACAGCTTGCCACCAGAAGTTGTGGAGGCTCCAACATTGGAGGTTTTAAAGAACAGACTTAAAGACATAACAGATAATCAGAGTTGGAAGGGACCTTGTAGGTCATCTAGTCCAACCCCCCACCCAAGCGGGAGACCCTACACCGTTTCTGACAAATGGCAGTCCAGTCTCTTCTTGAAAGTCTCCAGTGATGAAGCTCCCACAACTTCCAAGGGCAACTTCTGTTCCAGGGGTTGATTGTTCTCCCTGTCAGGAAATTTCTCCTTATTTCCAGGTTGAATCTCTCCTTGTTCAGTTTCCATCCATTCTTCCTTGTCTGGCCTACAGGTGCTTTAGAAAATAGCTTGACCCCCTCTTCCTCTCTGTGGCAGCCCCTCAGATATTGGAAGGCTGCTCTCGTCTCCCTTGGTCCTTCTCTTCCCTAGACTAGCCAGGCCCAGTTCCTGCAACCGTTCATTGTATGTTTTAGTCTCCAGTCCCCTCATCATCCTGGTTGCTCTTCTCTGTACTTTTTCTAGAGTCTCAACATCCTTTTTTATAGTGTGGTGACCAAAACTGGATGCAGTATTCTAGGTGTGGTCTTACTAAGGCTTTATAGAGTGGTATTAGTGCCTCACTTGATTGATTATATCCCTGTTAATGCTTTTTTGACTGCTGCTGCACACAGCTGTCTCATATTTAGCTGGTTGTCCACTAAGACTCCAAGATCCCTCTCACAGTTACTGCTATTGAGCCTGGTTTCACCCAGTCTATATGTGTACATTTTGTTTTTTGCCTAAGTGTAGACTTTACTTTTCTCTACATTGAATGTCATTTTGTTAGCTAGGGCCCAGGGTTCGAGTCTGTCAAGATCCATCTGGATCTTGAGCCTATCTTCTTGGGTGTTAGTTATTCCTGCCAGCTTAGTATCATCTGCAAATTTGGTAAGTTCCCCTTCTATTCCCTCATCTAAGTTGTTAATGAAGATATTGAAGAGTACTGGTGTGGGAATTCAATAAGCAGTCATTTCAGTGTCCAAAGATGTCTGACTGCCTCGGCAGTGTTTATTCTTTTTATACCATTTTTACAAGCAGAAAAGAGCAGCATAGATACAGCATTGGGATTGGAGAACAGATCCACATGGGTGAAACCCTTCAATCACATTGGCATAACCCCTCAACCAATCCTTAAGGTTAGTGGTGATGTTAGTAAATGAGATCACCTGTATACCTGGAAAATCAGGGACTCTCCAACCCAACAGATAAGAGGATGAATAGAGGATGAGATCATGGGGTAGCAAAAGAGGCCCCCTCCACCAGGCTGCAATGTGCTGCCAGCTTCTAGTGTCATCCAAGGAAACTCAGTGGCTACCACATTTCACTCTTTTCTATTTTTAATTTAATTAATTAAAGAAGAATCATAAAAGGAGTTAGGAGAGGATTCATAATAATCATTAGAAGAGTACACTTGTGGTTGGTTATATAGGGCATATACTTGACCCTTAGGCAATGTAGGAGAGGGTTTAGGGTGAAAAGCTGTGATACATATGTTGCAAAGAGAAGGGAAACATTGAACAAAGCAGCACCCACTAATTAAATCACAACTAATGACTACATAGGATAGAATTTTTCCCATTTAGCCTGTGGGCAACAAGCCCAAAAGCTTTCCCACCAAGATCCTAATTTATCAATTTTCAAATCCAAGGCCAAATTGTTGAAAATATTAAGCTGGTGCTGGATGGTTCGTGACCCATCAAACAAATTAAAACAATATAGATTTTGTAGAATAGCCTTCTTCAACGCTTGCATCTTATGGTTGATTGTTGAGATAACTGAAGAAGTAACATTAATTGTTTTTGCTAAATTACATGCACCAGAGTTAATGTTAAGGTGAACGTGAGCACCAATTGCTGGCACGCCCACTATAGACAAAGCTAGCACTACATATTCTGCTTTATTAAGTAAGGTTGCTTCAGAATCACAAGTGTCATCTAGTGTAAGCCCCCGTCGATATCGATTTGAATGATGAAGTTGCTGTTTAGAAAGCAAAACAGGAATCAGCCGACTGAGGCAGCAATGTACTTCACTAAGATTAGCAGGAATGTAATTAAAAGTTTCTTGACCACATGTAAAAACTATCCTTGAGGTAGCCAAACATAGGAAAAGTGAAAGAAGTCTCTTCCAAAGCTGTGCAGTTCAAAGTAGGTGAGCTAATATGATGACAGTGAGGTTTTTTACTTGAAGATGTACAATTAACTACTTTTGCACAAGTTATATTTACAGGGACTGCTACCATTGGGGTGTATAAAGCAATTGCATCAAGGTGTGGATAATAAGCAGCAAATCACCAATTAGATATAGTCTTATAGTTAAAGTTCCCATGTAATAAAAATCCGCTTAAGCCAGTGAAGTTTTGAATTACTGCAGAAGGAGTGCAGACAGGAACTAAACATGTAGAAAGCAAATGTTCCATATCATAAGTTTCAGATAAGCAAAAGACATCATTCTGTGTGATGTTAGCCAAGCATAAACAAATGAACCCGGATTGGACACTGTGCCATCTGTAAAGTCAAATTCCTGGGACTGGGACCAGATCTGGGGACTGGTGTGATGCCACGACATCCTTGGCTAGGTGGACACAATGAGCCTGGGTGGACACAATGAGCTGTGGGCGGACACAATGAGCTGGAATCCACAAAGGTCCTGTAGAAGCAAACACAACAACACAGCCTCGCCCCCTCACCCCCAAGTAGTTAACTAAAACATTCAATTGATTTAAGGGAAATTATACTTTTAAAAAACTTTTTAGAGACCCTTCTAGAGACCCTTTCCCTCCTTTTTTATTATTTGTAGAGACAGGCCTTAAATGGCCGATGAGCATGTTCAATTATGGCTATATTCCAGGTTATACAAAATTGCAAAAAAGCAAAATATCATGTTGTAAAAAAGAAGGCTTGCCTAGTAGGTAACATCCATTTGCCAAAGTTGATGATAAAACAATCTGCTTGACTTGAGTAACTGGAATATGGCAAGCTTGTGCCAGGCCTCTAGCATTTTGATGAAAAAAAAAGAGTGATTGAAAAAAATCAGCAAAGCTATAGCCTTAAGAAAGAGGCCCAGAAAGGGTCAAATGACTACGTGTGGAAGAAATATCTTTGTAGTATTGTTGCAAAAGCTGTTGCAAATTAAAAAAGAATGATTAGGGTCAATCCTGGGCATAATATAAGCACCTGGAAGATTAAAAATAATTTGACACACATAATGAGAGTCAGAGATTAAATCAAAAGGCTGTTGAGAAAAAGTTTTGAAAGTTAAAATAGCAGGACACTTTCCAGGGAGCATTATGAGAATCCTTGTAAAGGAAGAAGTCATTAAGCAAGCAAGCCAAAGTTCTTTAGGCAAACAATACAGCTTACATAGTCAGTTAAACACATTGAAGAGATAAGGTATTTTGAAAATAAAATTGAAAATCAGACTTTACATAACTCCACCATTTATACCTTACTGTACTTATCAAAATTAGAAGGAAAAGTTATTTGCAAAGCTCATTAAGACCTTTCATGATTTTACCTGTTGTGCTGGCAATAGCCATGCATTCTTCACATTCTTGTTGTACACCCTCCAGATGGAGTCAAATTTTAGTGTCAATTCTCTGCTTTAATCAGAATATGGATTAAGAGCATGTACAAAGTGCAGCTAGTTTTAAATTTTGATTCCTTTGCTGAAACTGGGAACAGAGTCATCTTCCAAATTGCCCACCTGAACCGAGCCACCTTTACAGATAACGTTCCAGGCAATTTGCCAATCTCAGCCTATCTATCTGAGGCTCCTTTGTGTGAAAATCTCTAAAAATTCAGGAGATGAAGCTATGTAACCTATATAAAAAAGTTATTTTCTAACTCTGCCTTTTTCAAGGCAAAAACTCAAAGCAGAGAAAAAATTGTTAAAGTGATCAAAAGCCTCATTCTCCCCCCCCTCCTGCCTCCACCCCTACAACAACCAGCGAGGACAAGAAGGGGTGGGGAAATGTTTAAAATAAATCTCATCCATTTTTTCCACTCAACATTCTTTTCACCAATAAATCACACACAAATAATTTTCATCATGAGTAAAACACACACAAATACACACACAAAATAATTCTATCTTTCTCAGGTCCGGACCTTTCTTACACTCTTTCTTACTCTCCTTTCAATCTGGGATAGGGGTCAACACACAAACATTTATACCACCTTTTTTACTATCAACATACTCACACATTTACACTGTAATCATACGGCTTGCATATTTACAATTTTTTTTCTGAGAGCCAATAAGCTCCTTTGTAGAGGATCTCATCCTCCAGGGCTGGAAATGATTACATACAGACACATTCTCACACACAACATTTCCAGACCTGGGGAGGGTTTGTCCCTTTAAATTTCTACATTTAAAAAAAAAACTGTAGTTTGTTCTCAGAGCATTGGGAGAACTCAAGGAGCAGTTCCAATCACAAAGGTGATTGTGGGCCCGAACCACTGCCTATCTGCCTCCCACAACTCTAAGTCCAATTCAAAAAGCCAATTTAATTCTCTGGTTGCCAAAAATGTTACAATTAATTTATTTTGAACTTCAGCAATTCCAGTTAGGGCTATACACAGGTAAAGGATATTTTCTTCAATTCAATCCTATTCAATTCTGCATATACTTATTTACATTATTATACATACACAGCTAAGCTCTATTCTGCATGCAATTATTATACATTATTATATATACACATCTAAGACGTTTTAATGAAAATCACATCATGAAAAGAATAGTAAACATTGTCTTCTTCTCTTAGTTCTTCCTAACACATAACAGTAAATGAACCATATTTTCTTTGAACAGCCCCATTGTACTGTATGGAGGGGCTTCCTAACAGATCTGTGTCTCGTTCCATGCTTCTGAACAGCAGAGCTAATTGTGGACTATTGAACTCAATAGGGCATGCCTTCCACTTTCAATTCTGCCATCCAGTGCATCAGAAGAGAACAGTTGCCTGTATTCTAGTTACATCCATTATTCTATCTCTTTAAACACTAAATAATCAAAAAAGATTAAACATAAAAATTTTAAACAAATAAATGTATGTGTCTCTGTCTTGGGTTTCTAGCTTGAATCTCCCCTTTTCTAATTGTTCCTTTAATATTTGCCTTATGGGGGTGTACAATGGCTTTGGAGAATCAAAAAATTTAGCCTGCTCAGAAGGAGCTGAAAGTCCAATTAGAGATTTTTGAGTGACAATTTTACCTGATCATTCAGAGTTGGGCTTATAGTCAACTATTATTTTGCTGAGACATCAGAACCAGATGTTCATGACAGCATTGATACCATTGATGTAATATTTGGACTGGAGCCTTGGATATCCTTCACCTTCTATTCTATTCTATTAAGTTCAGGATACAATTTCCCTCTCTCCCAACCAGCTTCCTTATGTTCCCCTCAGGTGCTGTAACACCTGATTAGTGTACAGGAATCTTAGTTCCTGTACATGATTATGCTGTTGCTGAGATAGATTGCAACCCATACTTACCATTGATGGGTCCCGAAGGACCTGGGGTCCCGTAGGATGAAGGTGCACCTTGGGGTCTATTTCAGATGATGGTAAGCATGTTGGCTGTTGCCTACCCCGGAGGGTTGATGGCTCCGCCCTGCAGGGTTGATGCCCCACGTTGGGCGCCACTTGTGGGAATTCAATAAGCAGTCATTTCAGTGTCCAAAGATGTCTGACTGCCTGGGCAGTGTTTATTCTTTTTATACCATTTTTACAAGCAGAAAAGAGAAGCATAGATACAGCATTGGGATTGGAGAATAGATCCACATGGGTGAAACCCTTCAATCACATTGGCATAACCCCTCAACCAATCCTTAAGGTTAGTGGTGATGTTAGTAAATGAGATCACCTGTATACCTGGAAAATCAGGGACTCTCCAACCCAACAGATAGAGGATGAATAGAGGATGAGATCATGGGGTAGCAAAAGAGGCCCCCTCCACCAGGCTGCAGTGTGCTGCTAGCTTCTAGTGTCATCCAGGGAAACTCAGTGGCTACCACATACTGGGCCTAAGACAGAACCTTGCGACACCCCACTGCTTACTTCCCTCCATGTAAATTTAGACCGATTAAGGACCACTTGTTGAGTACGGTTTGTCAGCCAGTTGTGAGTCCATCTAGTGTAGTGCTATCTATTCCACTTTTTTCTAGCTTACTAAGAAGTAGGTTGTGGTCTACTTTGTCGAATGCCTTGCTGAAATCCAAATATATTATGTCCTCAGTATTTCCCTGGTCTACTAATTTAGTCACTATGTTGAAGAATGAAATAAGATTGGTTTGGCATGATCTGTTCTTAACAAACCCATGCTGACTGCTAGTTATTACTTTACTCGTTTCTAGATGTTGGCAGATCTGTTTTTTTTTAATTATCTTTTCCAGTATGTTCCCGGGTATTGATGTTAGGCTGATTAGTCTATAGTTTCTTGGGTCTGTTTTATTTTCCTTTTTTGCAGATGGGAACCACATCAGCTCTTTTCCAGTCCTCTGGTAGTTCTCTGGTGCTCCAGGATTTTTGAAAGACATGGTGCAGTGGTTCTGAGATGACTTCTGCCAGCTCCTTTAAAAATCTGGGATGTAATCCATCAGGCCCCGGTGATTTGTTTTCATCAAGATCAGACAGGTGTTCTCTTACTATTTTTTGCTTATTTTAACTTTTATTTCTGGTCTGTCTTTTACAGTTATGTTTTTAGTGGGTTGAGCTATAGTTTCTTTTTGCGTGAAGACCAATGCAAAGAATGAGTTAAGCAGTTCTGCTTTTTCTCTGTTGCCTGTTACTTCCTTACCAGCTTCTCTCTTTAGTGGACTGACTGTTTCCTTCATTTTTTTCTTGTTATTTATATGTTGGAAGAAACTTTTTAAAATTATCTTTGACTTTTGTTGCAAGTCTTTGTTAGTTCTGAGCCTTTGCTTTCCTGACGTCATCTTTGCAGATTCTGGCTATGTGTTGATATTCTGCCTTAGTTGTATGTCCTTCTTTCCATTTTTTGTACATGTCCTTTTTTTCTCTCAATTTGCCAGAGAGAACTTTGTGCAGCCATGCTGGTTTCTTCTTGGATTTCTTGTTTTTCTTTCTCAGTGGTATTGTGCTGGTCTGGGCTTCTATGATCGTGCTTTTCAGAGTTCCCAAGATTCTTGAGTTGTTTTCCCCTTTAGGATTTTCATCCATGGAATCTTTCCCAAGACTCATTGGAAGAAATGTCGTATTTTTCCCAAATGCGATCATTCTGCTAAACAACTAATTCCCATAACACTGTCAAACTATTTAGTAAGACTGTGTGTTATAGGTGAAAATTTGGTTATTACACCTGAGAATGTAAAGAGCCGAACTGAAGCCATTTTGTGTTCGCAGTCTGAACTTTTAAAGCACAGAACATTTATGTAATGTGTTTTCTGCTAGATATTATACAAGATTGCAAAACTATGTACTTGGCATAAGGTAGAGTGCTGGGGTGCTCTGACATTATAAATCACATTAGGAGATATTAATGGTTTTCTTATAATCTTCTGGTATTTGAATAACAGGAAATCTGACTATAATGAGAATGTTGGGAGTTTTCCATGGAAGGTTGGAATTTTCTTATGAAAATGTTGTATAACTTCTATATATGGACAACAGGAAGTGTTATGTAACCATGTGATTTGATAAACCTATATAAGCTGTATTCACTAAATGGAAGTGTCTCCTTCCTCCTAAAATGGTTACTTGGGAGTAAGGGTCCGATACTGCAGTATCTTACTTAATAAAGCATCCTATGGATCAGATTATCAATAGTCGGTTGTTCATTTTTATATACTTCTCACAATTACTATTATTCTTCTCATCCTTTCTATTACCTATCTCTTCCAACTTATAACTATAACTGTGTTGCTTGTATCTTTACAATTTATATTGTTTTATTTGTTTCCTAGTATGATTTGATTGCTTATTAGTAACTAGGACTATCACTAGGTGTTGTATCTTATGATTCTTGATGAATGTATTTTATTTTTTCTTTATGTACACTGAGAGCATATGCATCAAAGACAAATTCCTTGTGTGTCCAATCACACTTGGCCAATACTTGGCCTATGCTATTCTATTCTATTCTATTCTATTCTATTCTATTCTATTCTATTCTATTCTATTCTATTCTCTCCTGTATTCTATTCTATTCCATCCCATCCCATCCCATCCATCATCTATTTCTATTCTATTCTAATCTATTCTATCTTTTCCTATCCTATCCTATCCTATCCTACATCTATTTCTATTCTATTCTCTCCTGTATTCTATTCTATTCCATCCCATCCCATCCCATCCCATCCATCATCTATTTCTATTCTATTCTAATCTATTCTATCTTTTCCTATCCTATCCTATCCTATCCTACATCTATTTCTATTCTATTCTCTCCTGTATTCTATTTTATCCTATTCATCATCTATTTCTATTTCTATTCTATTCTCTCCTATTCTCTCCTATTCATCATCTATTTCTATTTCTATTCTTATCCTATCCTCTTCATCATCTATTTCTATTTCTATTTCTTCTATTTCTATTCTGTTCTGTTCTGTTCTGTTCTGTTCTGTTCTATTCCTATTCCATTCCTATTCCATTCCATTCTATTCCATTCTATTCTATGGGTTCAGTTCCAAGTGGAGAGAAAGACACTGGAAACATGGAGGCTGATTGGAAAGACGGTTTATTGGTGAACATGGGTTTGACATCCTGGGCAGCTGGCCATGTGCGGTTTGATAAGCACCTGGATTTTTTAATACAGTTTGCTCTGCAGCATTTTGTAATGTAGAGGCTTGGTTTGTGTATTTTGTTATTTGGTTTTAATTTGTTTGTCTGGCAAAGGCCGCCAATGCAATGAGTTGGGGTTTTTTAATCTTGTGTCAACAAATGTAATTAATCCTAGGGGCTTCCTTGGGTTTTTTTTTTTTAATCCTGTCTTGAATGGATGACCAAATCTGCATTTCTAAAAGTTGGCCCCTTAGTTCCTCCTTACGGGCAAGAGAACTTGAACAGGGGATTGGACTAGAAGACCTTCCAAGTTCCCTTCCGGCTCTGTTATTCTGTACCGGGACTAAGGGTGACAGGAGAGCGGGGAGCAAATCCTTCTGCCGGGTGGCAGAGTTTCTTCCCGGGAGGGCCGGGTTTGCAATGCTGCTGCTGCTGCTGCGTGGGTGGACGAAGTTGTCTTGAAAACTTCCTTCCAAGGTTAGCCAGTCAAGGGCACACATTCGTGGGACTTACTCCAAGTCAACTGGAGTTCGTGGGACTTACTCCAAGTCAACTGGAGTCAGGGAAGGGAACTGGAGGAAGAAGAAGAAGAAGAAGAAGAAGAAGAAGAAGAAGAAGAAGGAGGAGGAGGAGGAGGAGGAGGAGGAGGAGGAGGAGGAGGAGGAGGAGGAGGAGGAGGAGGAGGAGGGAGGGGAAGAGAAGGAAGAGAAAGGGGGGGATTTAGGAATGAATCACTAAACTTGGTAGAAGGATCTTTAAAGGGAGGTTAGAGGGGTGGAAAAGAGCGGAGTAGAGGAGAAATGCTGCAGTATTATTATTGTTGTTGTTATTTATCTTTTATTATTTTTCACTTGACCCTCTTATCCTCCCTATCCTCCTGCTCCTCCCCTCTTCTTCCTCCTCTTCCTCCTTATCCTCTTCCTCCTCCTCCTCTTCCTCCCCTTCCTCCTCTTCCTTCTTTCCCCCTTTCTCCTTCTTCCCCTCTTCTTCCTCCCCTCAACTTTTTCCTCCCCTTCCTCCTGCCTCCTCCTCCTCTTCTTCCTCCTCTTCCTCCCCCTCCTCCTCCCTCCCTCCTCTTCCTTCACCCCTCTTCCTTCACCCCTCCTCCTTCTTCACCCTCTCCTCTATCTCCTCCACTTTCTCCTCCCCTTCCTCCCCTCCTCCTGCCCCTCCTCCCCTTCCTCCCTACCCTCTTCCTCTTCTTCCTCCCCTTCCTCCTCCTCTTCATTCTTTCTCTTTCTCCTTCTTCCCCTCCTCTTCTTCCACCCCTCAACTTTTTCCTCCTCTTCCTCCTGCCTCCTCCTCCCCCTTCTTCATCCTCTTCCTCCCCCTCTTCCTCCTTCCCTCCTCTTCCTTCACCCCTCCTCCTTCTTCACCCTCTTCTCTTTCTCCTTCACTTTTTCCTCCCCTTCCTCCTCTTCCTCCCCTCCCCCTCCTCCCTCTCCTCCTCTCCCCTCCTCCTTTTCCTCCTTTTTTCCTCCTCTTCCTCCTCCCTCTCCCCTCCCTCCCCCCCCCTCCTCTCCTCCCCCCTTTCCTCTCCCCCCCCTCCTCCTCCTCTCCAGTTGTTTTGCAAGGACACCGAGTGCTTCTTTCTGTACAGGAGACAAATTCCACACATGGCCAAATAAATAAAGTACAGAATATAACAGGAAAAAAAAAAAGAGCCAGCCGCAGATAAAAAAAAAGAAAGAATCAAAGATAAAGGAGTTGGATGGAAACAAGTATGAATCTAGACCATTTTGCCCCCACTTAATATTATTTCCGCGCTCACCACTTTGGTCGGAGGGAAAGAAACAGAGACAGAAACAGTTTCAGCTCTATCTTTAGAAATGACACCAACATTCAGGAAACAAGAACCAGAAAAAGAAAGCAAGAATCAGTGTTTTTTTAAAAGGAGCTAAACAAAAGAGCTGGCTCAGCAGAAAACTGAAAACCAAGTGGGGGTTCTTCTGTTTCCGAGGTGTCAAAAATTCATATGGCTGTAAGGGGGAGCTGGCTTGCAAGGATGATGATGATGATGATTATATCATCATCATCATCATCATAACAAAAAACAACAATGCACCCAGCAAATGAGATGACTACTCTGGGTTTCGTATCACAGATCACTAGTCGAACCCTTCCCAAGTGTTTAGGACTGCGTGATGTATCGGCAGATTATGCAAGCAGATCCCAGTAAGGTGGCCTTCTGCAGCTGACCAAAGGGGATCTTGTCAGTGCCAATTGTTTTTAAGTGCTTGCCTAGGTCTTTAGGCACAGCACCCAGTGTGCCGAGTACCATTGCAACCACCTGCACTGGTTTATGCCAGTCTCTGCAGTTCGATTCTCAAGTCCTGATATCTGGTGATTTTTCCAAGTTGTTTCTCGTCGATTCTGCTGTCACCAGGAATGGCAATGTTGATGATCCACACTTTTTTCTTCTCCACAATCGTAATATCCGGGGTGTTGTGTTCCAAAACCTTGTCAGTCTGTATTCGGAAGTCTCACAGTAGTTTTGCATGCTCATTTTTGACCACATTTTCAGGCTCATGATCCCACCAATTCTTTGCTACAGGCAGATGGTAGCTGTGACACAAGTTCCAGTGGACCATCTGAGCAACTGTGTTGTGACGTTGTTTGTAGTCAGTCTGAGCAATTGTCCCACAGCAGCTCAGTATGTGATCGATGGTTTCATGCGCTTCTTTGCAGAGTCTGCATTTGGGGCATCAGCAGATTTTTCTATTCTGGCTTTGATTGCATTCATTCTGATGGCTTGTTCTTCGGCTGCAAGAATCAGGCCTTCTGTCTCTTTCTATATTATTATTATTATTATTATTATTATTATTATTATTATTATTATACTACACAAAAATGACAGCGTACACAGCAAACGAGATAACTATGCTGGGATTATATTATTATTATTATTATTATTATTATTATCCATGCCTAAGGCGGGACTAGAACTCACCATCTCCTGGTGAGTGGCCCAAAGTCACCTGGTCACCTTTCATGCTTAAGGCGGGACTAGAACGCACTATCTCCTGGTGATTGGCCCAAAGTCACCCAATGCCTGAGGTGGGACTAGAACTCACCGTCTCCTGGTGATTGGCCCAAAGTCACCCATGCCTAAACTGGGTATTTATAGTTGAGCAAAACGTAATTATCAATGAGTTGCTCACAGGTTGATCATAAAAAGAAAGAAAACAAAAATAGACACCCTGTACCCATAAAGGAGAATATTTGTAGCTTAGGGTTCAACTGGCAGAGGGGTTCTTGATGGTCTCTGAACTGGGCTATTTTCTTGCAGGCATTTTGGTACCCAAACTAAGTAGCATCATCAGTGGTAGAAGGCAGTGAGTTTTGCTCTCAGAAGCCCACTCCCTTCTAGCACTGATGATGTTAAATAGTTTGGGTACCAAAAGATCTGCAAGAAAACAACCCAGCTCAGAGATCACCGCAGTTTTTCTTCCTCCTCCTCCTCCTCCTCCTCCTCCTCCTCCTCTCTGCAAGTGCCCCTCCCTTCTAGCACTGGTGATGTTATCTAATTGTGTAATGAACCATCATCGGCCAGAAAACCATCAAGGGGCCCTCAGAGAGACTCTGTGTGGGAATCGTCTTGCCCTCTGCACCTGTCAAATAAGAGAACCACAGCTTTCTGCTGACTTGCTCTTGAGTCTGACCGACTTCCTCTTGAAGCCCAGCCACTCTAACCCAGAATCGAAACCAGGCTGGGTGTCTTCAGGAGGCAAATTGCAATGTTGTTCATCTTGCAGCCCCCAGCTATGCTGAAATGCTCTTGGCCAAAATTATAGCGCCTTCGTTTCTTCCAGTTCTTGCAAAAAACAAACAAAAAAAAAAACATCATCCATCTATCCTCTCTCTCTCTCTCTCTCTCTATCTCCATCCATCCATCCATATCTATCTATCTATCTATCTATCTATCTATCTATCTATCTATCTCTCCATCATCCATTCATCTATCTATCTCCATCCATCCTCTATCTCTCCATCTCTTTCTCTTCTCTCTATCTCTCCATCTATCTCCATCCATCCTCTCTCTATCTCCATCCATCCTCTCTCTCATCTCCATCCATCTATCTCCATCCATCCTCTATCTCTCTCTCCATCCATCCTCTCTCTATCTACAGTATCTATCTATCTCTCCATCTCTCCATCTCTCTATCTTTCCATGATCTATCTATATCTATCTATCTATCTATCTATCTATCTATCTATCTATCTATCTATCTCTCCATCCATCCTCTCTCTCTTTCCATCATCCATCCATCCATATCCTCCATCCGTATCCTATACTCTAAATCTCTCTCATCCATCCTCTCTATCTACAGTATCTATCTATCTCTCCATCTATCTTTCCAACATCTATACCTATTTATCTATCTCCATCCATCCTCTCTATCTCTCCATCATCCATTCATCCATATCCATCCATCCTCTATCTATCTATCTATCTATCTATCTATCTATCTATCTATCTATCTCTCCATCTCTCTATCTCTATCTATCTATCAATCTATCTATCTCTATCTACCTATCAATCTATCTATCCATCATCATCCATCCATCTCCATCCATCCTCTATCTCTCCATCTCTCCATCTATCTCTCCATCCATCCATCTCTTCATCTATCTGTCTGTCTGTCTCTGTCCATCCGTCCCTCCATCCATCCGTGTTGCAAAGCATTTTTAAAAAAATAAAACAACTGGGGTTTTCATTGCACATCATTGCCCCCCCTTGGTGTCAACACCCCCATTGCAGAATTAGGCAAATGAGCTTCTTCAGAACAGTCTGATTTTTTTGAGGAACTGAAAGACTTCAGAAGAGTCCAAGTTAGTGGGGAAATGTTTCCCTATTTGGGCCAAAGGCCACTGCTGAGTATGCTTGCAAAGGGGCTTTTGTTAGGGCTAAAATTTATCTTGGTTCACATTTTACCAATCTCATGTTAGCTCCAGGAATTCTGTGAGTTGAAGTCCACAAGTCTTAAACTTGCCAAGTTGGAAGACCCTTGCCCAAATCAATTCTGTTTGGGCGTGTACTTTGAACACTTTCTACATTCCTCTTTTATCTCTCTGTCAGAATCTCTCCCAACTTAAAAGAGTTTTTCAAACCTGGCCACTTTAAGATGTCTGGACTTCAACTCCCAGAATCCCCCACCCAGCCAGGCAAAAAGGGAGGGGAATTCAAGGGAGGAGGAGCAAGAAGGAAGATAAAAGAGAATATTTGCAGTTCAGGACTGAACTGCAGCGGGGTCCTTGGTGCTCTCTGAGCTGGGTGGTTTTCTTGCAGACGTTTTATGACCCAATTAGGTAACCTCATCAGTGGCAGAAGGGAGTGGGCTTTGCAGGGGGCAGGAGGAGGAGGAGGACTGTGGGGTCCTTGGTGTTCTCTGGGTTTAGTTGCTATAATATGTAAAATTACATATTAAAGATTATACCTGTGAAAATAAGAAAACATAAGTAATGCCCTATTTATCCTACCAATGATCTATGGCAATAGTACTGGAATATTAAGCAACGATTATATAAATGTTGTGTTAATCACAAAAACAAGGTTGTTTTGTACTCTGGGACATGCCAAATTTCTGGCGGGTCACAGACCTGGCAGTACACACTGTGTAATGTGTTATTGTGTGCTAAAATTAAGCAATGCTGGGGTTGATACCACTATCCTAGAATAGACAGTCTGCCAAACAGGATAGGGGATACACTAAAAGAGATGGAGTTCTCTGGAAATGAGATAAGTGAATGAGGGGTGGTTAATGGAAAAGTCCCCAGCAGATCTGGGGAGTTTCCCAGGAAAGCAGGAAAAAGTGATGTTTAACAGCACCTTGTATGCAGAAGTATATAAAAATCTCCAACATGCCTCTGGCAGGGGTCTCGTCTCTCTCGTTTGAGGGAGAAGGGGTCCCGGCCTTTGCAAACGCTACATAAACAAACTCTTTATCATTCCTGCTCTCCTTCTGCTTTTTTGATTTTTATCACAGTCTCTTTCTTGCTGACGCTTCATTACCCAACTAGGGAATATTATCAGTGCTACAAGGGAGTGGGATTTGCAGGGAGGAGGAAGAGGAGGGTGGAGAGGAGCAGGAGGAGGAGCAGGAGGACTGTGGCTGTCCTTGGCGCTGTCTGAGCTTGGCTGTTTCCTTGCAGACATCTCACTACCTTACTAAGTAACATCATCAGTGGTAGAAGTGAATGGGGTTTTGCGGAGAGGAGGAGGAGGAGGAGGAGAGGAAGGAGGAGGGGGGAAAGAGGGGAAAGGAGGAGAACTTTGTGGTCCTTGATGCTCTCGGAGCAGGCTTTTCATGACCCAATTAGGTAACACCATCAGTGCTACAAGGGAGTGCATTTTGCTCTCTGTTTATCTACAGGCGGCTTTCTCTATCAGTGTTGGTGGGCGTGTAAACAAGCAGTAAACAACAGCCCACTCAAGGAAACCTCCCCAAGTATCCTCCCCCAACACTGAAACGCACAATCTAGATTGTGCAGAAACGGATAGATTGATGTTAAAGATGAAGGATAAAGATACACAATATTTTCTAACATGGAACTTATTATCAATGACTTGAGTAATAAAGGTACAGATTAGGAATCGTATAAATATTTTATTATTATTATTATTATTATTATTATTATTATTATTATTATTTACTATTATGATTATTACTATTATGATGTGACCCCCCCTGGGTGAGGGATGGTTTTTTAAAGGTTTTATAGTGCTTATATTTGGACTTATAACTCAATTTAATTGTTTTTTAAGTATTTATTGTCTTATGTTTTAGTTGTGAGCCGCCCCGAGTCTTTGGAGATGGGGCGGCATATAAATTCAAATAAATAAAATAAATAAATAAATAAATTGACCCAGACAATACACCGTTCACAAAGCACTTAGGTATGTAAAAGAAAAATGTGTAAATAAACTATTAAAAAAAAGCCCCCCTGAAACGTGTTTAATCAGAAGAGAGTTAGAAGGGACCTTGGAGGTCTTCTAGTCCAGCCCCCTTCTCTAGCAGGAGATCCTGTACCATTTCAGACAAGTGTCTGTCCAGTCTCTTCTTAACCCGCCCCCCCCCAGTGATGAAGCACCCACGATTTCTAGTGGCAGGCTGTTCCACTGGTTAATTGCCCTCCCTGTTCAGAAGTTTCTCCTTAATTCCAGGTTGCGTCTCTCCTGGATTAGTTTCCACCCATTGCTTCTTGTCCTGTCTTTGGGTGCTTTGGAGAATAAGTGGAAACCCCCCCCCGCTCTTTGGGTATTTGGGGGCAGCCCCTCCAACGTGTTGCCCGAGCAAAAACCCCGATGCCCGACCTCTGGCTACAAACCATGGTTTATCTAGTCAAGAAAGCGGTTAAGCCGACTTCCAGCTGGGCAGAAATACCAGCCGTTTCAGAAGGAAAGGATTTTGCGCGCACGCACCGCTGGCTCGTAGGCTGCGTCATCAAGAAGGTACAAGATAAACAGAGATCACAGAGTGGGAGAGTTGGAAGGGACCTTGGAGGTCTTGTAGCCCAACCCCCCCAAAGAGCAAACCTCCTTTGTGGGGGTGGGGAGCAAGGCAGATATCCCGGCAGCCGCTTCCTTACTTACAGATGAAGAGTTGGAGGGGACCTTGTAGGTCATCTAGTCCAACCCCCCGCCCCGCACCCCCCACAAAGCAGGCTGTTTTCACTTTATTTATTTACTTACTTACTTACTTTCGCCGTCTACTCGGGTGGGGGATTTCCTGGTGGTCTCTTTTTCCGAATCCTTTCATCATCAGCCCCGGCGGTCCTTCGACCTCGTCCGGATAAAAGGGGAGGGCGGGGGGCTCAGTAGGACAAAACCCACTTCGCCCCCCCTCCACTTCTATTCCCCCCTCTTCCCCAAATCCCGCCCCTCCCTCCCCACCCACACAACCTCCCGGCTCCACCTGGTCCTGCCCAGCCCTGTCCGGCCCTTTCCCCGCCTCCGGCCTGGCTCAATTATTCCTTCTGCACTTCGGCTGTTTCGGAGCTCGGAGTTCCTTCGGCAGCGTCCAATTTCGGAGCTCCGCGGTTTCTTTTGCATTGGCCGTTTCGGCGCTCGGACTGTCTTCCGCCTTGGCCGTTTCGGAGCTCCGGGTTTTCTTCCGAACCGGCCAATTTCGGAGATCCGTGGTTTCTTCTCCATTGGCCGTTTCGGCGCTCGGAGTTTCTTCTGCACTGGCCGTTTCGGAACTCCCACCGAATCCAGCTGAAACCTACGGAGGAAGGTGCGAAAAGTTTCGGCTGTGCCGGCTGGCGAAGAGTCCGCCGGGTGACCGCGAAGGGGGACTCGCGACAGAGGCGCACCGGCCGGGCTCCTGCAGGTATTTCGACCCCTTCCGCGTTCGCTGGAGGACGGGATGGGACGGGACGGAACAGGAGAGCTTCTACCGGTTGAATTTCTGCCTAGTCCCGGGTGTAAAAGGAGAGAGATCCGGATCGCGCCTTCCAAGCTTGCTGGGAAGGCTGCTGCGGAGCTACAGAATGCTAGGGCTGTTGAAAGGGACCTTAGAGGTCTTCTGGTCCATCCCCTGTCCCAGGCAGGAGTCCTCAGACCATTATCCCGGGTAAACTGGACAACAACCCCCCTCCCCGCCAACCGTGCTACTGACCTGGATAGAGGACACGTGTGAACACAACCCAGGAAGTTTTGGGCAAGACTTGGAGTTCAAACAGGTCAAAAGCAGGCAACTTGAAGTCTTGTGGACTTCAACTCCCAGAATTCTCCAGCCAGCATAGGAGAGCTGGCTGGAGAATTCTGGGAGTCAAAGTCTACAAGTCTTAAAAGTTGCCAAGTTTGGAGACCTCTGGGTAAGAGACTACACTAGACTAGGAGTAGAGTAGAGGTGAGAGTAGAGTTTAGATGTTTAGATCAGGGGTCTTCCAACTTGGCAAGTTTAAGACTTGTGGACTTCAACTCCCAGAATTCCTCCTCCAGTCCATGTTAGCTCCAGGAATTCTGGGAGTTGAAATCCGCAAGTCTTAAACTTGCCCAGTTGGAAGACCCTTGTGATAGATGATGGATGGATGGATGGATGATAAATAGAGATGGATGGTGGATGGATGGATGGGGAGACGACAGACAGATAGACAGACAGACAGACAGACACAGATAAATGATGGAATTCAGGGGGTCTTCAAACTTGACAGCTTTAAGACTTGTGGACTTCAACTCCCAGAACTCCTCCTCCAGTCCATGTTAGCTCCAGGAATTCTGGGAGTTGAAGTTCACAAGTCTTAAAGTTGCCAAGTTGGAAGACCCTTGGTTTAGCTTAACAGAGTTGGAAGGGACCTTGAGGGTCATCTAGTCCAACCTCCCTGCACCCCAAGCAGGAGATCCTACACCATTTCTGACAAATGGCAGTCCAATCTCTAGTAGAGTACAGTAGAATAGAAGAGAACAGAATAGAATAGAATAGAACAGAATATATGGAAATAGAATGGAATGGAATGGAATAGAATAGAATAGAATTCAGGAATAGAATAGAATAGAATTCAGGAATAGAATAGAACAGAAAATAGAATAGAATAGAATAGAATAGAATAGAATGAAGAATGGAATGAAGAATGGAATGGAATGGAATAGAATGAAGAATAGAATAGAATAGAATTCAGGAATAGAATAGAACAGAAAATAGAATAAAATAGAATAGAATTCAGGAATAGAATAGAATAGAATTCAGGAATAGAATAGAATAGAATAGAATAGAATGAAGAATGGAATGAAGAATGGAATGGAATTGAATAGAATGAAGAATAGAATAGAATAGAATTCAGGAATAGAATAGAATAGAACAGAAAATAGAATAGAATAGAATGGAATGGAATAGAATGAAGAATAGAATAGAATAGAAATTAGGATAGGATAGATAGATAGGATAGGATAGGATAGGATAGGATATAGAGCTGAAAGGGATCCTGGAGGTCTTCTAGTCCAGGCCCCTGCTCAAGCTAGCTGTGGTGTATACCACTTCGGTTTTATTTCCCAATCGGGCAATAAACCCCTTTTTGTGCATTCACACATACCTTCCTGAAAATATAAATCACCAAGTAATTCCGGCAAAGCCAAAAAAAAAGCATTTATTAAAAGGGGAGGGAAGGTTGAAGTCTTTTTATAGGGCACAGGTATAAATCATGCATACTTTTGGTGTCTGTGACATATCAGGAAGGAAGTGATCAAGACACAAAAAGGCATTCATTGCAAACCACAATGGAGCCCCCCAATGTCTGCCGCTAAGTGAGATGCTTTTTAAGCGATTTTCACCCCGTTTTATAACCTTTCTGTTAAGTGAATCCTTGCAGGTGTTAAGTTAGTCACATCGTTGTTAAGTGAATCTGGGTTCACCCATTGTCTTGGCTCATCAGAAGGTTGCTACAACCATCATAAATATGAGTCGGTGGCCAAAACTCACTTAGCAAGTGACCATGGCGTTGTTTGCAACGGTCGTAAGTATGAAAAACGGTCCTAAGTATGAAAAACAGTCCTAACTACCTTTTTTTCTGTGCCTTTGCAACTTTGGTCACTAAATGAACCATCATAACTCAAGGACATGTGAGACTTGAACAGTAGCAGATCGCATGCCACGAGTGGCAAATTTGTGTTATTTCTTTCCGAGAATAATCTCTTTCTTTCTTAAAACTTTCCAAAATATCCCAGCGCTTTCAGAAAAATGCTCTCTATTGTTTAGTGCTGAAATCCTCGCCTATCAAGAAAAATGGCCTTGGCTGAAAAAAATATTTTAAAAACAAAACAAAAAAAAAAACCCAACAACAACCAACCAACTCAACAGGTTTTTCTGAAGTTAGAAAAGAGGCCTTCAATCAATCAATCAATCAATCAATCAATCAGAATAGAGCTGGAATGGGAAAAAAGGGAATTAAGAGAAAGGACCAGAAAACAAAGAAAAATAGGAAACAAACAAGCATGAAAAGAAAGTTCATTGTCCAAAGAGTGAGAGATAATGGGTGGGGAAAAAAAGGATAAGGAAGGAGATTCCGCAAGGTAATATGTTGTGATGTATAAGAATATATTGAAAATAGTATTTTGTAATGTATAGATGATTCATAAGATGTTTGAGAAAATATAATGCGGAATCTGAGAAAAATATATTTGTGTTATATACTAGATAGGGAGATTGATATTAAGGTAGAATGAAGGTGGTTTGCTCGAATTATTAACCAGAGGGGACAATTATATTTACAGATAAGGATTGATAAGATGACAAATGTGACAGAAAAAAGTAATATGAGAAATGACAACAGAAATGAGATGAGAATTTTAGATAACATTGTAAAATAAGATATTTTATTTATTTATTTATTTAATTGGATTTATATGCCGCCCAATCTCCGAGGGGACTCAGGCTTACAAATATATAAACAATAAATACACCTTTATCAAATTCAATCCAATTATAAAATCAATTAAAATACCCTTAAATTAAAATTCCCAACCCTGCTCAGTCCAGGCCAGCCTGTACAAACAGCCAAGATATGAGAATGTATTAATATAACATGAATTGGAATTGGGTAAGATAAGCTTAATATTTCTTCTTCTTAATATTTCTTCTAAGAAGAAGAAGAAGAATATTTAACAATAATAAGGATGATGCAATAATAAGGATGATAAAACTAAACAAATATGATGAACAGGTAAGTATGGTCATGTTTGCATTGAGATGTGAAACCTGGAACCACACGGCTTGCCAAATGAGAATTTTGAATTTTAAAAAATTAAATAAAAGCAGGGAGAAAATTGAATAATGGAATTACCAGGTATGTTTCACTGATATGGCGGTAGGCATTTGGAGAGAGTTTTGAAAGGTTGAAAATCAGCATTGAAGGATTATGAATTAATGTGAAATATATGCATGGAGAGACATGATTGATGTTATTAATTTTGCCTATACTAAAATGTATGATATATTGATGCCACACTATTTATTTATTTTTTATTTATTTTTTGGACTTGTATGCCACCCCATCTCCGAAGACTCGGGGCGGCTCACAACTAAAAACAACAACAATAAATAATTAAAAAGAGATTAAACCAATTCACAAGCCCAAAAATACAAAAACGAAATTTACAGTACTTAAAATAGTTTCAAAAACCCATCCCCCCCACAGAAGGGTCACAGCCCGGATTGGTCAAACAACCAGGTCTTCAGATCATGGTGGAAGGTGCGGAGGTCAGGGGCCAGGCGGAGCCCCAGGGGAAGTTGGTTCCAGAGGTCAGGGGCCACGACAGAATAGGCTTGTCGCCGGGGGACCGCCAGCCGGCACTGGCCAGCCGACGGGACCCCGAGGAGTCCTTGCCTGTGTGCTCGCACAGGGCGGTTGGCACTCGATATCGGCAGAAGACGCTCCCTCAAGTATTGAGGACCCATGTCATGAAGGACTTTGTATGTTAAAACTAAAACCTTGAATCTCACCCGGAGTGCAACCGGCACCAATGCAGGCAGCGCAGGAGGGGGGTAACATGGGAGAACCGGGAGACTCCCATCACCACCCGTGCCGCCGCATTTTGCACCAGCTGCAATCTCCGGATGGTATGCAAGGGCAGTCCTAAGTAGAGAGCATTGCAGTAGTCGAGTCTAGAGGTAACAAGGGCATGAGTGACTGTGCGCAGGGCATCTTGGTCCAGAAATGGGCGAAGCTGACGAACAAGGCGGAGCTGGGCAAAGGCCCCCCTGGCAACGGCCCCCACCTGCTCCTCCAACCGGAGCCGTACATCCAGGAGGACCCCCAGACACTATTAATGTATAGTTGTGCATATGCAGATTGAAATTAAAAAAATTGGGAAAAAAAAAAAAGAATAGAGCTGGAAGGGACCTTGGAGGTCATCTAGTCTAACCCCTTACTCGAGACAGGAGATCCTATACCATTTCAGACAAGCGGCTGCCCAGTCTCTTCTTAAAGAAACTGGCCCCGTTACTTCTGGTGGCAAGCAGTTCCACTGGTTAATTATCCTCAGTGTTAGGAAGTTTCTCCTTAATTCCAGGTTGCTTCTCTCCTTGATGAGTTTCCATCCATCGTTTCTTTTCTTGCCTTCTGGTGCTTTGGAAAATAAGTGGCTAAAAAAAACCTTTCTCTGTTTTTCAAGGAAGAATCCCTTCAGCTAGTGTTTTTGTCCCCTTGTTATGACTTTCAACTGCTGCCGTGGCAAAATTAGTCACCCTGTTGTTAAGTGAATCCAGCTTTCCCCCCCCCTCTTTAACTTGGCTTGTCGGAAGGACGCAAAAGCACAATTGTGTTTCTCACTTCACGACGACGGCTATTCCCTTAACCCACCGTGGCCTTGACCACTGTCTCTCTTAGTGACTGAAATTTGGGGCCTGGATGAAGAAAAATCTGGCCGTTCTAGAGCCAGCCTGCTTGTTTTTTGCTCTCTCGCTTGATAAAAACAGGAGAAGGGGAGATATTTTCAGCCCAACTTCAAGGCTTTTGAATATCTCCGATATTCAAGTTTCCTTCCCAGAGTGATGTGTCAGCCAGCCAGTCAAGGCCAGGTCTAGCACAGCAAGGCTGCCAGGTGGTGATAAAAACGGGTTTGTGTGTGTGTGTGTTGTTGTGGTTGTGGTTGTGCTTTGTGACTTGGGAGTGACAGGTAGTCCTTGACTTACGACCTCAACCGAGCCCAAAAATTTCCGTTGTTCAGTGGTTAAGTGACGTTCTCCCGATTTTACGCGCTTGCTTCCCGCAGTTGCTAAGGGCATCATTGAAGTTGTTTGCTTAGTGATGCCATTGTTAAGTGAATCCGGCTGGTCAGGAGGTTGCCACAGGGGATCTCGTGACCTCCGGGACACACGCCGACTGTCGTAAATGCGAATCAGGATTTCCAGTGGCGTTTCCATTGACCACGGATCAGAGACTGTGATCGTGCGCGGCTTTGATCCGTGTTTCCCTTTTTGGAAGGGTCCCCACGGGACCGGAGTCATCTGACCCACCTTGGAGGGGTGGGAGAAGAGGGGGAGACCACCAGCTGGGTCAAGGGGAGCCGCACCTCCCCTCCCTAGCTAGGTATTACTCCCCTGGAAGACAGGGAGAAACAGCAGTTAAAATGGCTGCCCTGAAGATGGAAAACTGCTGGGACCATAAGTTTTGTGCTGGAGCGGTGAAGTGGTGAACGACGTGTAACAAGATAAAAGAACTGAATGTTTTCTTAACACCCCCAAGAAGGAGAAAGAAAGAGAAAGAAAGAGTATCACAGCGGCAAACAGAAAATAAGAGGAAAATACAAGGTAAACAAAATTCGAGTATAAAAAGTTACAGTGAAATTAGAGACTAAATTTTGAATAATATAAATTGGCATTAATTAGGCATTGGATAAAATGCTGGACTTGCCTGGAATTGGTTATTATTAAGAAAATTAATCGTGGAAATGGTTGGAAATTAATGTTTAAGATAATTAAAAGAGAAAAGAAAAGAACTTTGAAAAGTGGAAAGTGATACAGAGCGCCAATCTAATGGTCAAAGACTTTTTTTCCTACAAAATCTTATGGAAATTTACTGGTCTCATAACTGTTATGAAACAAAAGATAAATAAAATAATAAGAACCCAGGAAATTTAAAAAAAAGAGAGAGAGGGGGAGAAACTCTACTAAGAGGATATACAAATGCAATTTCCTGGGACTGTTGCGTGTTGATTGTGAAAGAGACAGAAGGATTAACAAGAGAAACGAAGAGACTTTTGGCAAGGATTGCAATAAAAGACTTTGAATATTAATAACTTAACTGATTATAAAAAAAGGAAGAAATAAGCAAAGGCTTTAAGTTGGAATTGCAAACTGTTAGAGGAATGCTGAAAGAAAGAAGGGAATTATTGGAAATATTGGAAAAGAAAGAAAATAATGGTGATGGTAGAAGGACAAAGAAATTGCAGTGAAGCAGAGTTAAAGGAAGAAGAAAGAGGGTTAGATAGACATGGAGAACAAGAAACACTGCCAAAAGACACTAAAGGAATTAAAACTATGACATTGATGACAGAGTCAATAAATAAAAGGGAAAACGCTCCCAGGATTAAACAAAAGAAGAAAAAATTATACAAGAAGAAACTTCAAAAAAGAGAACAGGAAAGGGAGGTGGGGAGAAGATGGGTGAAATGTTAGAAGGAAAGGAAGATCAGGGAAATTTAGAAAAGGGAAAGTTGGCTAAAATTAAAAGAAATAATGAAGCTGAAAAATTCAGAGATAAGGGTTAGGGATTCTATAAGGGGGATACCACATGGAATATATATTGGTATTTAGTTTAAAATTTGTTGGGAAATACCTTAGGAATGTATAATTACATATATATATATATATATGAATATGAACTGTATATAAAATGTGTTGTTATGAACCCTTTTCTTCGAGGATTAAAATAAGAGAATGGAAATGAATTAAAAATATGATTATTAATGATTATAAGTAAAGTGAAGATAAAATGAGAGATATTAAGAAATTCTTTTAGTGATTTACTGGAGGGGATATATACAGTTGACTATATATATAGTTGATTATTTAATGGATATTAGAATTGTACAATGAGAATATTTTATTATGATTAAAGTAGGGGAATGGAAAATACCATGTGGATCCTAAATATATTGGTTTTATTATATTTTTACTCTTTTTAGATTGTTTATTATATATCGGCATAGAGAAAATTAAGGACAATAATGATGTGTAATGTAAAATAAAACAGGTGGTAAGCTGAAAATGGAAATAATAGGGGATAAAGAATTGAAAACTTATGTATGGATGAAATGATATTGATATTGAATTAATGAATTGAAATATGAATTGCAAATTTATTTAAAGATGAGTGAAATGGATAATAATAAGAGTTAATATTATATAAGATTAATGGAAATGAAAATATGACTATGTATAAGTGTTATAATCTGGAAACATGTTGCTCACATGAAAAGATGTATAACATTTAAAAAATAAAAAACTTTTTACAAAAAAAAAAAGTAAATGTGAATCAGTTGCCCAGGTTGTCTGAATTTGGATCCCGTGACTGTGGAGATCCTGTAATGGTTTGTAAGTGTGAAACATGGCCGTAAGTCCCTTTTTTTTCAGTGCCATCATAACTTTGAATGGTCACTAAATGAACCACTGGAACTCAAGGGCTAACTGTGTATCGTGGTTTCAGTCTTGAATGAATGGCTACAAACCAGGTTTGGTGAAACTGTGGTCAGCTGTGACAGACACGAACAACGGCAGAATCTCTGTCATGAAGAAAGCCAGGCTGCTCAATTCAATTCAATTTCTCCATTCTGCCCAGATCAATAAATGATTGCTTCTTCCTGGGGTTAACCTAACTCACCTGTGTGGACGCTCGTTGATTGGGTTGTGGCTGTGGTTGTGGTTGGGTTGAAGTGGCTAACCCAGTCGTTTGGAACAGTTCCTTAGCCATAGTGTCCCACAAGCCTAGACGAGGTCAATGATGGCTATCTTATGGCTAAAGAAAACAGCCTCGTACAAAGCACCAAATGGTTTGTTGCAACGACCAAAAAGGGCAACCTTGTTCCTCTGACATCACACAATTGCAACAAATCAGAGTTTGTCAACCATAGCAATGTTAAGATAAGTGGACTTCAACTCCCAGAATTATCCACTCAGCCACCCTCAGCAATGTTAAGGTGTCTGGACTTCAACTCCCAGAATTCCCCAGCCAGCCATATTCAGCAGTGTTAAGGTGTCTGGACTTCAACTCCCAGAATCCCCCAGCCAGCCATACTCAGCAATGTTAAGGTGGATGGACTTCAACTCCCAGAATTCCCCAGCCAGCCATATTCAGCAGTGTTAAGGTGTCTGGACTCCAACTCCCAGAATTCCCCAACCAGCCATATTCAGCAGTGTTAAGTTGGGTGGACTTCAACTCCCAATTTTTGCCGAGGGCCTGTTGTTGGTGTTGTGAAAACCAGCCTGTGGCATTAAAAAGAGAGAACTTTCTGGTGCTTTGCTTCAAAACGAAACAGAGAAGTCAGATAAAATGTGCTGGATCTGGTAGAGAGATTTTGGTCACATAATAAGACACTGGCTGCTTACAGGAAGTTCTTCCAGCTGTTCATTTTCTGAAAACAGAAATCAGATAAGTTTGGAAAGTGCTTTAAAAAAATTTTTTTTTAATTTTTGACAACAAACACAAACACAAAACAACAAATAAAATCTTCTTTCAATTGTACAGTGTGTTGGTTGGTACATATCTCTTATGCATAATATCCATGTCTTCTCCTCTTAAGTTTAGATTAAAATTCATATTGTAAAAAATCTATCCATATCATGTTATCTTATTGTTAAATCATCAGACTTTAATTACAAAGTTACTTCATCCTTTCTGAGCAAATTTAATTCTTTCCATAGTAATCAGTTATAGTATATGATTTCATTGTATCATCTTTATTACTGTGTTATACTTATATTATAATGTGTTTCATCTCTCTATTTTCCTATCTAACCATTGATAAAATAGATTCCATATTTTATAATACTCTTATTCTTCTTGCTCTCACATTCCATTATTTTTTATCACCTCCTCTTCTATCAGAATTTTTTCACTTTTCCAGTTTTTAGAAAATACAATTCTAGCTGCTGTTAAAACATGGATAATCAAATGTGTCAATTCTCTACTGTATCCTTCAGGTAAGATAAGCAAGAAAAATATTTCTGGTTTCAAGTCTATATGCTGTTTTGTCATTTTTTCCAACCATATATGGATTTTTAGTCCAGTATCTCCTGCTTCCACACCTACCCACCACATGTGATAATATGATCTGATGGCTCTTCCAACATTTCCCTGATTTGTCCTTGAACATCCTTGCTATTCATGCTGGAGGTAGATGCCACCTGTAAAACAGCTTATACAAATTCTCTTTATATGCCATTGACATTGTTATTTTATAGTTTCGAGTCCATAATTTCTGCCATTGTTCTAAATCTGTCCCAGGCAATCATTGTTAGGAATCAGATGAGCTTCAAAAGTCCCTGAGCTCACTTCCTGATAGTGTTTTCAACCTCAGCAACATTCAGCTGGCTAGACTTCAACTCCCAGAATGTTCCAGCCAGACCTGTTAGCTAGGGAATTCTGGGAGTTGAAGTGCACCCAGCTTAACATTGCTGAGGGTGGCTGGCTGGGGAATTCTGGGAGTTGAAGTGCACCCAGCTTAACATTGCTGAGGGTGGCTGGCTGGGGAATTCTGGGAGTTGAAGTCCACCCAGCTTAACATTGCTGAGGGTGGCTGGCTGGGGAATTCTGGGAGTTGAAGTCCACCCAGCTTAACCTTGCTGTGGATGGATGGATGGATGGGGAATTCTGGGAGTTGAAGTCCACCAACTTAATGTTGCTGTGGATGGATGGATGGATGGATGGATGGGGAATTCTAGGAGTTGAAGTCCATCTGTCTTCATGTTGCTGAGGGTGGCTGAGTGGGGAATTCTGGGAGTTGAAGTCCACTTACCTTAACATTGCTATGGTTGACAAACTCTGATTTGTTGTGCAATTGTGCAATGCCGGAGGAACAAGGTTGCCCTTTTCAGTCGTTGCAACAAACGATTTGGTGCTTTGTATGAGGCTGTTTTCTTTAGCCATAAGCCATCATGGACGCCCATCTAGGCTTGTGGGACACTATGGCTAAGGAACTGTTCCAAACGACTGGGTTAGCCACTTCAACCCAACCACAACCACAGCCACAACCCAATCAACGAGTGTCCACACAGGTGAGTTAGGTTAACCCCAGGAGGAAGCAATCATTTATTGATCTGGGCAGAACGGAGAAATTGAATTGAATTGAGCAGCCTGGCTTTTTCATGACAGAGATTCTGCCGTTGTTCGTGTCCGTCACAGCTGACCACAGTTTCACCAAACCTGGTTTGTAGCCATTCATTCAAGACTGAAACCACAATACACAGGTAGCCCTTGAGTTCCAGTGGTTCATTTAGTGACCGTTCAAAGTTACGATGGCACTGAAGAAAAGGGACTTACGACCGTGTTTCACACTTCCAAACCACTGCAGTAATGTTGTGGTTCGCCGGCAGCCTGTGGTATGAATAGGCGTAACTATTCATGTATTTATGTATAAATATGCAAATAACTACGTAAATATATGAAAATATGACATAAATGTAAAATAATTGTAATAATAATATTTAGTAATATTCTCTATACTTAAGAATATGTCAAAGTGAGTGGACACTACTACAAATATGCTGCAATGAATAGAAATGTGTTTTTAATTGTTTTTTTTTAATTGTAGAATTTGTTTTATAAAGTTTTTTTTAAATTAAAAAATGAAATGGACCACGTGGTTGATCTGGAATCTATTCCCACGTTTTCCTTTGTTTGGGGCGGGATAAATCCTTGCCAACATCTCTACAGCCAGTGTAGTAACTCAGTTGTGTAACTCACTCACACACCAGGCTAACAACCCCACACACCTTCCCCCACCCCACCATTCCTGGACAACAAGACCCCAACCCTTAAAGAAGCATCCCAGCCATAAAAAAAAATGCTGGCCTTAGATCTTTTATGACCTTTGAGTTCCTGATTCTCTTCCCCCACACACATAATAGGAGTTAACAGGAATCTACAGTTATAGCTTGTTTTCTGTTTATCTCCATCCCAGGGAAATTGTGCTTTTGTTCTGACAATTTGCATTTCAGCTCCTGCTGCTTTAAGCCATGGTGTTTTTTCCTCATGCATTTTTTTTACACTATCTGTCACCTTCTGGTAACTTCAATCTACTATTTGCAGCTGTTTGTTTTTGAGTGGTTGTCTCTCTCTGACTCTCTCCCTGTGTCTCTCTCTTCTCTCTTGTTTTCTGTCCCTCTGTTTGTCTCTCTCTCTCTCTGTCTCTCTTTCTCTCTCTTCTGTCTCTGTGTCTCTCTCTACCTCTCTCTGTGTCTCTCTGTCTGTCTCTCTCTTCTCTCTCCTTCTCTGTCCCTCTGTCTGTCTCTCTGGATCTCTCTCTCTCTCTCTCTTCTCTGTCTCTGGGTCTTTCTCTACCTCTCTCTGTGTCTCTCTGTCTGTCTCTATCTGTCTCTCTACCTCTCTCTTCTCTGTCTCTCTTTCTCTCTTCTCTCTCTCTCTCCCTCTCTGTCTCTCTCTTCTCTGTTTGTCTCTCCCTCTCTCTGTCTCTCTCTTTCTCTGCCTCTCTGCGTCTCTGCCTCTCTCTCTCTCTCTCTCAAGCCAGTTGCATGCAGGGCTGAGAAAACATCATGTCTTAAATCTTTAGCTTATCAGTCTCTGTGGTAGATAAAGTGAAGGGTGTTGACCAGCAGCATGGGAAAAATCTGAAAGCGCTAAAGAAATGAGGAATTAGCTTTCGGTTTTAACCCACAGTTTCCTGACAATTAGAATACCTTGTCTCCAGAAGTTGTGGGTGCTCGCGACATTGGAGGCTTTCAAGAAGAGATTGGACAACGATTTGTCTGAAATGGGAGGGGGGTTTCCTGCCTGAGAAACCTTGGAGGGAGACCACCAAGGTCCCTTTGAAATCTGACATTCTGTGTTCTGTAAAAATTCGAAAGAGAAAGACTAGGGATGAAACGATAGTTTTCGGTATTGAGGGGCTGCCCCACAGAAGAAGAGGGGGGTCCATCTATTCCCCAAAACACCTGAAGGCAGGACAAGATCTCAAATGATCTACGTGCTAGAGCCCACTGTAACTACATAGCCAAAAAGGCATTAAGAGTTGTTAACCTAATCCTATGTAGCTTTTTCTCTGGTAATATCACACTACTAACTAGGGCATACAAAACATTTGCTAGACCAATACTTGAATACAGCTCATCAGTCTGGAACCCTCATTACGTATCTGATATTAACACAGTTGAGAAAGTCCAGAAATATTTCACAAGAAGAGTTCTCCACTCCTCTACTCATTGCAGAATACCTTATGCCACCAGACTTGAAATTCTAGACCTAGAAACCTAGAACTACGCGCGCCTTAGGTCTGATCTAAGTATAGTATATAAAATCATACATTGCAATGTCCTACCTGTCAATGAATACTTCAGCTTCAACCATAACAATACAAGAGCACACAATAGATACAAACTCAAGGTTAACCGCACCAAACTTGATTGCAAAATGACTTCAGCAACAGAGTGGTCAATGTCTGGAATACTCTACCTGACTCTGTGGTTTCTTCCCCAAACCCCAAAAACTTTAACCTTAGACTGTCTACTATTGACCTCACCCTTTCCTAAGAGGTCTGTAGGGGCGTGCATAAGCGCTGCATGCCTACCGTCCCTGTCCTATTATCTTTTATTTTTTTCTTATATATATCCATGTATTTTTAACTATGTTTATACTTATACCTATTATCTTGTAAACAATTGACTAATCAAATAAAATAAATAAGAAAAGAAAGAAAGAAGGAAAGAAAAGAAAGAAGAGAAAAGAAAGAAAGAAAGAAAGAATGGAAACAATTTGGAACAATCAAGGGAGAGAATCAAGGAACAAGGAGAAAACTAATTGGGGACAATTAACAGGTGGTTTGCTTAAGTTGTGGGTGCTTCATCACTGGAAGTTTTTAAGAAGAGATTGGATGGCCATTTGTCTGGAGATGGTATAGGCCGGGGTCTCCTGCCTCAGCAGGGGGCTGGACTAGAAGACCTCCAGTGCCCCTTCCAACTCTGTCATTCTGTTATCTCTTGGGGTTTTTTTTTTACTCTCTTGTAGGTAACTGCCAACGATATAGAATGCCGATCTTGGCTGGAGATTCTGACCTTTCCCTGTTCTATTAAAAGTAAAAGGTTTTTCTCCTCAGATTCTGATCTGTGCTATTTTAGAGTAAAGGTTTTTCCTCAGGAAACTTAACATGCGTTCAACTGTACACTTGACATAACCCACCTGCATGCTTTAGAAGCTTACTTGTATTAGCCAATTACTGCATTGTTACTAGGCTGCTATCCCTGGGGTAAACCAATCATTGGACTTGTATGTATAAGTAAACTGCTACATGTAGTGTATAAGAATAAATACAGTTGACCGAGAAAAGAAGAACTTCTTGACTCGGGAGATGCTTGACTCAGGAATCATGTGTACGCGTCCTTGATTGCAACACTCTTCTGTGTTTTCCTGCAGGAAGGAATCCCAGAGACAGGAGGGAACCTGAGTCCGGCTTCACCATGAAAAAAACCAGCTTCCTCTTGGCAGAGATCCACGATTTTACTTCTGAGGAGGCTCAGCAGCTGCTGCACAACAAATTTGTGGTTGTGATAGGAGACTCTAGTAAGTGTTGCTAGGGATTGTGGGGCGAAAGAGAGATCGCCAAGCCTGGGGTACCCAGGTAATCCTCAACTTACAACCATTTGTTTAGTGATGGAGTTTGAAGTTACAGGGGCCCTGAGAAAAAGGGCCTTACGACCATTTTTCACACTTATGACCGTTGCCCCATTCCCCGTGGTCACGCAATCACTGAACCGGCGGTTACGCTGGCAGCATCCCACCCACTGGTTGTAAGTGCAAAAGGCAGCCGTAAGTCTTTTTTTTTTAGTGCCTGTCATGCCCCTGATGTAGTCTGAATCCGAGGAGGAAGACAAACAGCCGACAGGGAGCGGGAGTGGGGCTCCATTGGCTGTGGAGGAAACTGGGGAAGGGCAAAGTCCGGCTGGGCAGAACAGGGAAGAGGTAGAACAAGGGAGAGGGAGTTTGGAGGAAGACCCAGGCCCAACCCCTCTTCATCCTAGGGCACGCAGGGAGGAACGGAGAAGGGAGCAACGTGGGTTGCATGGCTTACAGGGAAGGAAAGGGCCCTGATTCCCTTCATTAGCCGCAGCTGGAAGAGAGTTTAAAAGAGATGAGGCTGAGTGCAGCAGCTTCTGGGAGCAAACGTAAATTTATCTTGTGTTCACTTTGCTTATCTGTGTCCCTGTGTCTTCCCAACCTTCACGTCTGGAATTCTTGCTCCTGCCCTGCCGGACTAATTACCTCATTTTGCCTTGATTGGACTTACAGTTACAGTTTTTGTTGACCATGTTTTGGACTTGATTCTCTGCAGCCAAAGGCTGTTCCTGGGAGAGTTTTTCTGCAGCCCAGAAGGTAACCAGGACATTGGGGGCAAAGTTGGAGCTAATAAAGGGACTCCTATGGATTATCTGACTGGGTTGCCTTTGTGTTACGCCCCTTTGGGTCATCACAGTGCCGTTGTAACTTCGGACACTAAACGATCTGTTGAAAGTCAAGGACTACACAAATCTACTTCAGGGAAAGCTTCTTCCCCCCACCCCCTTTACTCCTAGGAGCAGATGTCTCCATAAATTGATGTGGAATGATCCAAGAAACATTTTTTTTCCTGGTTCCTCTGGTGGTTGTTTTTTGTGTGTGTGTTGAAACGGGGCCAGGCACAGAGATGGGTCACGCTGACCTGGCCTTCGACACGCTGACATCAGGTCCCACGTTAGCCCTGATTGCATTTTGGCAAGGCCAGGCCAGGCAGCGAAGAATTTGGGCAAAAATATAGCAGAATTGCCGCCCCCTCTTTGCTAAGTTAGCCTGCCGCTTCCTTTGCTGTTTGCTTGGCACGAAAAACAAAACATTGACAGCTGGAAGCTAAGAACGGGAGGCTGAGTAACCTTGGATCCTTCCCAAATTCAGCCGCAGCCCTAAAAATAGAATAAAATAAGATAAAATGAAAACAAAATAAAAAATAATGTCTCTAATCAAGTAAAGTGAAGCCAAGTGAAGACATAAAATCACACTACTATCTCTTCAAGTAAACTGAAGTACAGTGAAGAAAGAAAAGGAGAAGTACTGTCTCTAAACAAAGTGAAATGAAGAAAGGAAATGAAATAATAAAATGAAATGAAACGGGACTTGCCTCTAAACAGGGGAAGTGAAGAAATGAAATGAGATAATAAAATAAAATGAAACGGGACTTGCCTCTAAACAGGGGAAGTGAAGAAATAAAATGAAAAACGAAATAATAAAATGAAATGAAAAATTAAAAAATGAAATAAAATAATAAAATAAAAAGCTACTGTCTCTAAATAAGCAAAGTGAAGCGAAGATGGAAGGTAAAATGAAAGAAGGTAAAATGAAAAGGTCCTGCCTCTGATCAAGCAAATTGGTGAAGAAATAAAACAAAATAAAAAGATACTTTCCAAACAAGGTGAAGTGAAGAAATGAAATGAAATAAAATAAAAGATGACATCATTTTCCGTGCATCTGAATTTTGATCAAATGGCCATGGGGATGATGCAAGAGCTGTAAGCATGAAAAACAGTCATCAGCTGCTTTTTTTCAGTGTTGTCATGATTTCAAGTGGTCACTAAATGAACGGGTTGTAAGTTGAGATTGCCTTCTCTGAGCACACCGCAATTACTTTCTTTTTTTAAAAAAAAAAATCAACCACCTTAAGCAGAGTAATTGGTATGTGTGTGTGTGTTGGTTTTTTTTGGTATCTTTGGAAGGAGAAATGGCCAGATGGGGATATTCTCCAGATTAGGTTAGATTAACAGAGTTGGAAGGGACCTTGTAGGTCATCTAGTCCAACCTCACCCACCCCCCGCCCAAGCAGGAGACCCACTTCTGATGGCTGTCCAGTCGCTTCTTTAAAGCCTCCAGTGATGAAGCTCCCACAACTTCTGTTCCATGGGTTGATTGTTCTCACTGTCAGAAAGTTTCTCCTTATTTCCAAGTTGAATCTCTCCTTGTTCAGTTTCCATCCATTATTCCTTGTCTGGCCTTCAGGTGCTTTAGAAAATAGCTTGACCCCTCCTCTCCTCTCTGTGGCCCCTCAAATATTGGAAAATGCTCTCCTGTCTCCCTGGTCCTTCTCTTCACTAGCCACGCCCAGTTCATGCATCCGTTCATCATAGATTTTTGCCTGCAGTCCCCTAATCCTCCTGGTTGTTCTTCTCTGCACTCTTTCTAGAGTCTCAATGTCGTTTTTATAGTGTGGTGACCAAAACTGAATGCGGTACTCTAGGTGTGGCCTTACTAAGGCTGTTCTGCTTATTACGCTCTGGATGGGTATAAAGCAGACAAGAGCAACTCCACAAAGCATCTATACAAAGTCTTTTTTATTGGTTCATCAGGCATCCTGTCAACTCACGGTTATGATGAGGTTCTTCTTAATGTCCAATCCTTTGCATTTCTGAATTGTGGTGTAGAAAGATATTAAACTCTCATCCCATAGTTATAGAGGCAGGGGGTAGCCATACTACCATGTGGCTGTGTCCCCCAACCCACCAAGGGTCAATTCAGTGACCAATCAGGGTTACAGATGTGACCACATGATATGTACTACATTTCCCAGGATACCTTAACTACATCTACCATGAAGCATTCCCTTAAGGGGACAGCTCCCAATTCCTAAGTAACTATCCCAAATCCCATTAACTATAGGTGGCTGGACAGCACAAAGGCTTTATTGAATGGTATTAATCTTTATAGAGTAGGTATAATGTAGGGAAAAGAAAAGTTCTACACTTAGGCAAGAAAAACCCAAAGGACACATATAGATTGGGTGAAACCAGGCTCAACAGCAGGAACCAGGAGGGGGATCTTGGAGTCTTAGTGGACAACCAGCTAAATAGGAGCCAAAAAAGCCAATGCAATCCTAAATTGCATTAACAGAGGGACACAATTTGAGATCAAGGAAGGTACTAATACCACTCTATAAAGCCTTAGAAAGGCCACACCTAGAGTACTGCATCCAGTTTTGGTCACCACACTATAAAAAAGATGTTGAGACTCTAGAAAAAGTGCAGAGAAGAGCAACCAGGATGATTAGGGGACTGCAGGCAAAAATCACGATGAACGGATGCATGAACTGGGCGTGGCTAGTGAAGAGAAGGACCAAGGGAGACAGGATAGCAGTCTTCCAATATTTGAGGGGCTGCCACAGAGAGGAGGGGGTCAAGCTATTTTCTAAAGCACCTGAAGGCCAGACAAGGAATAATGGATGGAAACTGAACAAGGAGAGATTCAACCTGGAACTAAGGAGAAAACTTTCTGACAGTGAGATCAACCCATGGAACAAAGTTGCCCCAGTTGTGGGAGCTTCATCACTGGAGACTTTCAAGAAGAGACTGGACTGCCATCTGTCAGAAATGGTGTGTGGGGTCTTCTGCTTGGGAAGAGGGGTTGGACTAGATGCCCTATAAGGTCCCTTCCAACTCTGATTATCTGTTAAATCTATTAGATGATGACCACTTGAGCCGATGACCAAGGGGAAGACAAGTGGAGGTTTGCTAGAATGGTTCCCTATAGCTGGTGTTGAGCCAAGAAACAGTTCCAGAATTTGCACTCGGGGCCTGAATCCAGCTTGCCTTCAAGCAGTGTTTTTTTTCAAACTTGGCTCCTTTAAGAGGGGTGGACTTCAATGCCCAGAATTCCCCAGCCAGCCTTCTGGGTGTTGAAGTCCATCCCTCTTAAAGCAGTCACGTTTGGGGGTGGTGGGGGAGTGTCTTCAAGAATATCCAGATCTGGTGGCTGCCTTGAATTTATAATCAGACGGGATAATTTTGAATTAATAAACTAAGAATTGATAAAATTGCAGATATGACAGAAAAAGGTAATATAGGAAATGAACATAGAAATGAGATGAGAATTTCAAATAACATTGTGAAATAAGATATGAGAATATTCTAAGGAAAATGAAATAAGTTATAATATGAATTAGAATTGGATAACTTTAATGTTTAATATTAATAAGGTTAATGTGATACGAAATTGAGCAGACAAAATGAATAGGTAAACATGGTCATGTTTGTATTGAGATGTGAAACCTGGAACCATACTGCTTGCCGAATGAGAATTTTTTATTTAAAAAAAAATTGAGGAAATTGAATAATGAAATCACTAGCTGTGTCTAACTGATATGGTGGTTGGCACTAGGAGAGAGTATTGAATTGTGAAAATAAGCAAGGAAGGATTTTGATTTAATGTGAATATAGGTAATAAGAGATATGATTGGTATTATTAAGCTTGTCTATACTAAAATGTACGATATGTTGATGCCACGGAATTAATGTATTGTTGTGTATGTGTAGATTGAAATAAAAAATTTTTTTAAAAAAAAGAATATCCAGATCTATACACACACACACACACACATATATTTTGCCTTGGTTTACCTTTGTTTGTTTCTTTCCCCCACATTGCAGACTACCGTGCCATATATAAAGATTTGGTCTATTTTCTGCAGACAGATGAGTTGATCCCTACTGCAAAACTGAAGGACAAGGTACGGTCTCTAACCAAGGAGAACATTTGTGGCTCGGGGTTGAAAGGAAGGGTCGTTGATGCTCCCTCGGGGGGGTTTCCTTTCAGACGTTTCATGACCCAACTAGGTAACGTCTTCAGTGCTAGAAAGGAGTGGGGTTTGCAGAGAAGAGGAAGAGGAGGAGGAGGGGGAGGAGGAGTTGGACTGTGGGGTCCTTGACTCTGAGTTCCAGTGTTTTCTTGTGTACATTTCATTACCCAGGTCTCATGACATCATGTCTCATCATCAGGGCTACAAGGAGGTGGGATAACAGTGATGATGTGACCTAGTTGGATAATGAAACATCTGCAAGAAAACCACCAAGCTCAGAGAGCACCAAGGACCTCATAGTCTTCTTCTTCTTCTTCTTCTTCTTCTTCTTCTTCTTCTTCTTCTTCTTCTTCTTCTTCTTCTTCTTCTTCTTCTTCTTCTTCTCCTCCTCCTCCTCCTCCTCCTCCTCCTCCCCCTCTCTCCTCCTCCTCCTCCATGCTAACCCCACTCCCTTCTAACCCTGTTGATGTTACCTAGTTGGGTAGCAAAACATCTGCCAAAAAAAAAAAAAAAACCTCACCAAGCTCAGAGAACTGCAAGGACCCCATAGTTCAACCCCGAGTAACAAATATTATCTTCTCTCAGTACACTGGGTGTTGGTTAAATAATCCTAAAGGTTGGCTTTGTGGGTCCTCTTTTGGCCAGTAGGATGGATCTAGTGGGCCTTCAGACTTTCATGGTCCCCTATTTGTATTTACCGAGACTTTCTCTGGCTATCAATGTTGTGGTCCGCTGGCAGCCTGCAGAGATGGCAGCAGAGCTGGACAGTGGGGAGGAACATGGGCCAGTCTGGGAGTCTGGGGAGGACTCGGATGAGGGTCCTGCATCTGACGCAGAGATGGGGCCAGGACCATCTGGGACTGATGTGCTGACTCCGGAGCCTCCAGAATCTGACAGCAGCGAGGCAGAGGAGCAGCGGGAGCCTGTTCCCAGTGTGCGCTTGCACAGAGCTGCCAGAAGGCAAGAACAGTTAAGGCAAAAGGGGCGACTCGGGAATAAGGCTTGGAGGTGATTGGTCCTCCCATAAGACGTAAAGGAGGAGCAAAGGGAAGGGGGCCTTTGCAGGAAGCAACTTTGTTCATACTGGTCGGTTTGAAACCTGAAGCTCGGTGTTGAATTTATGCTCCGTTTGGCCTCGTATAACTAATTGGACGTTTAGTCGTTGGCAGCATTTCAAGGAAGATAAAGGTGGGTGCTTATTAGACTTATCCCGAAGGACTTTGGCAGACTTCCGTGGGACTCTTTATAAACTCTTTTGAGACTCGTTACGGGCTGTGAATGACTAAAATTCACAGTCGTTGAAATAAAGAAAAAAGGGGTTTGGGGACTAACCTGTGTCTGTTCGTGTCTCCATAACCCTTGGTCAGAACAATCCGGGCTTTTGAATGGTGCCATCTTGCCTTGCAGCATGAGGACACTTTCTCCAACGATTGCCTGGTGGAATTGAACGAGTCTCAATCCGGAAACGATTACCATTTGGTGCGCCAGTACCGCACCCCACACCACCTGGTGCGCTTCTACTTCATCACCCGTGCTTATTCGTCCTACATGGAGGGCATCTTGAACGACTTCCGGGTGGCTCTGGAGGCAGACCTGGTCCCCGATGTTGTCATCCTGCATTCTTGCCTCTGGGACCTCAACAGGTAAATCGGATCGGCCGGTCCAGCCCGACCGCACAGTCCTTGACATACAACTGAGGCAAAAGGTACTGTCTCTAATCGAGGAGAATATGTGTGGCTGGGGGGTGTTGAAAGTAGGGCTCTTTGGGGCTCCCTGAGTTTGGGTTTTGTTTTCCTTTCGGACGTTTTTTGACCCAACTATGCAACGTCATCAAGGCTATAAGGGAAGGGGTGGTTTGCAGAGAGGAGGAGGAGGAGGAGGACTGTGGGGTCCTTGGTTCTGAGTCCCATTGTTTTCTTGCAGACGTTTCATTACCCAACTAGGTCTCGTCATCAGTGTTACAGGGAGGTGGGATAACTCTGACAATGTGACCTATTTGGATAATGAAACATCTGAACATCCTACCGGTTGAGCCCAACCACACAGTCCTCAACGTACGACCGCAACGGAGCCCGGCATTTTACGACGATGCTTAAGTGAGAAATGTGTTCCCTGCGCTTTGTCCCATTTGACCGCCTGCCTCGCCTCGTTCACCGAGTGAATCGTGGCCGCTGTTAAATGAGTCATGCAGTCGTTAAGAGAATCTGGCTTACTGTGGACTTGGAAGGTCACCAAAGGAGATGGACATGAACCCCGGGATGCGGCAAACCGTCATAAAGACATGCTGGTTGCTGAGCATTCAAATTTTGATCCCGGGAACAGTCGTTAAGTGTGAAAAATGGTTGCGAGTCCCTTTTTAACGTGCCGTCATAACTTGGAACGGTCCCTCAATGACCTGTTGTGAAGCCCCTCTGGTGAGACTATCTCGATTCTCCCCCATTCGTGTAGATACCATGATGCGTTTTCCACGGAGCCGCCGGTTGCCAAAGCGATCCGAGAATACCGCCAGAACGTGGAGAAGCTCTTCCAAGCATTGGACGAAATCCTTCCTTCAAGAACTCTCATAATTTGGAGCACGGCCATGGCCATCACCAAAGACGCCCGCGGATACGTCATCAAGGTGAGAAGATCTGTGTGTCAGGATTCCGACAGTTACCCCCATTTAAATCATGAGTCTCGCGCCAAACTTCCAAAACTTCAAGCATCATCACAACATCTCCAGAACCGTAAAGCCTACAAACTTGAAATTTGGCACCTATGTTCCTCTTGGCTTCTAGGGGCTCACTAAGAAAGGATTTGTCAAAATGACCATCAGAGCATATAGAGTATTTCCTATATTATTATTATTATTATTAACACGCTCTGATGCTAAGGAGTTCTACTCCCCCTCCCCACCTGAAAATAAATCTCTTCCAAAGGCAAAATACAAGCAGAGGAGAGGAGTTTCAGTTTCAGTTTCACAGCAGCAACCAGCTTGAATGCAGAACAGTTGAGCTAAGCCACGCCCAGGCTCCTTGCTGTCTCCTTCTTGCTCACACAGCAAATACTCTTACACTTTCCAAACAGCCCTCAACTCTCTCACACACTGAGAGGACGCTAGGCAGAGGAATACCGATGAATGCTGGTAGGCAGAGGCAGAATTCCCCCCCCCCTATTTTCTTCTCCAAAAACTAAGCCCGATCACATAGTTTTGTAGCGAAGCATGGGGATCAAACTAGTTATTCCTGTTTCCCTTATTTAACTGTTCACATCTGTTTATATTCAAGTTTCGTCCTTCATTCCTTCATTGTTCAGTGTTTCAATATACAATTCTTACACCAATTACAATATCGTTTAAACATATATAGTAGATCTATTCATATTCCTCCCACTCATCCAATCCATGTAATTCCACGATTAATACACATGTGTCAGGATTCCAGCAGTTACCGCAATTAAATCACAAGTCTCGTGCCAAACTTCCAAAACTTCCAAAGGAGTTAACATGTCCGGCACTGCCTGGGTGTAGCCGATTCTGAGACACATCATTCATTGTCACCCTTGACCTTGGTTCCCCCCAACCCTTTTGGGTGTATCGTAATTCATACTCTCCAATGGGACACATCCATAGCCCAGAGTCATCAATCATGCTCTCCAGCTAGAATTTTGCACGGCAGAAACTTCCGTCACCTAGTTACTATCTTTGAAAAACTATTTATGGAATGTGCTTTCAATGTCCAAGCAAACCCCTTTCCCCTCTCCCTTTCTGTTGGCGACTCTAAAAAGACCATAGAAACATTTTAGGTGTTGACATTCGGCTCCCCTCACTTCTTGAAGGTGATCTGTGCAACACAAAAAGAAAACAAATTGATTGCAGGTATAGGATTTAGGGTTGCGAACCTCCGCAAGGCTTGGTTGGATTTTCTGCATGGAACCTCATCACAAGGCGATCGGCTTGGACGTTCCTACTCTTTACCCAAGATTACCTTACCTTAAAATATATATATATATTCTTTCATTATCTAATTACTCATGGTTGAATTTTGGTTACTCACATTTATATTGTTATTCATTTTTATTGTTTGACCGCTCATTGTGATATGATTTCGGTATGTTAATGTGCTGGACTTAGAATAACAGAGTTGGAAGGGACCTTGGAGGTCATCTAGCCCAACCCCCCTGCTCAAGCAGGAGAGTATATTCCAAATATTAGCCTCTATCTAGGATTCAACTCGCAGCCTCCTGATTGGGAGGCGAGAACGCCACCTTCTAGGCCACCAGCGCTGACTTGAGGGTGTTTTGGGGGGGGTCTCCCACAGCAACCCTGCAAGGTGTCAGCCCAGGATATGATGGAAGCCAACTTCTACAGCAGCAACCTGGCCCGACAGTTCTGGTTCGACGTCCTGGACCTCCACTACTACTTCCGGTTCCTGCAGGACTTCCACAGCCCCGACGGCATACACTGGAACTTCCGGGCCCACCGCTACCTGACCAAGCTCCTGCTAACTCACCTGGCCGAAGCCTGGCAGGTCCAGCTGCAGAAACAGAGGCCGCTGATGGGCAAGTGGGAAAGGGGGAGAAAGTTGGGGGGGGGAGGAGGGCTTGGAAAGCGGGAGGGGACCCCCCCTGCAGTGCTGGGTGGGTGGGGGCTGCTGGGATTTCCACCTCCTCTTCCCCCCCCACCAACTAGGATCCAGAGCTAGGCTTTCAAGGATGATGGAAAATAATTGGATTTAGGGGTCACCTTAAAAAGGGTAACTATGGAAAGAAGGAAGCAGCAGCGTGGCGCTCACATACATTGTTAAAAATATCAGAAGTTGCTTCTTTATAACTTTTCCTTTCCCTTTCCTTTCCTTTCCTTTCCTTCCTTTCCTTCCCTTCCCTTCCTTCCTTCGTTTCCCCTTCCATTTATCTTTCTCCTCCTTCCTTCTTTCCTTCCATTTACCATTCTCCTTCCTTCCTTCCTTCCTTCCTTCCTTCCTTCCTCCTTCTATTTATCTTTCTCCTTCTTCCTTCCTTCTTTCCCTTCCCTTCCCTCCTTCCTTCTTCCTTCCCTCCTTCCGCCTCCATTTATCCTTCTTCCCTTCCTTCCTTCCTTCCTTCCTTCCTTCCTTCCTTCCTTCTTCTATTTATCCTTCTCCTTCCTTCCTTCCTTCCTCCTCCCTCCCTCCCTCCCTCCCTCCCTCCCTCCCCCCAATGGATGGCAGGAGTTTCAAACCAGCCCATCCTTCTGCTGCAGAAGGGGCACGATGGCTCAGTGGTTAAAGACACTGGATTTATCAGATGGAAAGCCGACTGCTTGGGTTCGAGTCCTGAGCTCCACAAGACGGGGTGAGCTCCTGTTCCCTGGCTCAGCTCCTGCCCACCTAGCAGTTCAAAAAGCAAGCAAATGCAAGTAGATAAATGGGTACCCTTTCAGCGGGAACAACGTTCCGTGCGCTTTGGCATATACAGGAAGTCCTCAACTTACGACCACTGTTGAGCCCCAAATTTACATGGCTCAGTGAGAAATTTGTTGAGTGAATTTTGCCCCATTTTATGACATTTCTTGCCCCGTTTATTAAATCAATCACGGCAGTTGTCAGTCACACGATTGTTACATGAATCTGGTTTCCTCCTGGACTTTTGCTTGTCACTGAAGGGGATCTCCTGACTCCGGGACACCACGCCTGTCTTATATGAGTCAGTCGTCAATCATCTGGATATAAATCACATGACCCCAAGGGGATGCTGCCGCAGTCGTAAGTGTGAAAAATGGTCTTTTCGGTGCCGTTGGTAAGGTAAAGGTAATGGTTTCCCTCGCACATCTATGCTAGTCGTTTCCAGCTCTAGGGGGCGCTGCTTGTCTCCATTACAAAGCCGAAGAAGAGCCAGTGCTGTCCGAAGACGTCTCTGTGATCATGTGGCCGGCAAGACTGAACGGCGAAGGCGCACAGAACGCCGTTCCCTTCCCACCAAAGGGGTCCCTATTTTTCTACTTGCATTTTTTAAATGTGCTTTTGAACTGCTAGGTTGGCAGAAGCTGGTGGGACAAAGAACGGGAACTCACTCCGTGACGCGGCGCTCGGGATTCAAACCACTGAACTGCTGACCTTTCTGATCGACAAGCTCAGCGTCTTAGGCACTGAGCCACCGTGTCCCATAATTTGTAACTTGGAAGGGTCCCTAAATGAACTGTTGTGAGTCGAGGGCTACCTGTAATTCAGCGTCTTCAGACAATGCTGGCTTCCTCGGGGTAAGAAACGGAGATGAGCAGTGCCCCCTAGAAGTGGACACAGCCGGACAGCAGAGATCTTTTGTGATGACCCAGGGAGTGGCACCAAGGCTACCCAGTCAGATAATCCATAGGAGTCCCTTTATTAGCTCCAACTTTGCCCCCAATGTCCTGGTTACCTTCTGGGCTGGAGAAAAACTCTCCCAGGAAAAGCCTTTGGCTGCAGAGAATCAAGTCCAAAACATGGTCAACAAAAACTGTAACTGTAAGTCCAATCAAGGCAAAATGAGGTAATTAGTCCGGCAGGGCAGGAGCAAGAATTCCAGATGTGAAGGCATGGCAAAACTCACACAGTAGGGAAGATGCCAGGAACACAGATAAGCAAAGTCAACACAAGATAAACTTACGTTTGTTCCCAGCAGACGTCTCTGTCAGCTTGCATCTCTTTTAAACTCTCATTCCTAGGTGTGGCTAATGAAGGGAATCAGAGCCCTTTCCTCCCCCGTAAGCCACGCAACCCACGTTGCTCCCTTCTCTGTTCCTCCCTGCGTGCCCTAGGATGAAGAGGGTGGTGAGCCTGGGTCTTCCTCCGAATTCCCTCTCCCTTGTTCTACCTCTTCCCTGCTCTGCCCAGCCGGACTTTGCCCTTCCCCAGTTTCCTCCACTGCCAATGGAGCCACACTCCCGCTCCCTGTCAGCTGCTCATCTTCCTCCTCGGATTCAGACTCCGACAGGGGCATGACATCTTTTAACTTCGCCTTCCCTTCTGCTGCTGGAATAGGAACCTTTTCTGCATTCCTCCCATCTTCTTCCTTTCCAGACATTCAGAAGTATTCAAAAGCAGAGAGTCGGAGGAACGTGAACCCTACCTCTCCTCAGCTGATCCCCACCCTGTGGACCAACGGTTCAGCTAGGGACTTCTATTCCAGGAGACCTTCTCACCTCCGTCGTAATGCCCACAAAAATAGGCTAAGAGCAAGGTTGGGTCCCTGTTACCATTCGCCTGTCCAGCTTGGAGGCCCCGGGGATGGCCTTCACCAGGAACGCAACCCCTTGTCCTCGGCCATACTCCCTGACCCCACTGGCTTGGAGAGGATGCCCATAAGTTCCTCTGAAGGCCCTCAAGCCCTTCTGGGTTATTACCCTTGTGGCCCAGAACGTGGGGGCTATGACTGGTGGCCTGTAGGCTCTACTGAACAAGAGCATGGCCTTCAACCTGGTCCAAATTTTAATTCTCATGCCCCACATCACCTGGGCCATGATAGTTGGCCCATACCTTCATTGGAAGGAGTACAGGGCCTTCCACACTACTATGTTGGTCATTCTGATGACCCATTTCATGCTGGCTGTGTTGTTACACCCATCAGCGGACAGGAATATCACCCTCAACCCAATGCAGGTTATTCTTCAGTCCCAGATAGCAGAGCCCCACATTGTGTAGAGCAAGATGTCCAATTCTATCCAGACCCTTACATTCCTCCCTTCCAGGATGACAGGCCCACCAGCTTCGCTCACCAGGAGTCCAGATTCCACCCCAATAGTCCCCTTGGTTTCCCACAAGGTGTGGATGATGCCAGAAGACCCCTAAGTACTGTTGAACAGGAGCAGGGTCTCCAGCCCCATCATTATTTCCAGGCTGCCCATGGATCTGATGATGACAGCTCGGTCATGGGTTTGCCCGAGCAAGCCCCCTGCCCCCCGTTTCACCCTAGGAGAGACCTGCCTGCTAGGGGTGGCCCTTGGTCCACAGGTGGAGGTGAAAGAGATGCGGGCTTTCCATTCCACACGGAAGGTACGTTCCTGGTTTTCCTGCCACTTATTTCAGGAGCGGGGGGAGGGCCAAAGCAAGGTTTGAGCTGGAAGTGGGCTAGAAGGAATGTTCTAGAGAAGTATGAATTGGAGGAGGAGGAAGAGGTGGTGGTGGTGGTGAAAGACTAGGAGGACTGTGGTGTCCTTGGTGCTCTCTGAGCCTGGATATTTTCTTGTGGATGTTTCACTACCCAATCAGGTAACATCATCAGAGCTAGGAGGGGGAGGGATTTGCAGGGAGGAGGAGGAGGAGGAGGAGGAGAACTTTGGAGGAAGACTAGGACTGTGAGGTCCTTGGTGCTGAGCCTGGTTGTTTTCTTGCAGACGTTTCATGACCCAACTAGGTAACAACATCAGCGCTGGAAGGGAGTGGGATTTGCAGGGAGGAGGAGGAGGAGGAGGAGAACTTTGGAGGAAGCCTAGGAGGACTGTGGGGTCCTTCGTGCTCTCTGAGCCTGGTTGTAGACGTTTCATGACCCAACTAGGTAACAACATCAATGCTAGAAGGGAGTGGGGTTTGCAGAGAGGAGGAGGAGGACTATGGGCACCTCGATGCTCTCTGAGCCTGATTGTTTTCTTGCAGACATGTTGTTACCAAACTGAGTAACACCACCAGGGCTTTGGTGCCTTCTACTCTACACCTCTTCCTAATCTCCCTTCTTGCTTTCTAACAGAAATTCATCCCCGTGGCTTCTCTGGGCCGGAATTCTTTACTCACGAGGAAGGCTTGGCTCGTTACAGCTTGCTACACAGAATAGTTCAAGGCACCTGGATCGGGTCCCAGAAGGTGCATTCAAAGCACCCTTGACATACCAACCGCTGGTGCCAAGCCTGTGCTCCTTATGCCACCAGCCGGAAGAGTTCAGGGGACTCTTATTAAAATCTAGTGCCCATCTCACCTCCCGGGGCCGTTCCGTTTGGTGGTTTTATTTGTCACTGAAGACAAATGTGGCAGGACCGATTTTTTTTTCCTCCTGGGCTGCGGTTCCATCTTTGCCCACTCTAGAAACGTTTGGGCATCTCGGTTATGGAGCAATTGGGAATGACTCATTTGTGAATTCAGGATCCGCAATTTGAGATTTCGGATGTTGATGAAATGTTTGGAAAGAAACAGAATCTGTGTCATGCCCCTGTCAGAATCTGATTTGGATAGGGAGGCTGAGCAGCTGAAGCAGCAATGGTGCTTCATTGGCTGTGGAAGAAACTGGGGAAGGGCAAAGTCGGCTGGGCAGAGCAGGGAAGAGGTAGAACAAGGGAGAGGGAATTTGGAGGAAGACCCAGGCCCACCGCCTCTTCATCCTAGGGCATGCAGGGAGGAACGGAGAAGGGAGCAACATGAATTGCGTGGCTTAAGGGGAGGAAAGGGCCTGATTCCCTTCATTAGCTGCAGCTGGGCACACATTGCTTGAAAAGGGAAGCTGCGCACAGCAAGTTGTTGGGAGCAAATCATGAATTACCTTGTTTTGTTGAGGCTTATCTGGGCCCCTGGCATCTTCCCAACTGTGTGTGTTTTGCTGGCCTTTCAAGTCTGCAATTCCTTCTCCTGCTCCGTCAAGTTAATTACTGCAGCGTGATTTGTGTGGATTTTTAGTTACAGTTTGTATGTACTTTGTTTTCGGACTGAATTTCCTCCACTTAAAGGCTGTTCCTGGGAGAGTTTTTTTCTCCAGCTGAAGGTAACCTGGATATTGCTGATAAATATTGTTGATATTGTGGATAAAGTTGGAGATAAAGGGACTCTTCTTGCTTATTTGACTGTGTTTTTCTTTGCGCCATGCCCCTTTGGGTCATCACAATCTGGTTTGGGAGGTGGCGAGGTCGTCACATCATTTGAGGCCACAGAAAGGGGCCATGGGGTCAGGGTGGGTGAATAGTTCTCAAACTTGGCTCCTTTAAGATCTGCGGACTTATAACTCCCAGAATTCCTCAGCCAGCATGGGCAATTCTGGGAGTGGAAGGCCACACTGTTAAAGAGTTTCCAACAGAAATTCAAGTCCGTAAAACACAGAGATGATTGATTCATCAGGATTGTTAACTTCTTTATAAACATAATAATATGAGTAAAGTTTACAAAACCATTTGTAGATTCTTTCAATGTAACATAAGCAAAATCACAAGCAGCAGCAGCTCAGAGCAGAACTGAGTTTTAGCAAGCAAGCAAGTTCAATTCTCAACAAAACACACAGAGCCAAACCACATTCAGGCTGTCAGCTCCCAGTGGCTGGCCTGTTGCCATGCTTACTCACTCACTGTCTTTGTTAACTGTGTCTCTGCCAGTTAATCAATATGTTCTGTCACACACATCTTAAAGTGGCCAAGTTTGAAAGAAAGAAAGAAAAAACATTCCTAGAAATCAAAGGTGTCTAACCTTGGCAACTTTAAGACTTGTGGACTTCAAATTCCCCAGAATTCCCCAACCAGCATGTGGGCTTGGGGTGGGTGTGCTTTGCATATGCGCTGTTTTTAGTGTGTCCTTCCTTTGCAAATCTATCTAACAAAATGAAATTCAGTGTGGAGAAAAAAGCAAGGTTTTACACTTAGGCAAGAAAAACCAACTGTGCAGGTACAGAATAGGTGAAACCTGCCTTAATGCTGGTAACCGTGAAGGGATTTTGGAGTCTCAGTGGAAACGTGAAGTGTTAATGCTGCTTTCTAAAGCTTCACTAAGACCACAGATGAAATCATTGCATCCAATTTACAGTGTAAAAAACAAGAAGAAGAGGTTGAGACTCTTAAAAAGAATACAGAGAAGAGCAACCAAATGGTTAGGGGACTGGAGGCTAAAACATACGAAGAACAGTTGCAGGAACTGGGTAGGTCTAGTCTAATGAAGAGAAGGACCAGGGGAGACAGGAGAGCAGCCTTCCAGTATTTGAGGGGCTGCCCCAGGGAGGAGGAAGGGGTCAAGCTATTCTCCAAAGCACCTGAAGGCCAGACAAGGAACAATGGATGGAAACTAATCAAGGAGAGAGACAACCTGGAATTGGGGAGAAACTTCCTGATAGAACAATCAGTGGAACGACTTGCCACCAGAAGTTGTGGATGACCCATCACTGGAGGTTTGCAAGAAGAGATTGGACAACCATTTGTCTGGCATGGCATAGGGCAGGGGTCTTCAAACTTGACAGCTTTAAGACTTGTGGGCTTCAACTCCCAGAATTCCTCCTCTAGTCATGCTAGCTCAGGAATTCTGGGAGTTGGAAGTCCACAAGTCTTAAACTGACCCAGTTTGAAGACCCTTGTGATAGATGATGGATGGATGGATGGATAGAGATGAATGGATGGATGGATGGATGGGAAAAGACAGGCAGGCAGGCAGGCAGGCAGATGATAGATCAGGGGTCTTCAAACTTGACAGCTTTTAAGACTTGTGGGCTTCAACTCCCAGAATTCCTCCTCCAGTCATGCTAGCTCAGGAATTCTGGGAGTTGAAGTCCACAAGTCTTAAACTTGCCAAGTTTGAAGACCTTTGTGATAGATGGTGGATGGATGGATAGAGATGGATGGATGGATGGATGGATGGATGGGGAAACGATAGACAGACAGACGGACAGACAGACAGAGATGATAGATCAGGGGTCTTCAAACTTGACAGCTATAAGACTTGTGGACTTCAACTCCAGAATTTCTCCTGGGAGTTGAAGTCCACAAGTCTTAAACTTGCCAAGGTTGAAGACCCTTGTGATAGATGATGGATGGATGGATGGATGGATGGATGGATGGATAGATAGATAGATAGATAGATAGATATGGATGTATGGAGAGACGATAGACAGACAGACAGACAGATGATAGAATTCAAGGGTCTTCAAACTTGATAGCTTTAAGACCTGTGGACTCCCAGAATTCCTTCTCCAGTCCATGTTAGCTCAGGAATTCTGGGACTTGAAGTCCACAAGGCTTAAACTTGCCAAGGTTGAAGTCCCTTGGCATAGGATCTCCTACTCAAGGAGCGGGTCAGAGTAGATGACCTCCAAGGTCCCTTCCAAATCGGTTATTCTCTTACCTAAAATAGTACAGAGGGTCTCTTGCTTGAGCAAGGGGTTGGGCTAGAAGACCTTCGAGGCCCCTTCTAACTCTGTTATTCTGTTAAAAGATTGAGGGTTTTGTTCCTGTGGGGAATTCAGAAAGGAAACTTGCCCTTGTAGATTCCCTCCACCCCCTTGGTGGATTTATTGAGGGATCTGGCATCTTCCTTCCCCTGAGGGGATTCCTGTTCTTTGATGAAGTCTGTGAGATGCAGAAGAGGGGAAAGGGTGGTGAGCAGATCAAAGGCCTTTTAACTTCCAACAAGGGGGACCTTAGATCCCTCATCGAAGACTTTAAATCCCTTTTTAAAATCTGGTTGGGAAATCTGCAATTTCTGCTAGATGTCTGCTCCTCCTGGATCTCCGCTGCTCTGCAGTCCTTTTCTCCCAGGAGCTGAGATGATTCAAGGACATTCAGTATGAGGAGAAAACTAGACTGCAAAAAATACAACAATACCGTTAACTTCAACACGTCCACAACTTGCCTACTTATCAAATGTATTTTCTGTTTAGACTTGCCTTTTAGAGGCTCAGGTTTCTCTCCCAACCATCAGCTATCTTAGAGTTACAAGACTTGTTTCCACCTGGATGAGGTTGAAGCGAGCTGGGACTGAAAATGGAGAGAGAGAGAGAAAATGATAAATGCACAAAAAGCTTCTGCCTTTTCACTAAACACGTTAGATAAACATTCGTGAGATGGTAAGGAACTGGTCTGGGTTTTGCTGTTGGGCTTCTGACATTGGTAAGAAAGTTTATAACTCTTTCTCCAAGGGAGAGGAACAGTTTTGGGAAATTGGGATTTTCACTCCCTTAACAATTAAAGAGAGCCAGGATACAAGAAGTCCTGCACTTACTTGATTTGATTGCTTATTGTACCCTATGACTATCACTAAGTGTTGTACCTTATGATTCTTGACGAATGTATCTTATGTACACTGAGAGCATTTGCACCAAGACAAATTTCTTGTGTGTTCAATCGCACTTGGCCAATAAAGAATTCTATCATCTCTCTCTCTCTCTCTTTCTCTCTCTCTCTCTATCTCCATCCATCATCTATCTTTCCATCCTATCTATCTATCTATCATCTATCTATCTAATCGCTCATTATCTATATCCATCCATCTCTCTCTCTCATCTTATATCCATCTATCATCTATCTCCATACATCATCTATCTCTCTCCATCATCTATATCTATCTATCTATCTATCTATCTATCCATCCATCCATCCATCCATCTATCTATCTATCTATCTCTCATCTATCCATCTATCTATCCTTCATCTCTCCTCCGTCCATCTCTATCTCTCCATCTCCTATCTATCTTTCTATCTACTGTCTACTCTATTGTCTATCTTCTATCTCTATCGATCTATCTAATATCTATCTATCTATCATCGTGATCTAATTCTATCTATCTACTATCTATACTATTATCTATCTTCTACTCTCCCTCCGATCTATCTCCCTGACTATATCTATCTGTCTTCCTATCTATCTCTCTATCTATCTATCTATCTATCTATCTATCTATCTCTCCATCCATCATCTATCTCTCCATCTTATCTATCTATCTATCTATCTATCTATCTATCTATCTATCTATCTATCTAATATCTATCTATCTATCCAATATCTATCTATCTATCTATCTATCTATATATATCTATCTGTCTATCTATCTATCTCTCTATCTTCTATCTATCTATCTATCTATCTATCTATCTATCTCTCCTCGATCATCTTCTCTCGTGAATCATACCTGTCATGTCTGTCTTGTCTGTCCGTTCTATTCTATCTATCTATCTATCCATCCATCTCATCCTCCATCCATCCATATCCATCTATCTATCTATCTATCTATCTATCTATCTATCTATATCTCCCTCTCTCTCCTATCCCTCCTCTTATCTTATCTATCTATCCTATCTATCTATCTGATCTATCTATCTGTCGATATTATTCTATCTATCTATCTATCTATCTATCTATCTAATACAAACATTTTGTGTACCCATTCCTTGTGTGTTCAATCACATGGCCAGTAAAATATTCTATTTGTTTTAGTGACCATTGAAGTTTACAATGCGCTGTAAAAGCGATTTCTGCCATTTCTTCACGTACGACTGTGATCATCATTTATCTTTTCTTATTTTTAATAATTACATTTATATGCCGCCCTTCTCCGAGACTCAGGCGGTCTTCAATTCTTTGGGGATATCAACCCAATGCGTCAGCAATAGCCTTCATTCCATTGTATATGCCTGTTATTACTATCGGCATTTTTTACAATGGCAGCTAATTGCCTTCCCAACAATCTTGGGTCCTCATGTTGTACCTACCCGAGAGATGTTGAAGGCTGAGTCAACCTTGAGCCTGGTTGGTGAGTTGCGTCCTGCACTAATTGCAGGCAGCTGGAGCTTAAGTGCTAGGCATTTAACAGCCTGCACCACCAAGACTCTTGTGACAGCATTTTCCATGGTCACGTGATCAAATGCTTAGCAACTGACTCATATTTATGACAGTTAAAGTGTCCTGGGGTCACATGATCCCCTTTTGCAACCTTCTGATAAGCAAAATCAAGTGGGAAGCAGCATTGCCTTAACAGCCGTGTTACTAACTTAACAACTGCAATGATTCACTTTACAACCGGGGCAAGAAAAGTCATAAAATGGGGGCAAAACTCAACTGTTTCGCTTCATATTGTGAGTGTTGTAAGTCAAGGACTACCTGTATTTCAATCATGCCGCCATGCCCCTGTACATTTATTTATTAATAAAATGTATTTCATTACATAATAATGAAACTATGTGGTCTGTCCCTAATCTATATGTTTTTGTCCTTATTTTGTTGGGAGGAAATAAGGGGGAGGGTGGAAAATTCTGCCTCTTGCCCTCAATCATCCATCGGTATTCTTCATCTGGCTAGCATCCCCATCTCAGTTTGTTTGTAGTGTTTGAGGCTTATTGGAAAGTGAAACAGTATTTGCTATGTGAGCAAGGAGACAGCAGAGCCTGGTGTGCTTGCTCAACTGTTCTGATGCTAAACCTGCTTGGTGCTGCTCTGAAGTTTGTCAAACTGAACCCTCTGTGTTTGCTTTGGAAAGATTTCTTTCAGGTGTGGAGGCGGTAGAACTTCCCTTAGATCAGAGGCGTTTAATATATAATAATACATAATAATTATTATTAGTATTATTCGATTATTCTAGCCGCCCTTCTCTGTGAGACTCAGGGTGGCTTACAATGTTTGGACACAACTCAATGTGCTCACAATAGCCTTCATTCCATTGTATATGCCTGCTTATTCAAGTGCGGCATTTTTACACGGTCAACCTTATTGACTAACAACAATCTTGGGTCCTCACTTTTACCTACCCCGAGAGGATGGAAGGCGATATAGGAATACCTAACTCTGATGGTCGTTTCCAAAATCCTTTCTTAGTGAGCCCCTAGAAGCCAAAGGAACATACGGGCCAAATTCAAGTTTGTAGGCTTTACGGTTCTGGAGATTTCTGATCATGCCGCCATGCCTATCTTTATTTTTATAAAGAGACATACAAGAAGATATATACTAGCTGGATACCCGTGCTTTGCTATGAAACTATGTGGTCGGGCTTAGTTTTTGGGGAGGAAAATAAAGGGGGGGTGGGAATTCTGCCTGTGCCTACCAGCATCCATTGGTATTCATCTAGTTAGCCTACTGTCAGTGTGTGAGAGAGTTGAGGGCTATTTGGAAACTGAAGCAGTATTTGCTGTGTGAGCAAGGAGACAGCAAGGAGCCTGGGCGTGGCTTAGCTTAACTGTTCTGTACTAAAGCTGCTTGCTGCTGCTCTGAAACTGAAACTCCTCTGCTTGTGTTTTGCACTTGGAAGTGATTTCTTTTGCAGGTGGGGAGGGGAAGTAGAACTCCTTAGCATCAGAGCGTGTTAATAATAATAATAATGATATAGGAAATACTCTAAATTGATGGTCATTTGGAAAAATCCTTTCTTAGTGAGCCCCTAGAAGCCAAGCGGAACATAGGTGCCAAATTTCAAGTTTATAGGCTTTACGGTTCTGGAGATTTTGTGATGATGCGTGAGTGGCATTTCGCTTTTATAGATATATAGATTAGAGCCTGGAGATTTATTTTCCACTTACAAGTAGTCCTTGACTTACGACCATAACTTGAGCCCCAAATTTTTGTTGCTAAGTGAGACATTTGTCAAGTGAATTTTGCTCCATTTTTTTAACCACCTTTCTTGCCACCGTTGCTAAGCGAATCACTGCAGTTGTTAAATTAGGAACACGGTTGATACGCAAATCCGGCTTCCCCGTTGTCAGGAGGTCACAAAGGGGAAAATCACGTGACCCTCTGGGACACTGCAACTGTCCTAACTGTGAGTCAGCTGCCAATTGTCCGAATTTTGATCATGCTGCAACGGCTGTAACTGTGAAAAACAGCCGTAAGTCCCTTTTTTTTCCCAGTGCCGTTGTAACTTTGGTCACTAAATGAACTGTGTAAGTTGAGGACGACCTGTATTTTGCACACCTCCAGCGCCCGTGATGTGCCTATTGCCACATTTTGTCCGCCCACAACAGGGAAGGTAGGCGATTCCAGGAGGGAATGACCCACCAGAAGTCACCCTAAAGCTGGACTAGAACTCACATCATCCAGTCTCTTGTCTAGCCCTTCACCGCAGCATTAAACCAGTGGCTCTCTTGTGTGTGTGTGTGTGTGTGTGCGTGTGTGTGTGTGTACTGGACAGGAGGATTTTTTTGCAGGGCGCATCCTTCTCCGGGAGGGCACAATCTGTTCCACACTCTGCCCTAGCAGAGCCTGATTTCAGTGTTGGACAATAGGGGACGCCGCGGAAGATGGCAGGAGCGCACCTTTTATGTCTTATCAGCCAGTAGGGGGCGAGGTGGGCGCCGGCAAGGGAAATTAGGTGCACGTTGCATTGGCACTTTGCGGAAGTTGGAGGCAGCATTCAAGGGGAAGATGATGGGTCCGTGGGCGGAGGAGCTCCGGATATGCGTGCCACAAAAGTCCCCACACTACCCAAAAAGACGTTGAGACTCTGGAAAAAAGTGCAGAGAGAAGTGCAACACAGAGGATGAGGGGACTGGAGGCTAAACATACGAAGAACGGTTGCAGGAACTGGGTAGGTCTACTCTAAGGAAGAGAAGGACCAGGGGAGACATGATGGCAGTCTTCCAATATTTGAGGGGCTGCCCCAAAGAAGAGGGAGTCAAGCTACCCTCCAAAGCACCAGAAGGCAGGACAAGAAGCAAAAGGATGGAAACGGAGCAACTGATTCAACCTAGAAATAAAGAGAAATTGTCTGAGGATTGTAACGATTAACCAGTGGAATAGCTTGCCACCAGAAGACTCTAGGAAAAAGTGCAGAGAAGAGCAACCAGGATGATGAGGGGACTGGAACGGCTAAACCACACGATGAACGGTTGCAGGAACCTGGCCTGGCTAGTCTAGGAAGAGAAGGACCAGGGGAGACATGATAGCAGTCTTCCAATATTTGAGGGGCTGCCACAGAGACGAGGAAGGGATCAAGCTATTTTCTAAAGCACCTGAAGGCCAGACCGTTGCAGCAAATCTTAGTCACCAGTTCAGGACACAAGACCACGAAGGGTTGGAGAAGCAGGTTTGTTTGCGCAAAAGTTCAGAGCATTAACATGTCGAATTCTGAACCCCGGGTTACTTCCAAGGTGTGATTTTTTTAGTCAGCTTTCAACCCCGGACTTGCATTACTTTTATCTAGATATATCATGACAGGAAAAGGAGTTTTTCATACATCTATGAAAATGTATGTAGCGTGTAGCATACATTTTCCATATATGGTATTATATGCCATCTGTTACTTTTGGTATCCACCGCTTGCAATACATTACAGAAAGTATCTGGTACGTAGGTCATGTCACATTCATAGGTCAGGTTACATGTTACGTCCAGCAAGTTCCCTGTATTTTCCTAAAGCTTTCAACATATAAGTCGAGTTAACTGCTGCCAATTGTATTAATACTTTTTTGGTATTTTCTCATACTGCTTCAAGACAAGGAGTAATGGATGGAAACTGAACAAGGAGAGATTTATTTATTTATTTATTTATTATTTATTTATTTATTATTTGCACTTGTATGCCGCCCCATCTCCGAAGACTCGGAGCGGCTCACAGTTAAAATATAACACAATAAATACTTAAAAAACTATTAAATTTAAATACAAGTCCAAACATAATAAACTAAAACCATTAAAACTATCCCTTAGCCTGGAAATAAGGAGGAATTTCCTGATAGTGAGAACCATCAACCAATGGAACAGAAGTTGCCTTCAGAAGTTGTGGGAGCTTCATCACTGGAGGCTTTCAAGAAGGGGACTGCCGTCTGTCAGAAATGGTGCTTAAGCAGGGGGTTGGACTAGATGACCTACAAGTTCCCTTCTATTCCTATTCTATTCTGCATTCCTCTCTACTCCACTCTACTCAGAGCTTGTAAGGCTATCCGTTCCTCTTTGAGATCAGGAAGCAGCCCCTGTGACCTCCACCTGTAAAGACAGAGCTGGAAAGAACCCCAAAGATCTTCTAGTCCAGCCCCCTGCTTCAGGCAGGAGGCCCCTCTTTTCCTGACCTCTGTCCTCAGCCCTTCCATTCCTCCCAAGGCGGTTGATGGGCGATAAGGTTGGTGTTTTCCAAGCTGTTGGAGATGCTTCAAAAAAAAAAACAACAACTGGGCCGGAAGGGGTTAACACCAACCTGCTATGGTTTAATTGACAGCTGGAACCACAGCTGCAGCCTTTTGGCACCTAGCATGATGTGATGAGGTGGGGGGGGTGTGTGGAAGTCTATAAAGGCCATCAGCTGTAGCTGCTGAATGGGTGGGACTTTGCTGGATCTCATTTCTTCTCCGGCCGGTTGCAGGTACTTACAAGAAGTCTGCTTAAATCATAGTTTTTAGATTTTGAGATGTTAAAATAGATATATTTGTAGACGTCTCTCTTTCTATTCATTGTCTTTCTTTCCTACTTTGGGATTTTTGTTATGGAACACGGGGGCGGGGTTAGAGTAGATGATCTCTGAGGTATCTTTCTTTTATATCTTGTGTCGGGCAGGCAGTACCTTGGCTTACCGCCACAGCGCAGTTTAAACTTTCTCTTGCTAAGGACAGGAGGTGGTTTGGGCTTTGCCTCGGTTTTAGGACGTTTCTTGCTACCATTGTTAAGTGGAATCCCTGCCGTTGTTAAGGCAGTTGTTAAGTATAAGGGTCAGTCTTTATTGGTTAGCCCTTGGGCCATATCGAAGTGCACAGTTCCAGCAATAAATTGTTGCTAAAATTTGATAAAAACAATTCAAAATGGAATTTGGTAAAATGCAATTTAAAATGGAATCAAAATAAAATACGATTTAGATAAAATGATAATAAAATACAATCTAAAATGAAGTTGTAATAATATACAATAACTTAAGGTATAGATAAAATATGATAGCATTATATTTTGTTATTTTTTTTTAATTACATTTATATGCCGCCCTTCTCCGAAGACTCAGGGCGGCTTACAATTTTTGGAGCACAACCCAATGCGCTCAGCAATAGCCTTCATTCCATTGTATATGCCTGCTTATTACTAAGTGGCATTTTTACAAAGTCAGCTTATTGCCCCCAACAATCTTGGGTCCTCAATTTACCTTCCCCGAGAGGATGGAAGGCTGAGTCAACCTTGAGCCTGGTGGGATTCGGCAAACCATGCCTGCCCACTGTCATAAATGTGAGTCAGCTGTGATCATGGGACTGTCGGGATACTGCGTTGGTCATAGGTATGAAAATTGGTCATAAGCCCCTGTTTTGGGGTGCCGTTATAAGCTTTGAATGGTCAGTAAACAAAACATTTGTGAATTGAGAACTACCTGTGGGTGTGTTTTTGTTTTGGAGACTGATCCGGTCTGGTCCTCATTTAATTTGGGGGGGGGCTCCCCTAAAGCTCCTTTCCCGGCACCTTAAAAGTAACAAGTGTGTCCTTGACTTACAACGGTTCATTTAGCGACCGTTCAAAGTTAGGACGCCACTGGGAAAAAAGCGACTTATGGCCCTTGTTTACACTTATGACCTTTGCAGCATCGCGTGACTTTGGAGATCTTGAAAACCGGTTTGTATTTATGACGGTCGCATCGTCCCCGGGGTGTGTGTGTGTGTGTGTGTATGTCACGCAATCTGCTTTTGCGACCTTCCGACAAGCTAAGTCAATGGGGGGCGGGGGCGGGAAGGGAGATGGATTCACTTAACGGCCGTGTGACTAGCTGAACCTCAATGACTCACTTAATGGCTGTGGCCAGAAAATGGGGCAAAAACTCACTGAACAAATTTCTCACCACAGCTGAGCCTAGAATTTATGTCGCTTAAGTTGAGGACTGCCTGTCATAGAAAAAAAAGTAACGAGTTGGAAGGGACCTCGGAGGTTATCTAGTCCAGCCCCCTTCTCAAGCAGGAGACCCTCTACCATTGGTTTTTTTTTTGGTTTTTAATGTTTTAATGTTTGTAATTGGGGTTCTCTTATTTAATAGTTTTTTTTTAATTTTGTATTCCTATTTTTATTGTTGTGAGCCGCCCTGAGTCCTTCGGAGATAGGCGGCATATCAATATTAAAAATTAAATTAAATTAAATTCCAGATAACAGACTAGGAGAGTTGGAAGGGACCTCGGAGGTCATCTAGTCCAGCCCCTTTCTCAAGCAGGAGTCCCTCTAGCATTCCAGACAAACAGCTGTCCAATCTCTGCTTAAAATCCTCCAGTGATGGAGCAGTCACAGCTTCTAGTGGCAAGCAGTTCCACTGGTTAGTGGTTCTAACTTTCAAGGAAAATTCTCATTTCTAGATTGCTTCTCTCCTTGCTGAGTTTCCATCCGTTGCTTCTTGTCCTGCCTTTTGGGTGCTTTGGAGAATAGCTTGACTCCCTCTTCTTTGGGGCAGCCTCAAATATTGGAAGCCTCCTATCATGTCTCCCCTAGTCCTTCTTTTCACCAGACTTAGAAATACCCAGTTCCTCCATGGAAGGAGAGGAATCGAGCAACCTTGAAGCACGGAGAAATTTCCCGGCAGAACAATGAACCCAGTGGAACAGCTTTGCCATCAAGTTGTGG
>CM019151.1:259190-318504 GCA_009733165.1 Naja naja | reverse complement strand
TAAACATTAGGAATCAATGCATCAAGCTCTTCAATATAAACAGTTCCTTTTCCCCTGACCTGAACAGGATAATTTGAAAAAGTGTACAGTTCACGCATGTCAGTTTCAGGCTCATGCATCTCTGTGAACAGATCTCTTCTGTAGGTAACATGCACTGCTGCTCCACTGTCTACAGTCCAGGGAAGTCATCTGTCATACTCTGGATCAGGTTGTGGATCGTTGGTTAACGCCAATGTGATGTGTGGAGCTTGCAGATCAAGCCTGGGACTGCGACGACCTTGTCCTCCGCCTCTGCCTTTGGAATCTGGAATCTGTTCCTCTGGGCTGGTACCTGGCAGTGCTTGAGATAGTTGGGGACAATCCCGGGTGGCATGTCCCACACGATCGCAGATATAGCATCTTGGCATCCTTGGAACGAAGTCTCTTCCTCATAAGGGGTGCCTCACTGGAGCTCTTGATGCAGGTGGTCCTCTCAAATGTGGCATGGCTTGCATGAGTGCTTCTTCTTCAGTTAAATTTCTGCATACATGATCAACTGTGAGCTGAGCAATACCTGCTTGGCCACCAGGGGATGCTGGAGCTGGCACTGGTGCTGGCACTGGTTGATCTGCTAAAGGCATTTGTGGTTGTGCCATTGCAGGTCTAACCTGTGGTTGCATGTGAACTTCTTGCTGTTGAGCTGCTATTAGAAGTTGAGCAACACCAATTTGGCCTGCAGTAGGTGCTGGCATCTGCATCTGAGGCATTTTACTAGCAGCTATATCAGGAAGCCGAGCTAGTGCAATTTGGGTAGCCACAGGAGGCATTTGCACAACTGGAGATTTATCTTGTAAAACAGACTTCTTCATTAACATCTCAGAGAGGAGTTGTGTAACTTTTTTTCATGTTCATGTATTGCATGCATTTCATCAGCAGATGGCGCTACAACATTAGAAAACACAGGACCTCTTGCTGAGTCAGGGTCATAAGACACCCCACGTGATGTAGGCACAAGTCTCTGCTCTGATTGGTCTGACACCACACCCATGTGACCAACTTGTGGGTGGTCCCTTGGCTTCCAAGAAGAAGGCAAGATGGAGGGCACAGGAACTTGAACCACACCCATATCTGGCTGGAGGGATGATAATGCAAAGGCCTTGGCTTGCTTTACACTCTCTTCTAGAAATTCAATTGATTTCAAATACTCTTGGAAAGTTTTCTGCCTAATTGTCTGCTCAGGAGTCACTGAAGAATAAAGAATTTCACCTTTCTCTTTGGGTGAAAAATGCTCAGCTGACTAAAATTTTAGGCTTTGCTCCAAGTAATTCATAATCTTGAGCGTTTGCTTTTGCAGACTGAGCTTGTAAACATGCATCATCAAAAGAAGAGATTACTGACCTGATCTCTTGTTGCTCTTCCATGGTAGCTTTTTCCAGACTCGAAGCAGAAGAATGTAGGAGTGACTGCCAAATTGCAGAATCCTTAATTATATCAGAAGGTGATAAATCGTCCTCGGATGGAGTCCTCCTTTCTTTCATCTTTGCTTTCTTTCGAGGCATATTTACAATTAAACACAACAATCCGCAGAAGTTGCGAACTAATTGATTAGCCTTATCATCACAATGAGCAAAGAAAAACAAAATTAATCTTGAAGCTTTGAAGCTTTGAAAAAATCATCCTCTCTACCAATGTCAAGCCTTTCTCTGCGACCGTTGTCAAGGCTTCGAAAAACCTTTGCCAGGGAGTAAAAATTCTTCAAACATCCCTGCTAATTAGAGGTGATAGACTGTGTTTTTCTTTGCTGTCAATGGTGATAAAAATTAGACCCGGAAAGTAATCTAAAAACATTTTTATTTATAAAATAAGAAAAACCTACACGGAGCTACATGTTTGCAACCTAATCTCCACCAAGGTATATAGAAAAAGAAAAAGGAAAAGTAAGCGGAAGTTACAGGAAGTGAAGTATAAACTTTGTACACATGCGCAGTGGATCAAAACATCACAAGACTTTCTTATCTCATTACTATGGAGACAAGATAATAAATGCTGCTGGCTAGCAGACACCTGCTTGCTATAATATGAGCTTAGAAGCGTGACAGACAAACCAAAAAAATGGAGTGACACACCTGACTCTCCAAATTTCGACCATCTGTAATTTGGCCATTTCACTGTACAAAGTTCAATCAGTTGCAACTTATCAGGGGTTTTTGTATACTTAATATTAATCAGCTTTCCAAGAGGAGAGAAAGTTGGAATTGATGGAATTTCACAAGCAACAGCTGGTTTCTTAAAACAGAAATTCCCCATTAAGCCCCCCTTTCACACAGGAAATGACAGGAGAGAAAGAAAAAACAGTTCAGACACACACACTCCACACAGAGATATACAGACTCCAAGCACTCAAAAACTGAGTCTAATTTAAAAAATGTTGCAACACAATTTATGTAAAAAAAACCAGTCAGAGGTCACCTGAATCCCGGTGCACCAGAATCTGTGGCCACTCCAAGCCTGTACGGTCTCAGATTATCAGTCAAGACAAATGCAGGCTGCTAAGAGCAATCCCCCTCTCGGATGAAGGATTATCCAAACTACATAAACCGCAAAAAAGAAACAGCGGGGTCCACTTTTGCAATCCAGAAAAACCATCCGTCCAGAGGAAAAAAGTCTTACTCCTGCCTGGCTTGCCAATTGTGAGACTATACCAAAAATAAAACAACAGACTGATAATCAGAAATCCATAACAGGCTTTATTGAGATAGATATTATATAATATCGCTCCCGTTTGTCACTCAGACCACAGTGTGAGTGAAAGGAGACACCTCCTTCCAATAATTACAGCCTTATATAGGATTATCACATTTAAATGATTACAAATACTTCCTGATTTTCACACATAGAAGTTATACAGATTTTCATAAGGAAGACATGGGTAGTCCTGGGTGTTTTTCCATAACTCTTCCCATGGACATCATTATCATCATTTCCTGTTTTTCACTTAAAAGATTACACAACAGATAATTAATAACTTCCAATGTGACCTCTTATGAATCTCAAACTAAGCCAGGGACAAAATTTTGCAGTTCTGCATAGCTTTTCAAGCAGTAAATATGGTCATAACAAATGATATAAATGTTCTGATCTTTAGACAGTTCAGAGAAAGAGCAAACATGGCATCAGTCTGGCTCTTTATATTCTTAGGTGTATAAGATCAATTTCCACATATAACAGAAAGGAAGGGGAAAAAGGAGGAGAAAAAAGGAAAAAAAGGAAGGAAATGGAGGAATTAAGAAAAGGAAATGGAAATGAAAGAGGGGAAAAGGAGAGGAAGGAAGGAGGGAGGGAGATAGGGATGAGAGAAGGAAAGGAAGGAGGGAAGGAGGGAGGGAGGGTAAGGAAAGGGTAAAAGAGAAAAGGAAACAAAGAGGGAGGGAGGAAAGAAAATGATAAGAAAAGAGTAAGAGAAAGTGAAAGGAAAGATGGAAAGGAAGGGTAAAAATGGAATGAAGGAAGGAGAAGAAAAGGAAGGAAGGAAACAGAGGAATTAAACGGAAACGAAGAGGAAAGAAGGAAGGAAGGAAAGAGAAATGTTCAGGTATTTGTAAAGCTATCAACCATATTTCTCTGTAAAATGCCAGGCTAGGGTATCTCGGTTCTTTTGAAAGTCCAGGAGGCGCATTCACCATTTGGGGGCCGAGGGCCAGCATTCTCACAAGCCTCCCCAAACCAAAGGGACCCCAGGTGGAAGAAGGGCCCAAGAGCCACGTCCTCCTTGGGGCGCTGCCTGATGGCCTTCCCTTGCCCTCAATGGGCCTGTCGCTGGGCCTGCAGAATGCTTGAGTGCAGTTGGCGCAGGCTCAGCTGGTGCAGGCGCAGCTCTGGATCCTTGGGCACCTTCCCACCCTTGGCCAGGATCTCTCGCAGCTTGGGGGTCTTGGTCAGGCGGAAGTCGCAGAGGTGGGGTTGTTCTCATAAGAGGCGTGCAGGTCTGGGTGACGGGGTGGTAGCCCTCGGCCGTGGCAGTCACCTCGTACTCACCGGGGTTGAGCAGGCGCCAGTAGTCCCCATCGGAAGCTGCCGGGGGGGAAGAGAGGACTTTATCGCTCTCTGAGATTGGCTGCTTTCTTGCAGATGTTTTGTTACCCAACTAGGGAATAGTATCAGTGCTTGAAGGGTCGGGGGGTTTGTGGGGAGGACGAGGAGTAGGACTGTGAAGAGGAGGAGGGGGACTGTGATGTCCTTGATGCTCTGAGCTTGGTTGCTTTCTTGCAGACATTTAGTGGCCCAACTAGGTAACATCATCAGTGCTAGAAGGCAGTGGGGTTTGCAGCGGGGGAGGAGGAGGAGGAGGAGGAGGAGGAGGAGGAGGAGGAGGAGAGGAGGAGGGAAAGCAGCAACAGCAGGAGGATGGTGAGGTCCTTGGTGCTCTCTAGGTTTGGTTGTTTTCTTGCAGACGTTTCATTACCCACCTAGGGAATAGTATCAGTGCTTGAAGGCCGTGGGGTTTGCAGGGAGGAGGAGGGGGAGGAGGAGGACTGTGGGGTCCTTGGTGCTCTCTGAGCTTGGTTGCTTTCTTGCAGACGTTTCATTACCCAACTAAGGAGTATTATCAGTGCTAGAAGGCAGTGGGGTTTTCAAAGAGTAGGGGGAGGAGGAGGAGGATGACAATGACCGTGGGGTCCTTGGTGCAGTTTTCTTACAGATGCTTCATTACCCAACTAGGTAACATCATCAGTAATGTTGAACAGCACTGATGACGTTACCTAGATAGGTCATGAAATGCCTGCAATGAAGCCACCCAGCTCGGAGAGTACCAAGGACCCCACAGTCATCGTCCTCCTCCTCCTCCTCCTCTCTGCAAATGCCCCCTCCCTTCTAACCCTGATGCTGTTACCTAGTTGGGTCATGAAACGTCTGCAAGAAAACCGCCCTCCATTCAACCCTGAGCTACAAATATTCTCCCTTATTGGTAAACGGAAGAGGAGTTTAACGGGGAGAGCCGTTGCACCGGCTGCCCACATGGGCCATGCCCAGCCTTTTTGGTACCTGTCCTGATGTCGTGGTTGATGCTGTCAACGGAAATGATGGCATCGGCGATGCCTTGCTCCGTGTCTGTGTCCCGGACGATCCCCTTAATCCCTCGGTGGATCTGAAAGGAGGCAGACGATTAGCTATGCAGATTGGGGTTAAGGCCCCAGACTGGAGCGCAGGCGACGGAGACTTCTAGTCCTGTCTGAGGGCCCAAAAGCAATAAAAAAAATGCTCACTGTGGACAATGGGCTTGCTTAATGACTGTAGTGTTCCCTTAACCACCATGGTGATTCACTTAACGACTTCCGGACAAAAGAAAGGTTGTAAAATTGGCACAGTCATGTGATGACCTGCCTAACGATGGAACACGACATACAACCGGCATGGCTTATGGCTCAATTACAATCGTAAGTTGAGGACTTCCTCTATGCCAAATCCCATGTTGCTGTTCTCAAGTCTTCTGCCCTGTGTGGGAAATACAGGGAGTCCTTGACTTACAGCGGTTCATTTAGTAACCATTTGAAGTGACAATGGGACTGAAAAAAAGGGGACTGTTTTTCACACTTAACGACCGTTGCAGCATCCCTTGTGGTCACGTGATCAAAATTCAGATGCTTAGCAAGTGACTCATACCATGTTTCCCCGAAAATAAGACCTACCCCGAAAGTAAGACCTAGCACTATTTTCTAAACCTGCCCTAATATAAGACCTACCCCGAAAATAAGACCTAGTGTAAATCTCCAGTTCCAGGAAGACTTTTCAGGGAGCAACCATGCACCTGTGAAACACCCCCCCTACACACTCACACCCACTATTTGGCACCATAAATATATAAGACCTACCCCGAAAATAAGACCTAGTGTGTTTTTGGGAGCCAAAAAAAAAATAAGACAGTGTCTTATTTTCGGGGAAACACGGTATTTACGATGGTTGCAGTGTCCCGGGATCCCCTTCGGCAACCTTTTAACAAGCAAAATGTCAACTCATAAAATATTTCTTTGGTCTTTTTAGAGTTGCCAACAGAAAGGGAGGGTGGAGAAGTGCGGCTGCTTGCAAACCAAAACTGCATTCCATAAATAGTTTTCAAAGATAGTAACAAGTGACTGAAGTTTCTGCCGTGCAAAATTCTAACTGGAGAGCATGATTGATGACTCTTGGCCAGTGGTGGCTAACACTTTTCAGCTCCTATGCCAAAAATTGTGTGTGTGCTTGCGTGTGTGCGCTCACATCCAAGCACCCAGAAGGCAATGCGTGCAGCCCATCCAGTGCCCTGCGCACACACACGCAATCCTTCCCCCCCATCGCCCCATTACCTACACTGCATGTGTGCACCTCCCAGCCATTTGTAGGCCAAAAAATGGGCCAGTTTCATGACTTCCGGTAATTCTGGAAATATAGGAAGTGATGAAACGGGCCTGTTTTTTGGCTTACAAATGCTGCAGAGGCTTCCCTCCAGCATCTGGGAGGCAAAAAAAGGCCCAAAAATCAGGTGGAGGTGTGTGTATGCGCAGTGATGTAAGTTTGCCTGGGGCTTGCGTGCCTGCACAAATGGCTCTGCGTGTCACCTGTGGCACGCACGCCATAGGTTCGCCATCACGGCTCTTGGCTATGGATGTGTCCCATTGGAGAATATGAATTACGATACACCCAGGAGGGGTGGAGGGAAAACCAGGCTCAAGGGTGACAATGAATGATGTGTCTCAGAGTCGGCTACACCCCGGTAGTGCCGACATGTTAACTCCCAATAAATCCTTTTGAAATTTTGGAAGTTTGGCTCGAGACTCGTGATTTAAGTCGGGGTAACTGCCAGGAACCCTGACACAAAATCAGAGGAGAAGCCGGATTCATTTGACAACCTTGTTACTATCATTTGCAGTGAACAACTGTGGCAAGAAAAGTCGTACAATGGGGGCAAGGTCCACTGAACAACCGTCTCACTTAGCAGCGGAAACATTGGGCTCCTCAATTGGGGTCGTAAGTCGAGAACGGCCTCCATTACAAGGAACTGGGCTACTGAGATGATGACCATGGCTGGATCTCCCCAAAAGGATTTAGCAAAGTTTGAAACCTGTCCCAGGACCCGGGTTGAAATGCAAGGTAGAGGCAGGGGGAGCAGTACAGGTGACCCCCCTTACCTGTTCCATGTACAGCAACAGGGCTTCCTTGTTGTTCTCCCACTCCTGGGGAAGCTCCACCGCGTGCGGGAATTTGTCGCAGGAGAGCTCGATGGTCACCTCAAAGCAGTTGGTGTGCAGGTAGCTGAAGTCGCTCATAGCTGTAAGAGAAGAGGACCTGAGCAGACGTCACTTTGACCCCAGGGGCTGTTGTGGTTAGCCGGAAGCAGGTGCGGATGGCTGAGGAGAGCGAGAACTCAGATGAGGGGCCAGGACCATTATGGAGTGGACTGCTGCCTTCAGAGATTGTGGGGGCTGGCAGCAGCGATGAGGAGGTTCCCGAGGAGCCTGTGCCAAGTGCACGTGTGTGCAGGGCTGCTCGTAGGAAAGAGCAGCTGCAGCAGCACGGGTGACTTGGGAGTAAGGCTGCAAGGTGATGGCCCCTCCTTCAAGACGATAAAAGGCAGCTGTGAATTGTATGTTCTTCGCAGGAGGCAAAGACGTTTTGAAACTCGAGCCTCGTGAACATTACAGTATCTTAATTTGGTATTTGAAGACTCTTGTGTTGTAAAATATTTCTAGCTAACCTTGTCTGTGATTCTTGGCAGCCTCACACAGTTTTGGCGAGGCTGGTGCTTATCAAAGTTAATTACTTTGCAGCAGCCTTTTAAGCGGGGATTCCTAAGAATCATTAAAAGGTTTCTGTTCCCTTTGGTTTGTGTTTGTTTTATTGGAAAAGGGTTTGGGTCAGAACAGGGGCAGAGTTCCTCGACCTTTCTGGGTGAGGAGGGGAAGCAGAGGTGGGCTTCAAAAATTTTAGCAACGGGTTCTCTGCCCGGTTGCTGGGTGGGCGTGGCCATGGTGGGCGTGGCCTAGTTGGCCTCGTGTACCACGGCAGGGTTTGTGTGTGCGTTTTTGCCCTCCCGGTCTCTGGAGGCTCTCTGGAAACCAGAAACAGGCCCATTTCTGGCCTTCCCGAACTTCCAGGAGGCCCATTTTTCATCCTCCCCGAGCCTCCACGCGCAATGTCAGCCTCCAAGAATCCTTCTTCTGCTTGTCTTTCCGGCTGCCATAGAAACGGGGGGAGGGAAGATTAATTGGGCTTCGTGGTGGGAACAGTGCTGGAGGTTGGAGTTGGGGAAATGTAGACGTTGGGATGTTTTCTTGACTAGGTTTACTTGCTTACTGCGCAGATCTAGCCTCTTATCTATTCAGGCCAAGGTCAACCGTCCTGGCGTGCCAGATGTCTGAAACGCCAGCTGAAGATGCCCCACATGACATTATACACATCTCAGATTGGATGGCCAGTTTGAACTTGTGGGGGTGGGAACATGGAAATAACTTTCTATATGTGATTTTTGCACCTATTGCCTCAGATCTTGTATTCTTCTGCTGCTATCACTTCAATTTTTAGTAAAAGTCCTTTTCTCTATAACAATGGAGTATATGTTTTTGTTTCTTGGATTTTGAATGGAGCCTCACCTGACACATGCCCTGCACTTACCTGCATCCAAAACGGGCCATGTGGGGACTCCTGGGAGGGGCAGGGAAGGGTGGTGGAGCCAGTCAGGAGAGGGATTTGGTGTGGGGTGTTCTCCAAACTGCACAGAATCTTAGCTAGGGGCTCTCCCGAACCCCTGCGAACCCCCAGCAGCCCACCCCTGGGAGGAAAGAAGAGGCAGAGGCCCTTATGCGTGCATGCACATGTGTGAACGTGGCTGCGTGTGCGATGCAAGCAGAGTGGCAATGGTAGTGATCGCGCGATGCTCACAGTAATGCTAGCAGGAGTTGTGGGTGTGCGCATGCATAGATGCATGCACCCTGGCCAGTGGTCATGCGGCCCGGTGACCAACAGGCTGTGGCCTGGTAGTGGGCCACAGCCCACAGATTGGGGACCCCTGCCTTGGGGAACCTCCTCCTCTGGTGGGGCTGGACCCATAAGTGATGTAAAGAGAGATACTTTGGTGTAAGGTTCAGGTGCTGTCCCAGAAATCAGTGTCCCTTCAGTGTTGCAGACAAGCACAAGCTGTTGAGGAGAAGTCTGTGTTGTGATTGTGTGCCTGTGTTCAACAGTGAAGGGACACAGGGCAGAAAACATCCTGCAGGAAGCACAGCTCCAGCTTCTCAATGACTCAGGTGACCCTGAGAACACAGATAAATCTCCAAGCAGCCTCAACGTCTCTCTAAAAGAATGCAAATGACCAGCTTTGTCTGCAAGGAGTATAAATCCTTCCATTCCCCACCATTCAGAGCTGAAGAAGCTTCTTGGATGAGAAGTGAAATGTCTTCAGAGAAAAAACAGAAAGTCCAGTTGCCTCTTGAAATAAAAGCACATTTGGGACAACTATGTCCTGGATGACGTACATAGACATTTAGCTATGCACTTTTGACTGAACTCCCTTCGAATCATGTGGGAGTATGAAGAGATTTCCAGAAAAAATGTACAGACTACAGGAACCCTTTACGCTTCGGTCTGAGATGCAGACACAACACAGGCTTGTCCCCAACACTTTGCACCTGGGAAGGGACACAGGGCAGAAAACATTGTGGAGAAAGCACAGCTCCACAACACTGTCCTTTTAGCAGGTCTGAGAAGGCTCCACACCCATATCGCCATTCCCAGACGCAGACAAACCTTCAAGTGGCCTCAACGACCTTCTAAAAGGATGCAGTCTGCAAGGAATGTAAACCCTTCCATTCTGCGCCATTCATTCCGAGCTGAAGAAGCTTCTTGGATGAGAAGCAAAACATTTTCAAAGAATCTTCTTCAGCTCTGACTGGATGGTGGGGAATGGAAGGATTGATATTCCTTGCAGACAGCCGGTCATTTGCATCTTTTTAGAGCAGGAGTCTTCAAACTTGAGAGCTTCAAGACTTGTGGACTTCAACTCCCAGATTTCCTCCTCCAGTCATGTTAGCTCAGGAATTCTGGGAGTTGAAGTCCATAAGTTTTAAACTTGCCAAGTTTCAAGACCCTTGAGAGTTGTTGAGGCCGCTTGGAGGTTTGTCTGTGTCCTCAGTTTCAAAGAAACAACAGAAAGTCCAGTTCCCTCTTGAAAAACCAAAAAGCATTGAGGCAACCCTCTGTTTAGTGCTACTGCTAGTAGTTTACTGCTAGTCCTCATGGAGGACATCCCGTTCACCTACTTCCTGGCACACTGTACCAGTTGGCTCCATTGATGATGTTTCCCTCTTTCATGAGGTCATCATAGTGGCACACCCGCCGTTCGTTGTCCACCATTGCCAGGTTAGAGGTGGCATAGACGGTGGCCAGCCATCGGAAGACGGCGTCATCGGGGGTGGGGGTCAGCTCCTTGTATTTCCGGGTGCGGGTCTTGCAGAAGGGGTACACCACCACCAATTCCCCTCCGTGCAGGTTGGCGCTCAGGACGAAGGGGTAGCGCTGCATCCAGCTGATAACCGCCCAGGTTTCTGGAGCAATCTTGGCAGGAAAAAAAAAACAGTTCAGGATGAGCCAGAGCAGAGATGCCCTCCCTTTAGGGCAGGGGTCTCCGACCTGGGGCAACTTTACAGACTTGTGGCCTTCAACTCCCAGAATTCCTCAGCCTGCATTGAAGGCCACAAGGCTGGCCGGCTGGCTGAGGAATTCTGGGAGTTGAAGGCCACAAGGCTGGCTGGTTCAATGGCCGGCTGAGGAATTCTGGGAGTTGAAGGCCACAAGGCTGACTGGCTGAGGAATTCTGGGAGTTGAAGGCCACAAGACTAGCTGGCTCGATGGGCGGCTGAGGAATTCTGGGAGTTGAAGGCCACAAGGCTGACTGGTTCAATGGGTGGCTGAGGAATTCTTGGAGTTGAAGGCCACAGGTTGTAAAGCTGTCAAGGTTGGACACGATTGCTAAAGGGCATTTTATGACCTCTTGGGCCACATCTGGCCTTTTGGCTGTTCCTGTTCAGCCCCACCCCATGGATTGCTTTTACAGGTGGTCCTCAACTTCAACCATTCATTTAGTGACCGTTCAAATTTCCAACAGCATTGAAAAAAGGGACTTAAGGCTGTTTTTTCACACTTACGACTGTTACAGCATCCCCATGGTCACATAATTAAAATTCGGACGCCTGGCAACTGCCTCCCATTTATGCCGGTGTCCCGGGGTCACATGATCTCCTTTTGTGACCTTATGACAAGCCAAGTCAAGGGGGAAGCCAAATTCATTTAACAGCCATGTTGTTAACTTACAAACGGCAGTGGTTCACTTAGTGACCAAGGCAGGAAAGTTCATAAAAAAACAGGGCGAAACTCACTGAACAAATGTCTCTGTTAACAGTGGCAAAGTCGATGGGGAAACCAGATTCACTTAACAACCTTAACTTAACAACTGTGTCAAGGAAGGTCGTAAAAGGGAGCAGAATTCATTTACTGTCTCGCTAAGCCCCCCAAAAGGAAACTTTGGGCTCCATTGTGGTCGTTAAGTCGAGGATGACCTCTGTCCATTTGACGCCCATGCAAGTGCTCATGCTTGAAAGGAAGGGAGGGGAGGGGTAGAGACAGAAAGGGATTCTACCTGGTCAGTCCGGTTCTACAGAACCGTTTGTTATGATTCTGCCCAGTTCAGAGAACCAGCAAATTGCGCCACTGGCTGGCCCCTCCCCTTCCTGCCCTGCTCACTCACTCCTTCCCTGGCATACGGGCCATACAACTATTGTCGGGCTTCGGCGATCCACCACCCAGCGTGAAACCTGACACATGGTTTGACACATTGTTGACCTGCTACATTTCTCACGGCCCACGGGACTTCTCACTGGGCCAAAGGCTGTTTGAGAGATCACTGTTTGAATGCTGTTGGAGGGAATGCTGTTGGAGGGTGGCTGCTGACACGGGGAGAAGTGCTGTGGGGTGGTGGGGTTGGGTTGCACGCATAGGGAGTGGAGTGGGAGGAGTTGTGATTAGGCCTGTGGGGAGGAGGCGTGGGGAATTAGCCCGGCGGGCGGATGTTAGGTTAATTAAGAAGGGTGAGGTATGTAGAAAAGAGATGCTGAGAGGCAGTTGCTCTCAGCACTGGCTTTATACAGATCTTTTTCTTGTTGTTGCCTATCTGGATGGGTTGCACTTGCAATAAATTGTTATCTTACCTGCTGACAGTGAGTAATGTGGTTTGTTAATAAAATTCCTAATTGCCCAGGAAGGCCAACAACTAACAGCTGTGCTGGGAGATTTAGATTAGCTAGAAAGAAGGAAATCGTTGGATTTCTTGCTTTCTAGCTATAATTGAAAAGCAGAGCCGAACCTTCCTTAGGACTGAAGCTTCTATTTTTCAGTGCAGACTCAGGTAGCCGATGGCAGAAAGGTAGATCTCTGACTGAATCTGGGATTCTGGGAGTAGCTCAATCTGCCAGCCTGCTTTGCCTGATTTTGGGTAAAAGTTGCTCTTTTAAAATAAAAAAATCAATATTTACATAAATATTTATAGTATTTACATACAAGCCACGCCCAGCCAATCACATGACCACCAAGCCACACCCAGTCAGCAAGCCACACCCACCCAGCCATGCCCACAAATTAGGCCACGCCCACAGAAGTCACCCAGGGACTCACCCAGGGCTGGGCTGCTGGGGATTCGCAGGGGTCGGGAGAGCCCCTGGCTAAGATTCTGTGCAGTTTGGAGAACCCCCAAATCCCACTCCTGGCTGGCCACGCCCACCCCTCCCCTCCCCTCCCAGGGGTCCCCAGGGGTCCTGTTTTGGATGCAGGGAATTGCAGGGCGCGCATGAAGGCTTGGGGAGGGCAAAAAACGAGCCTCCCAGAAGTTCAGGAAGGCTGGAAGCGGGCCCATTTCCAGCTTCCAGAGAGCCTCCGGAGTCCGTGGAAGCCGTTTTTGCTCTCCTGGAGGCTTGAGGGAAGGACAAAAACAACAACCACTCTCGCTGTGGTGCAGGAGGCCGACTAGGCCACACCCACCATGGACATGCCCATCCAGCAACCGGGCAGAGAACCCATTGCAGAAATTTTTGAAGCCCACCCCTGGACTCACCTTGACATTGGGGGAGGTGTATGACTCCGGGATGGGGATGTAGTGGTTGGGGAACTTGTGGGGCCCCAGCCTGGAATCTTCGGCATCCCACAGCTCCTTGTTGAGGTCGGGAAAGTTGTCGTTGAGCTCAATGCCTTTGTACGTGTCTCGGCCCGTATCCCAGCCAGCCATCTCTGAGCCCTGCAGAGTCGCCAGAGAAAGGAGGGGATGGAGACGGCACCCGGTGCCCTCCGGATGGACCGGCCTGGGGGAGATCGGTAATCCACTCCCCAGTTACATCTCCACAGCCCCCAGAGCAGGAAGGCAGGGCATGTGGTGGGTCTCAGCTACCAAGGCATTCCATCTGGAGGGACCTGGGAAATGGGGCCTTCTCATTGGTGGCTCCCTCCCTGTGGAATTTCCTTCCCCAGATATAAGATTGGCTCCCCCTTTGCTGCTTTTCCCCAAAGTTTTTGAATACTGATTGATTTAGTGGGTTTGGGGACTCCCATTTGGAGGAAGGAAGGAAGGAAGGAAGGAAGGAAGGAAGGAAGGAAGGAAGGAAGGAGAGAGAAAAGAAAGAAAGAAAGAAAGAAAGAAAGAAAGAAAGAAAGAAAAAGAGGAAAAGAAAGAAATGGAAGAAAGGAAGAAATGGAAGAAAGGAAGAAAGAAAGATGGAGGGAAGGAAGGAAGGAAAGAGAGAAGGAAGGAAGGAAGGAGAAAAAGAGAGAAAAAGAAAAAAAGAAAGAAGTGGAAGGAAGGAAGATGTGTTAGAAATAAGAAAATTCCAAAATAAAATGTAGATGAAGAGAATAGTATAGTAGAGCATTAAGAAGATAGTTGCTCTATAGACATTTGCTATCTTGATGTAATCCTTCTGTAAATATATTTTCTAATGCATTTACTCATTGTTAAACATATACCTGCAATCAATTACACCCTTCTTTATCAAGTAATGCCACCCCTATCTCCTCCAGGAATTGGTACGTATCTCAAACTGTCAAGGCAATTCACATACACATACATAGCAAAAGACCAAAGTGGTCAATTAGGAGGACAGTAGGAGAAGATAAACTGTTAAAAATAAATCTTGTGATTAATGAAATCAATGGAACATAAACCTATGTCTATAATGAAATTATTCAAAAAGAGTTGAGCCCAGAGGATTTCAATCTAGAACTTATTTATTGTAACAGCACGCAGATAAAACAAATAAATATTCAGAAAATCATACCAATGTCCTCTATTTCTTCTGAGTATCCTCAAAGTCCTTTAATCTAACAACTGCCTATGCAGCTGGAGTCCCAATAGTCCTTTCCTCAGAAAGGAGAGAGAAGCACCTCCAATAGTCCTCAGCCTTGGAACTTCTTCCTTGCAGCTTCTTGGAACATGCAGCAGACAGATCCTCAGAACTGTCTGAGTCTTGGTGGGACTGTAGACAGATAGCTCCTCAGAACTATCTGTGTCTTGGGACTGGGTAACTGTCACTGAGGCAGTTCCTTTTATAGCCTTGTATCAAGAAGGGGTGTGGCTATAAAAACCAGTACATTCTAGGTGCAGCTGCGCTGCAAGTGGTTCTTTCAAACTTTTGAATCTAAACAGTGAAAAGAGCACAGCAAAGTGGAAATTCTTCCACAACCCCCTTCTCTGTGCCTTTACACTGATATCTATCAGGGCTCTATACAATATACATACATACATATATATATATATATATATATATACACACAATACACACTATATACAACAATGAGAACAATCATAAGTACACATCACATGATTAGTGGTATGTTCTTTAGTAAATACATATGTTGTTCCCGTGGCAAGGGCTTAGTGAATATATCTGCAATCTGCTCCTTTGTTTCTGTAAAAGTAGTTTTGATGAAACCCACTTTGGACAGTTGTCTCACATGTTTATACTTAATATCTATATGCCATGACCTATGTCCAACGGCTTCAGCCTTAGATATGTCTATTGCAGCCTTGTGGTCCTCATGGATTACAATGGGGTATTCAGGTTCCTTCCACAGACTCTTTAATAGCTCATCGAACCAGATGAGGTTGTTTGAAACTTTTGACAAACACGTATATTCAGCTTCTGCAGTAGAAGTTGCAATTAGTTTCTCTTTACCTGAGTACCAGTGGATAGGGCTGCTATTTAAAAATATAATGTAACCAGAAGTACTCTTCCTAGACTTAATATCCCCTGCCCAGTCAGCATCTGAGTAGGTATATAAGTCAGGTACTTCAGACACATAGGGCTCCAATAGGAGCGAGTAGTTTGCAGAGTCCTTGAGATATCTGAGAACTCTTTTAATCCCATCCCAGTGTAAATGAGTGGGGTTCTCAGAATGCCTGGACAGAATACTGACAGCCAGACTGATATCTGGTCTCGTCCAGCCAGCTATGTATAGTAGAGAGCCCAATACTGATTTGTAGAGCGTTTTCTGCTCAAACTCAGCACTTTTATTGTACATATTTCTGGTAAAGTCTGTTTGCATGGGAGTGTCACAGGGCTTGGCCTCTGCCATGTTGCATCTGCCAATTAAGTCTATAATTTTGTCCCACTGAGAAAGCTCGAATCCTTTCTCAGTCTTAGTAAACTGAACCCCCAGGGATTTATCGATTTGGCCTAGAGGCTTCAGGGCAAACTTTTGACTTAATTGTTCAGAGAAGAATTTACTTCTTTCCTCTGACTTACTGATATATCATATATCATCTACATAGACTAAAACTGTCTCTTTAATACCTTTATGTTCCCTGATGAATACACATTCATCAGCTGGTGAGGCGGTGAAACCTATATGCCTTAAACACTCAGTAAGGCATTCATACCACTTTCTTCCAGATTGCTTCAGACCATAGAGGCTTTTGTTTAGGATCCAAATCTCATCCTCTCTATGCCCGGAGGAGCCCTGACATATACTTCTTTATCCAATTTGGCATGCAAATAGGCCGTCTGTACGTCAAACTGGAGTACACTCTCTCCATATATGGCTGCCACAGTGAGCACAGTTTTGACGCTCTCTGGACGTACTGTGGGTGAGAAGGTGCCATCAAAATCATCAGGGTATCTCTGCGAGCAGCCCTGTGCCACCAGTCTCGCCTTATATAAGAAGTTCCCATCATCAAGTGGCTTCTTCTTATAGACTCATCTAGGGCCAATTACCCTTTTATCCTTTGGCAATTTAGTGGGTGTGAACCCCTCTAGTTTTTTGAGGCTTTCTATTTCCGAATTCATCGCAGTACGCCAATTATCCTGTTCATTTGGAGGCAGCTTTAATACATCCTCATATTTTTGAGGTGTGGTCGATGTCAGGTTTACATAAGTGATAAAGTCTTCATACTTTTGGGGCATTTTATTTTTGGTAGACCGAATTGGCCTATTAACTGGCTCCTCTTCAGTTTCAGAATTACCTGATTTGCTGTCTTCATCACTATCACTGTCATTTACTTTTAGTTTGGAGTGCCCCTTCTTCCAGGCTACTCCTGTCTTCTTGAGGATCCCCTTTAGGGGCTTGGAGGGTACTTGTTCTCCACTATCCCCTGAGCCAGATGTGTCACCATCACTAGATGGGGTTTCCGACACATTTTCTTTTGGGCTGGTCAAATTCTGGGCAGGTTTGGGAGTCAGAATCTCGTTAGCATGGATTCTACTCCAGTTGGTGCTTTCATAGAAAGTGGCCGATCTAGAAATGACAATTCTATTGTTTGTATCAACAAATTTGTAGGCTTTAGAGCCTGGCTCATATCCAACAAATCTGAGCTTGATCGACTTTCTATCCCTCTTTTTTCTCAATTCTTTGGGGATGTGTACATCGGCCATCACCCCAAACACATGGAGATGTTTTAAATTTGGCTTACAGCCATATACCACCTCATATGGGGTCTTCTGAACTACACTGGACCATACCCTGTTGAGAGTGTAGTTTGAGTACAGAATGGCCTCTGCCCAATAAGAGAATTTTAATTCAGCATCCTCAAGGGCACATCTCACCATGGCTTGGAGGACGCCGTTTCTCCTCTCCGCCACGCCATTTTGAAATGCTGAATAAGGAGCGGTCCTAAGATGGACTATCCCCCTCTCCTTCAGCCAGACAGAGAACTTCGCAGAATTAAATTCAGTTCCTCTGTCAGTCAAGATTTTTTGTATCTTGACTTTGTGTTGGTTTTCTACTAAATTATAGAACTCTTTAAATTTAGAGAAAGCCTGATCTTTGGATTTGAGGGGGTACACAAATACATATCTACTATGATCATCAACAACTGTAAGAAAGTATTGATTCTTACCGAGGGAGGGTTTCAAAGGACCCACCAGGTCCATATGCACCAGCTGAAAAATGTGCTCTGATTGCCTCTGAGATTTCTTGGGTGCTGGCTTCACCCTGGATTTTGCACTCCTGCAAACAGAGCAGTCCATAAACACATTGCAACCCTTTATATATAAAATCCTCTAGAGCACTCAGGCATTTTCTGCACTATAGGAAAGCTCAAGTGACCCATCCTTCTATGCAAAAGGTGGTCACATTCATCATGCAGGGGTTTACCAATTGACACAGCATTGGTATCCCTTGTTTGCTCATCACCGTGCTCTAGGTTAAATCTCACAGACTTGGTGCCTTTTGGGTTATTTACACAATCACACTTGTACCCCTTCTTTGATCTGCATCCTTCAGGTTTGGCCTCTGGCCTGGGCTGTGACTCATTGTATGGGTCACCAGCATTGGTATGGTTGCTGGCCCCAGACTCATCAGCCCTTGCAATGGGGGAGTAGTACGGCAGGTTATTGATTTTTAGGACCTCTCCCACTATGTTGCCATCCTTTGTTGCAATAGCTCCCCCTTTAGAGAAATGCACCTCTATGTTACAGTGTTCACCCAATTTAAGAATGCTAAGAAGGTTGTGTTCCAACTTGGGAACATATATCATTTACTTCTCCAAGCCCAGGTATATACACTATTCCAATACCTATGGCCTTGGTTCTGAGCCCATTGGCCACTGTAACATTGCAATTGTAACCTTTGAGATCAGTGAACAACTGTTTGTTGCTTACCATGTGCCTGCTGGCACCACTATCTAGTAGCCATGACTGCTCACGTTGTTCCTTAGTGAGCCTTGGGTAGGTGGACTCAGTCATACTTGCAAAATTATTTGCCAGATTAAAGCTATCCCTTTTATTATTTTTCTTGCCCCCTTTACCCCTTCTCGTGTTGGCAGGGTTCACTTGGGGCTTCCCTTGAGGCGTGGGTGACCTCCCTTTGTATCTGTTGTTAGAAGGTGCTCTTTGACCTGTCCTTGGACCTGTGTACCTTGGACAGTCCCTCCTATAGTGCCCTTTTGATCCACAGTTATAGCATTCCCCAATAGCATTCACTTTATTAGGACTATCAGGTCTCCTAGTGGTCCCTCTTTCTTTGTGGAAGGCCGCCCTGTCCTTCCTTAAATTATATTCTGCTATTAACTTACCTGTCAGAACTTCCAGTGAAACACCATCATAGTTGGAGTTATCTAGCTGGGAAATGAAATTGTCCCAGCTAGCATCCAGTGAATTAATTATTATACATATAAGGCTCCGCTCTGAGATGGGCTCCCCCCTTAAATTTAATTCCTCCCTTCTTTTCCTTAATTCACAAAGGTGTTCACTCATATCCATTCCTGCCCTCAATTTTGAAGAATGGAATTCTCTGGAAATTCTGGCAGTTGTATTAGAATTTTTGGAATTAAACATATTAAATAATTTTTCCCATAATTCATATACAGTAAGATCATGAGGGATGCTAGGATACAATGCAGGATCAATGGATAACAACAATATACAGAAAATTTTCTGATGTAATAAATCAATTTCTAGAGACCAGGGCTTGGGAGGGGGATCTATTAATAAATTTAAGGCATTCTCCTTCATAAACAATACTTGCACCTCCCTAGCCCATTCACAAAGATTTCTACCAGAAGTGCACAGTTTCTTAAAGCTTGCAGGCAAGCGGCTTGGATTTCCCGGTAAAATGTAGCTTTGCAGCTGTCCAGGGTGCTGAGCCCCTTTAAATTCACAATATGGCAACGGAATGGAAATAGCTGGCTTATTTCTCATTGGCTGGCAAGCTGACAGTTGCTCCTCCCAGGTGGGAGGGGTTGGAGTGCCAAACTGCACATGCGTAAAGTTCATTCTTCATTGAACTTCATCAAGGAAGGAGCTCATCGGTTGAGGTCCGGAGGTAGGCCTTTGGTCTGCCTCTGGAACTCCCGACTGAGCATGCGCAGGGCCCATTTGACACAGGACATCGCAGAGGAAGGAGCTCTCTGGTAGGGCTCTGTGGACAGGCCTCGGGCCAACCTGTGTAGCTCCGGGGAAGGCCCTGGAAGGCTGAAGACACCGTGGAAGGTGCTATCGTCGCCTGGACCAGTGAGTAGCAGGCCGCAGTCATTCAGAGGGCATCGAAGTAGGCCGCAGTAGACCGGGAGGTGTCCGGGAGGGCTGCAGTAGACCGGGAGGCATCCGGGTAGGTGGTAGTTGACCGGGAGGCGTCCGGGTAGGCCGCAGTAGACCGGGAGGCATCCGGGTAGGCCGCAGTAGACTGGAGGCTGGGAGGAAGTAGTAGATCGGTCCCGAAAGCTGCAGTAAGGGTTTTGATGGCCCGGTCGATCTCTAGCTCGGTGGGAGAGCTGGTTGGGGGTACTTGTTGGACCGCCGCGACTGGACTGGTCGCCTGGGCATGGGTCCAAGTGGCCTGGGCTGGTGACATGTATGGCATGGTTGGGCCCAGCGGTGCCGCTGTCACCAGAGAAGCCAATCCCTGCATTGGCTGGCTGCCTTGGGCCACCGCAGCGGTAGGCGCTGCCAGGTGAGTGGCCCCATCGTTGGTGCCCGCTTGGCACAGCGGGTTTTCAGAAGCTGACAGGGAGGTGGTAGGTGCCATTTTTGAATGGGCGGTTTGAATTTGCCACCCGTTAGGCGCCATGTTTTATGGCGGGAAACTTGAAAATAACGGCCCATGATTTCCCACCCATGCGCTTTCATCGGCCAAAGGGGTTGCAGGGCAGGACTGGGTAACCCTTACCGGTCTGATGCCTTCTTGGGCCCCAGTCTTGTCCCTGGCTGCTTCTTCTGATGCAATCTGCCTGAGTAGATTGCTGAGGTTGGTGGCCGGGTCTCCGCTCACCGACTGTAAGCTGAACGCCTGGAGGAATGCAGACCTCATTTCCTCCCTTTATGCCAGGCTCAAGGGGGAGATAGGAAGGGGCGTCCTTCCTGTCTCAGTCTCTTTGTCCACCGCTGGCTTGGACGTACCGGACTGAGTCTCAGAAATCACAAAAGGCTCACTCGTAGCCACGAGTGGGTCTGAGGACATGGCAGCTGTTAGAAGGCTTGTCACGCCGCTTGCTTCATGCTTGGCCGGCACCTGGGATGCTTCGGCCAAAGCCGTCCCTGTCTTTGTCCCTTCTGATCGGTGGTGTGATGCCATTAGCCTGGCTGTGGCTCTGGTCATCACTCTGCTTCTTTTAAGGCTGGGCATTTTGAATAACTCAAAATATAGACAAGGTTTCCAACCGTCCTCTGCTACCAATTTGTTAAAAATAAATCTTGTGATTAATGAAATCAATGGAACGTAAACCTATGTCTATAATGAAAAGAGTTGAGCCCAGAGGATTTCAATCCAGAACTTATTTATTGTAACAGCACGCAGATAAAACAAATAAATATTCAGAAAATCATACCAATGTCTTCTATTTCTTCTGAGTATCCTCAAAGTCCTTTAATCTAACAACTGCCTATGCAGCTGGAGTCCCAATAGTCCTTTCCTCAGAAAGGAGAGAGAAGCACCTCCAATAGTCCTCAGCCTTGGAACTTCTTCCTTGCAGCTTCTTGGAACATGCAGCAGACAGATCCTCAGAACTGTCTGAGTCTTGGTGGGACTGTAGACAGATAGCTCCTCAGAACTATCTGAGTCTTGGGACTGGGTAACTGTCACTGAGGCAGTTCCTTTTATAGCCTTGTATCAAGAAGGGGTGTGGCTATAAAAACCAGTACATTCTAGGTGCAGCTGCGCTGCAATTGGTTCTTTCAAACTTTTGAATCTAAACAGTGAAAAGAGCACAGCAAAGTGGAAATTCTTCCACATAAACATTACCCTAACTTCCTTGAACAATTGAAGTTAGATTTTGTTTTTCAAAGCATCTGCTTAAGTTTAATTAATTAATTAATTAATTTATTTATACTTGAACTTGTATGCCGCCCCATCTCCGAAGACTCGGGGCGGCTCACAGTTAAAAACATATACAATAAATATTTAAAAAATAATTAAACAAAGACAGGCCCAAATATAAGATGTAAAAACAATAAACATTAAAACCCTCCCTCCCCCAGGGAGGGGTCACAGCCCAGGTTGGTCAAATAACCAGGTCTTTAGTTCATGGCGGAAGGTGCGGAGATCGGGGGCCAGGCGGAGCTCCAAAGGCAATTTATTCCAGAGGTCAGGGGCCGCGACCGAAAAGGCTCATCGTCGGGGAGTCGCCAGCCGGCACTGACCCGCCGACAGGGCACATTGTGATTTTAAGTTATAACCAGAGGTTTACTTTGCATAGGTGAATATGTTAGAGATGCAAATAATCATTATGTTATTCTAAGATGGCTAGAAAGAAGATGTGCTGGATGTAACATTAATATGTAACAAGTGTGGTGTTAGGAATAGATATTTCTTTGTTAGAAAGAGGCCCTGCTGAAGGGATATTCCTTAATGCCAAGTAAGATAAGAAAAAGCCATGTGATAGGTGGTCATTGGGAGGTGTTGAAGGAGATGATGTGGTCTCCATACGGCATTTTGGATTAGTTGTGCTCGGTCACTGGACCCGATGTAGGAGGGGCATGGGGGCGTCAGGATAGAAAAACTATAAAATCTAATGCTTTGAAATCTTGAGGTGTGGTTCTTAGCTCAAACTTCATGTTGAGGTCAGCTGAGATCCTACCGCTCTTTGCAAACAGCTTAACAAATAAAATCTCTGTGTTTTCACCGATCCAAGTTTCTGTTATTTGGATTCATTTGCAACAGATGAAAGGAAGGGAAAGAAAGAGAGATGAAGAAAGAAAAAGAAAGGAAAGAAAAAGGAAGGAAGGAAAGATAGGAAGCAGGGAGGGAGGGAGGAGGAAGAGAAGGGAGGGAGGAAGGAGGTAGGAGAGAGAGGGAGGAAGGAAAAGAAAGAGAAAGAAAAGAAAAGAAAGATCTTCTAGCTACCCTCCAGCCCTGGATTTCTAAACAGTTCAGGGAAGCTCTTTGGTTTCCAACAAAGTGGGATTTGGGCGCCTTTCCGGATTGAACCACAAACGCGGAGCCCTTCAGCCCAGAAACTCACTTTAAACTTTATTTTTTTTTATTTTTGGCGCTTTGCAAGGCTTTTGCAAAATCATTCTCACGCTGCCAGTTTGGGAGTAGGAAGCAGAGTTAATGGGGTGGCTCCCCAAGGACAGACAGACAGACACCCACACCCACACAGTGCCACTGTGCCACGCACCTGCTTGTAGGCCATCTCGTAACCATCGGGGTTCATGGAGGGCAAGAGGTGGATCCGGGTCTCGTGACCAGCCTCCGGACACGGGGTTGCCCTGCTTGTATTCCTGGCACAGATACTCCATCAGGTTGAGCACCAGCTCCCGGCCCAGCACCTCGTTGCCGTGCATGTTGGCCACGTAGCGGAACTCTGGTTCTCCTGCAATGGCTCAGGGATGATAACGTCTTGGGGTGTGTGTGTGAGGTGGGGGTTTCTTGAGGGATCATCTAAGGACCCCATTTGTGGATCCCCAACCCCCTCGGGACACGCAAGGGCCGTGTTTCTCAACCTTGGCAAGTGGCACATGGATGGACTTCAATGCCCAGAATTCTTTGCTGGCTGGGGAATTCTGGGAGTTGAAGTCCACTCAATTGAGAAACTCAGTTGAGAAACTGGCTAAACTAGATAGACCCTTGGACCTAACTGGCAGAGAGCGCCTTGTCAACGGAAACAAGCCACGATCCTCATCTTCTGCAGCCAAACTCCAATTAAACTCTCTTCCTGCAACACGGATTGAGCATCCTGAGATGTCACTCACCTACTTCGTGCTGCCCGGGGTTGTCTGATATTTCCATGACATACATGTTCAAGCCACGGTAACTTTTCCCGATGCTGTATATCCTTGTGATATCCGGACAAGCCTCGCTGACATTTTTCATCAGCTGCCAGGATAAAATTAAATTTCTCTGAATGAAAATCTCTGAAATGGCAACCGGATATGATTTCCTCCATCCCTTTCAGGCAGTGGTGGGATTCAATATTTTTTTTTACTACTGGTTCTGTGGGCGTGGTTAGGTGGACGTGGCCAGGTGGTCATGTGACTGGGTGGGCATGGCTATGTGGTTTTCTTTCCCCCGCAGCACCCCACACACACCCCGCACCCTGTTTTTTGCCTACTGGGCCTCAGGGAAGCATATGTCGCCTTTAATGAATCCTTTGAAGTTTTTTGAAGTTTGGCTCGAGAATTATGATTTAATTAGGGTGATTGCTGGCTTCCTAACAGCAAGCCAACTCTGGCATACGTAATTTGTAGTTACTTGTGTCCCTGTTTCCCCCTTCCCTCCTGAGTGTGTCATAAACCAGATTATCTAATTGAGCACATTCATGGCCTGGGTGTCATCAATCACATCCTCCAATTACGGGCTGGGTGTCATCAATCATGTTCTCCAATTACGGGCTGTGCGTCATCAATCACGTTCTCCAATTACGGGCTGGGTGTCATCAATCACATTCTCCAATTAAATATATTCACAGGCAAAAGCTCTGGTAGTTAAGTTACAATCTTTTAAAGATAAGTGTTGGGATGTACTTTCACTTCCAAACTGCTGCACGAATCTTCCAGATTTCCTTCCTCCCCCCACTTTTTTTTAAATGGCAACTATGAAAACAGGCATATGAATGTTTTATGAGTTGACACTGGGCCGAACCAGTGGAATACCACTACGGCTTACAGGGTAGGAAGGATGAGTTAAAGGAAGACCCAGTTAAGTTTTATTTTTTCATAGGAATCTAAAATCTGGATATTAAAATAAATTTTAGGGGATTTATTTATTTATTTATTTATTTATTTATTTATTTATTTGATTTCTAACCTGCCCCATCTCCTAAAGGACTCGGGGCGGCGTACAACCTTAAAACAATACAAAATATACAATTAAAAAGAAATTAAATGAGAAACCCAATTAGAAGCTAAAAACAATCTTTTAAAACTCCCATCCCCACCCTCAGCCCAGGTCAGCGAGTTTGAACAACCAAGTTTTAAGGCCCCGGCAGAAGGAGCAGAAGTCAGGGGCCACTCAAAGCTCCAGGGGAGCTGGTTCCACAGGGTGGGTGCTCCCACAGAGAAGGCCCTGCCCCAGGGGTCGCCAGCTGACATTGTCTGGCTGATGGAACCCCCAGGAGGCACACTCTGTGAGAGTGCACAGGACGATGGGAAACAGTTGCTGGCAGCAGGGTCTCCCGTAAATATCCCGGTCCCAAGCCACGAAGGGCTTTGTAGGTTAACACCAGCACCTTAAATCCCTCCTGGAGGGCAACCGGTAACCAGTGCAGCTCACGCAGGAGGGGTGTAACATGGGAGTATTGGGACGCTCCCATCACAACCCGCGCCACTGCATTCTGGACAAGTTGAAGCCTCCGGGTGGTCCTCAAGGGCAGCCCCATGTACAGAGCATTGCAGTAGTCCAAACGGGAAGTAACGAGTGCATGAGTGATGGTACATAGGGCTTCTCGATCCAAGTAGGGGCGCAATTGGCGCACCAGGCAAACACCTCCCTGGCCACGGCTCCCACCTGCTCCTCCAAACTGACCATGCATCCAGGAGGACACCCAAGTTAGTGCCCTATCTATGGGGGTAACACCTCTCCCCATAACTAAAGGTGGAATATCCTGGACAACTCGAGATGCGGTACATAAAGCCACTCGGTCTTGGCGGGTTGAGCGAGCCTGTTCCTCCCCATCCAGGCCCGCACCGCCTCCAGGCACCTGGACATCACGTCGAGGGCTTTACTGTGTTGGTTAGGGGTGGAGATAAAAAGTTGGGTATCATCAGCATACTGATGATACCTCACCCCAAAACCATGGATGATCTCACCCAGCGGCTTCATGTAGATGTTGAACAAAAGGGGTGAAAGAACCGACCCCTGAGGCACCCCACAAAGGAGAGGCCTTGGAGCCGATTCCTGGCCCCCTGTCAACACCATCTGTGTACAGCCCAAGAGGTAGGAGAACCACCGCAAAAGCGAAGGTTGGAGACTGGACAAAAGTTATTTAAATTAGCTAGGTCCAAGGCAGGCTTCTTGAGGGGGGGCCTCACCATCGCCTCCTTCAAGGTGGAGGGAAAAATCCCTCACTCAAAGAAGCATTAATCACTGCCTGGAGCCAGCCTCGTGTAACCGGGTCCAATAAACACGGGTCCAATAAACACGTGGCAGCACTCAGCTTCCCCATGATCCTGTCCACCTCATCAGGAGTCACAGGATCAAACTCCTCCCAGATGAAATCCCTAAGACCTGCCACATCACTCCCGTTGGACTCTGACCAGTAGGAGTCCGGACCGGCCTGGATCTGAGCGATCTTGTCTGTCAGATGCTGACTAAACTCCTCGGCCCGTCCCTGCAGCGGGTCCTCCCTCCCTCTGGTTAAGGAGGGAGCAGGTGACCCTGAACAGTGTGGCCGGGCGATTATCTGTGGACCCGATGAGAGTGGAGAAGTAAGCACACTTCGCCACCCTCACCAAAGCAAGATAAGACCTAATATAGGTTCTTAACTGCAATCGGTCAGATTCGGACCGGCTGGATCTCCAACAGCTCTCTAGGCCTCTCTTCTGATGCTTCATCTCCTGGAGCTCCGTGGAAAACCAGGGAGCCGACTGGGATCTGCATCAAGTCAGAGGCCGCAAAGGAACAACTTGGTCAAGCGCCCCAGCAGCTGCCGTCTGCCAGGTGTCCACCAGGGTCTCAACCAAGCTGTGGGCAAGGGAGGTCGGGATTTTCCCAAGCACCGTCTGGAACCCCTCCGGGTCCATTAGGCGCCCAGGGCGGAACCACCTAGTTGGTTCCGCCTCCCAGCGGCGAGGGGTGGCATTTTGGAAGGTCAGTCGTAGGAGGGGATGATCGGTCCATGGCAGGTGAGAAACAATTGTGGACCCCCCCCGATCAGTACACCACTGTCCCGAGATAAAAACAAGGTCGGGCGTGTGTCCCCCCTCGTGGGTGGGGCCCTGTATTATTTGAGTCAGGTCCATGTCCGCCATGGAAGCCATGAACTCCTGATCTAGCCTCGACGGCCCCCCCAGGGATGGCAAGTTGAAATCCCCCAATACCATAAGTTTGGGGAACTCCACCACCACCACCTCTGGGAGGTCGAAAAAGGCCTCAAACAGGCCGAAAAATCAGCTGTGAGGTAAGTTTGTCTGCAACTCATGTGCCTGCACAAATGGCTCAGCGTGCCACCTGTGACACACATGCCATAGGTTCGCCATCATGGGTGTAGGGTCTCCTGCTTGGGCAGGAGGTTGGACTAGATGACCTACAAGATCCCTTCCAACTCTATTGTTATTATTATTATTAATTTAGATTATTAAATAATGCTATTATTTTACATTATTATTGTTTACAAGTTTGGCCCAGTTTCTAGCCCAGTAATTCTCCTTCCCTGGCTCTTGAATACTTCGATATTCATTCTCTAAGAGAAGAGAATTAATTAATTAATCCTTGAGCCCTTTGTGAGAAAAAACCATTTACCTTCCTCAACTCCTTGTAGTTGTGATGCCTAAAATCCAATTTATCGTTGGTGCCAGAGGTGTGTTCCGACGGATAAATGTGGTTGGGATCTGGAAAGAAACACAGGATAGCATAAATTAAAACGTATTTTATCGATAAAGGAAAATGGGGGAAAGAAACATTTTGGAGGTGGAGCCAAATGCTAGCGAACCAAAGGTGAGCAGCTAGGAAAAAATGGTGCACACAGGTAGACCTCAACTTACAATGTTTCATTTAGTGACTGTTTTGAAGTTATATAACAGCATTGGAAAAGTGACTTATGCCCGTTTTTCACAGTGACAACGTTTGCAGCAGCCCCATGGTCACCTGATCAAAATTGAGATGCCAACTGGTTCATATTCATAACGATCACAGTGTGTGACTGATTTAACAACTGTAGGGATTCGCTTAACAATGGTGGCAAGAAAATTCAGCTGGTAACTGAATCAGTTGTTAAGTTAGTCACATGGTTGTGAAGTGAATCTGTTTTCCCCTTCGACTTGTCAGAAGGTCACCAAAATTTATCGTGTGACTGCAACAGTCGTAAATATGAGTCACTTGCCAAGCATCTGGATTTTAATCACCATAGGGATGCCACAGCGGTCATAAGTGTGAGAAACGGTCCGAAGTCCCTTTTGTTCAGTGCCATTGTAACTTTGGAGGGTCACTAAATGAACTGTTGTAAGTTAAGGACTACCTGTATTGCTTCTGGGCCGTTGGGACACAAAAAGAGATCAAGGTGAGGACAGGTAGCTGAGAGTCTCACCCCACCCTCCCAACCCAACCCCCATGTGTTCTGGCCCAGCTCCCCAAACACAACAAACCCTCTGAAGTTAAATCAATGATTCCTTTATTAGGAGCCCTGGCAGCCCCGGCAAAAAGTTTCTCTTTCACCGCAGGCTGACAAGTCTTTCCTGCAGGGAGATGAATAGTTGTCTGGCTCACCTATTCATCTCCACCCCTGCTTGTATCCCCAGAGCTAGGGTGGGTTCTTCGCTAGCAGTGGTGGCTCTTCCGTCCCAAGGACCGGCCCATAGATTTCCACTGCTCTCCTCTCCTCTGCCTTCTGCACATCCGCACGTCAGGCACTGGACCCAGCAGTTCCTCTTCTTCCTCATCAGCCACCTCCAGAGCTGGGGGCTGTTGATTCTGCATCTTAGGGCTGATGGACGGCTCTCTTTCTCTGTCTCTCTCTGTGTCTCTATCTTTCTCTGTCTCTCTCTGTGTCTCTCTCTCTTTCTGTCTCTCTCTGTTGGTGTCTCTCTCTTTTTCTGTGTCTCTCTCTCTGTCCCTTTCTCGGTCTCTCTCTCTCTGTCTCTCTCTCTCTCTCTGTCTCTCTCTCTGTGTCTCTGTCTCTCTCTCTCTGTCTCTCTCTGTCTGACTCTCTGTGTCTCTCTATGTCTCTCTCTGTGTCCCGCTTCCTGTCTGTCTCTCCTTTCTATGTCTCTCTGTCTCTCTTTCTGTCTCTCTCTCTCTGTCTCTCTCTTCTTTGTCTCTCTCTGTCTCTCTCTCCATGTCTCTCTCTGTGTCTCTCTTTCTCTGTCTCTCTTTCTGTCTCTCTCTCTTTCTCTGTCTCTCTCTCTCTCTGCCTCTCTCTTTCTCTGTGTCTCTCTCTTTCTCTGTCTTTCTCTTTCTGTCTCTGTCTCTCTCCGTCTCCCTCTCTTTCTGTCTCTTTCTTTCTCTGTCTGTCTCTCTCTGTCTGTCTCTCTCTCTGTCTGTCTGTCTCTCTCTGTCCCTCTTTCTGTCTCTGTCTCTCTCTCTCTCCGCCAGCTCCATTCCCTCTTCCCCCTTGGTGCTCCCAGGTTGCCCTGATGCTGATCCTGACTCCCACGCCTCCTTCTCATCCTCCTCTGATTTGGAGGGGCCGGCAGCTGACAGGCCACAACACCATGGGCCTACCTGGCAGGGCACATCCCACGATCTCAGCCCTCAAGCAGATAGCCCCATGCCAGGTTTGAGGATTGATCCGGATGTAACGTGCCACAGCCGGCTCGGGTAGCAAATTGAGGACGGTGCGCTCCCATTTCTTGTTGGCTGGGAAGATCTGGGACAAAGTCAGTTGGAGCGAAATAAATTTGGATTTTCTGCACATTTGGCAGGGGGAATTCACCAGCAGAGACTGACTGCCCCCTCCCCCAAACCTCTGTGATCTGCTGATCTGGCACAATGGCCCCCCATCCCATCCTCTTCCTTTGGCAAAGGACTTTGGAGGGGCTACTGATCACTCTTTGGTTTGCTTAGCGCCTCCGGTTGGCACATCCCTGGATTTGGGCATTGTGGTCAGCCCTATGGTGCCAAGAGGCAGCTCCATTTCAGGGTTGGGTTTAAAAGAGGAAACTCTGGCATGGAAAGGGGTAGAAGAAAATTTTGGGCTCTGAAAATGATCACATCCAGAGGAGGTGGGGGGAAAAAGAACCAGAACGCTGGAACGCTGGGAAATTTTTTACATCCTGCGGCTTTCACGGCCCAACAGATCTTTTAAGGCTAATCCAAGTTTCAGCTAAGAAATGTACAGGTCGTTCTTGAAGATAGCTTGAAAAATACAGATATCTGCTGCATGTATTTTTCCTCTTTTTTTCTTTTTCCTTTGAGTTTTGCATGACAAGCAACAAGCCCGAAGTGTCATTGAGAAGGTCAACTGAGTAAGACCACACCTGGGATACCGCAACAGATTTTGGTCAACACATTACAAAAAAAAAGATGTTGAGAGTTTGGAAAAAGTGCAGAGAAGAAGAGCAACTAAGATGATCAAAGGCCTGGAGACTAAAATATACAAAGAATGGTGGCAGGATTTGGGTTTGGCTACTCTAGAGAAAAGAAGGCCTGACATCCGGTTTGAGTCTCTTCGGTGACGGACGTGAAATCTGCGATCGTGCGCAGTTTCAGTCCGTGCTCACTGTCGGAGACCCCGAGCCATTTGGCTCAGGGGTTAAAATCACCCCATAGAGGTGGTGAAGACGGGGGAGCTGACGGCAGGGCTGAGGAGAGCCGCATCTCTCCTCCCCAGCCGATCTTTCCCTTTCCCAAAGGCAGGGGTTTTTCCTCTGTCCTGGTCCTGTTAGACCTGGATGCGGTACGGATCTGGATGGACAGAAACATGCTTCGGCTCAATCCGGCCAAGACTGAGTGGCTTTACATACCGACATCTCGGTCCAGTCAGGAGATTCCATCATTGGTCATAGGGGGAGAGGTGTTGCCCCCTGTGGACAGAGCACGGAACCTGGGGGTCCTCCTGGATTCACGGCTCCGGTTGGAGGAGCACATGGGGGCCGTGGCCAGGGGGGCCTTTGCCCAGGTCGGCTTTAGCTACGCCCATTCCTGGACCAAGATGCCCTACGTACAGTCACTCATGCACTTGTTACCTCCGACCGACTACTGCAGCTCTCTATTTAGGACTGCCCTTGCATACCATCCGGAGATTGCAGCTGGTACAAAATGCGGCCATGCGGGTGGTGATGGGAGTTTCCCAATTCTCCCATGTTACACCCCTCCTACGCGACCTGCATTGGCTGCCGGTTGCCCTCCGAGTGAGATTCAAGGTTTTAGTGTTAACATTCAAAGTCCTACAAGACATGGGTCCAGGATATTTACGAGAGCATCTCCTACCGATATCGAATACCAACCGCCCTGTACAAGCACACAGGCAGGGGCTTCTTGGGGTGCCGTCGACAAGCCAATGCCGGTTGGCAGTGCTGCGGGGTCGAGTCTACTCTGTGGCTGTTCCCGCCCTGTGGAACCAACTACCCCTGAGGCTCCGTCTGGCCCCCAACCTCCGCACCTTCTGTCACGATCTGAAAACTTGGTTATTCGAAAAGGCCGGACTGTGCTGATCTCCTGGGGGGGGGGGGATTTTCTAATTTTAAATTTTCAATATTTTAATTTTAATTAACATTTTAACTATACTGGGCTTATGTTCGTTTAATTTTCTTTTAACTAATTTATTGTTGTTTGATTTTGGTTGTGAGCTGCCCCGAGTCTTCGGAGATGGGGCGGCATACAAATCCAAGTAATAAATAAATAAATAAATAAATAAATAAATAAATAAATAAATAAATAAATAAATAAAATAAATATGGGGCAGGCTCCAGGCCTGGATGGTCTTCCAGCTGAATTTTATAAGACTTTACAGAAACCGTTGAGTAATATAATGCTTGAAGTGTTGAATGAAGTTTTACTGAAAGCCAAAATACCTGACTCATGGACAGAAGCATATATTACTTTGATACCAAAAGAGGACACTGATTTACAACAGATTAAAAATTATAGACCTATTTCCCTGTTAAATGCAGATTATAAAATCTTTGCTTCAATAATGGCAGAAAGACTTAAATGATACTTGAATAACTTTATACATGTTGATCAAAATGGATTTCTGCCTAAGAGACAGATTAAAGATAACATAAGAATAATTTTGGACACTCTGGAATATTATGAAACTGATTCAGAGAAGCAAATGACCTTGGTATATTTAGATGTGCAAAAGCTTTTGATAATGTAAACTGGCAGTTTATGATACTACAAATGGGTCAGATGGGCTTTGAAGAAAGATTTATAAAAGCAGTTGAGGCAATATATCAAAAACAATCTGCTAAAGTGATGTTTAATGGAGATTTGATGAAAAATATCAATAGTGAAAAAGGAACTAGACAAGGATGACCTTAATCGCCATTACTGTTTGTATTGACTTTGGAGCTATTAAATAGAAATATTAGAGACAATAGGGAAATAAAGAGAATGAAAATAAAAAGAAGGAATACAAGCTACAAGCCTTTGGATGACTTGGTTTTATATTGGAGGAACCATTGAAATCAGCAAAAGTGTTTGAAAAAATTGAATATGGACAGGTGGCAGGATTGAAAATAAATAAGGATAAAGGATAAATAAATAAGGATAAAACCAAGATATTAGTTAAGAACATGACAGGAAAACAAAAGGCTGTTCTGATAGAAGGACTGAACATTCAGATTATAAACAAAGTAAAATACTTAGGAATTTTAACTGCAAGATGTGGAACTTTGAAAGAAGACAATTATGTTAAACATAAAAAACAGATTGCGATAGATCTAAAAAAACTGGCAGAATCTACAATTATCTCTGATAGGGAGAATATCTACAATTAAGATGAATATGTTACCAAGGATACTATATCTGTTCCAAAGTATTCCAATTAAATTAGGGAAAGAATTTTTTATGGATTTAAATAAAATAATATTGAAATACATAGGACAGGGGAAGAAGGCAAGAATTAACCTTAAGTTGTTATGTAAACTTAAGATGCTAGAATAAGAGGAGGATTTGGCCTACCTAATTGGGAATTATATTACCAGGCGGCGGCATTGATATGGGTCAAAGAATGGGTTTTGTTAAGGAATGTTAGATTATTAACATTAGAAGTTCATGATCTATTACTGGGATGGCATGCTTTTTTATGGTATAAAGAAAGTAAAACATGGTTATTTCAAGAGACATTATATACGAGATTCTGTATTGTTGATATGGGAAAAAATAAGAAAACAGAGGCACCGTGGGCTGGTACTTTTGCTGTTTCCAGGGCGGCCACATGGGCCAGATCCGGGGGTGGGATTCTACCAATTCAGACCGGTTGGACGAACCGGATGTTAAAGTTACACCTGGTTCGCCAAACCAGTATTTCAACCGACTGGCTGGCCCTGCCCCTGCCAGGAATCTCCACGCCCATTTCCGATGGAGGTAAGTGCAGGGTCTGTGGGAGGCACTGGGAGGAAAAATGGGCCTTCGGAAGTTAACGGTTAATCAGAGTTGGAAGGGATCTTGTAGGTCATTTAGTTCAACCCCCACCCAAGCGGGAGCCCCTACACCATTTCTGACAAATGGCAGAAAGTCTGGAAACAGGCCTGTTTCCGGCTTCCAGGAGGCTGTTTTCACCCTCCCAGGGGTCGGAGGCCTCCCCGGGCTCTGGAGGCCCACGGAAGCAGGAAACCGGAAGTTCTGGTAGGCCACACCCACCATGGCCACGCCCACCCAGCAACTGGGCAGCGGACCGGTTGCTGGGATTTTGAACCCCACCCCTGGCCAGATCTAAGCAGGGGTTTGACACGATATAATATAATATGATATGAGTGTACTTCCCGTCTACTCTTGCACACAACTCTGGAAGCCGCCCCTTGAAGCTTGCTCAAGAAACTCTTCCTTCCTCCTTCCCACTGGACTTACCACCTCTTGGCTCCCGTTTTTGTAAGGCTTCCAGCGATGAGTGTCGTTACTAAACTGGATTTTGTATGACGTCACCCAGCTCTGACTGGAGAAAGAAGAGAAACAAGGCACTTAGGAATGGGCCGGGGCAGAGGGCAGGATTTGCACCCGGGTCTTTGTAACATCACTGCTTCATCAGGGGTTGGATTCCTACAAGGATGACCTACAAGGTCTCTTCCAACTCTGATTGTCTGTTAAATCTGTTTTTAAAAAAAACAACCCTCTATCATTCCAGACAAGTGGCTGTCCAGTCTCTTCCTAAAGAGATGGTGATGAAGCACCCACAATGGGGTTTGCGGGACCAGTCAGAGGTGGGATTGGCTGGTTCTTTAAACTACTCAAAATTTCCATTACTGATTTTTCAGAACTGGTCCGAACCGGCTGAATACCACCTCTGGTTGACACCCTCTTCTCTGTGATAGCCCCCCCCCCAAGTACTGGTACACATCCACCATGTCAGTCCTCGTTCTTCTCTTTGTTAGACAGAATAACAAGAGTTGGAAGGGACCTTGGAGGTCTTCTAGTCCAACCCCCTGCTCAACCCTCTTTCAATTCAGACAAATAGCTGTCCAGTCTCTTCTTGAAAACCTCCAGTGATGGAGCTCCCCCTAGTTCTGGTGGCAGGCTGTTCCACTGGTTAATTGTTTTCAGTGTTAGGAAATTCCTCCTTAGTTCTAGGTTGGTTTTTGGCCTCGGTCGGTTTCCATCCCAGCCTAAAACTTTTGGGGTTTGGTGTCTCAACATTTGGAAAAGCTGAACCTGCGGAGAAGGTTTTGCTCCTCCCAGCCTCTGTGCGACACTTACATCCAGCCAGAGTCCAGAGGTTGGGTGATCACGCCGGTGAAGCGCATCAGACGCCTGGCATCGATTTCCAGCCACTGGTCCTTGTCATTGAATCCAGCGCACCAACCTCCGCGATACAAATATTTGTTTGGACCTGCAGACTGGCAAGAAGCAAAGTGGAGCAGAGCGAAAAGTGATGTTAAAGAAGGCAGGAAGACTTGGACATGCCCCTGTGTGAGTGTGTGTGTGTGTGAGAGAGAGAAAGAGAGACAGAGAGAGATTGAGAGGAGAGAGATTGAGAGAGACAAACAGACAGAGAGAGAAAGAGAGAGACAGAGAGAGAAAGAGAGAGATGAGAGAGAGAGAGAGAAAGAGAGATTGAAAGAGATTGAGAGAGAAAGAGAGAGACAGAGGGAAAGAGATTGAGAGAGAGAAAGAGAGATTGAGAGAGAAGGAAAGAGAGACATATAGAGAGAGATTGAGAGACACAGAGATTGAGAGAGAGAAAGAGAGAAAGAGAAAGAAAGAGAAAGGACAGAGAGAGAAAGAGAAGTCCAACGATGGTGGCCTTCAAAGGTGGAGCCTTACCATGATGTTGAGGCGCGCACGGTGGGGCCCGTATCCGTCCTGCTTGGAACTGGAAGCTCGCAGTTGGGAGTCCCGGACTCTCAGAGACTCGAGTCCCAATGTAGGGCATTCTGATTTGGGAAGAAGGAAGGGAATCATGGGGCGGGTGAACAGGAGACCAAACCAGCTCGGTGAAAGCCCCTTCCCCTGAGACATCTCCCTCCCTGCTTCCCTTAGGCATGAAAGCCAGCTGGGTGACTTTGGGCCCATCCAGAAGTGGCATTCAGCCAGTTTGGAACCATTTAGAGAACCGGTAGCGGAAATTTTGAGTAGTTCAGAGAATCGTCCAATCCCACCTCTGATTGGTCCTGTCAACCCCCCCTATTCTCTGCCTCCCATTGAGTCCCAGCTGACTGGCTGGGTCTTCTTTGGTTGCCCTTATTCAGAGTTCTGCAGCATTAATTCAGCGCCAGAAAAATAAACACAGATGAGTGAGGCTTCATTTAACTTCTTTATAAATATATAAAGTCAAATTTACAGTACCAGTTATAGGTTTCTCCAACATAGATCAAACTCAAACAGAAGCAGACGTGTTACAGGTTCAGAGCAGAACAGCAACTCAGCTTTAGCTCAGAAACAGACATCAGTTTCGCTTTAGTTCAGCAGGCAAGCAGAGGAGAGAAGCAGTTTCATTTCCAATAGACAAACTCAGAGCTCAACATAGCTTCAGAGCTCCAGAGTTTAATATAGAGCCATGCCTAGACTGCTTTTAGTTTCAGTTTCCAAACAGTCCTCATGGCTGACTTAGTTGCTATGCCTCTTCATTGGCTGACCTTGTTACCATGCTCTATTCCAGTTCATGAATATACTCTGACAGCCCTGCACAGGAGAACGGAGCTGGAAAGCAGGTTAGTGGGGTGGGGGAATGGAGATTTTGCAGTGGCCTTCCCCTGCCACGCCCACCAAGCCACACCCCAAGCCACGCCCACAGAACAGGTAAGTAAAAAAAACCATTTGAATCCCACCTCTTTCAGCCCAACTCACTGGGGGGGAAAGTGGGTTGCTGGGTTACATTATTTGCAAAAAAACTATAAAGGGTGGCATAGAGAGAAATACAGAAAAAGTGGAGTTTATTTCAAGCCCCCCAATGAAGAGACTCCAGTGCAGTGTGAGTGGCCGGGCCTTTTGTCTGCTTGCTTTTAACTATAATTACACAACTATTTCTCGCAGGAGCCACGGCTGAGTCAACCACCCGAGAAAAAAAATCAAGATTAAAAATAAAAAAAATCCAGGCAGAAATGTGATGAGGAGTCCAACCGCAATATTTAGGAGACCGGAGTGAGCCTTCTTTGGGCCTCTTGTCCTCTCTGCAGGTGCCAGAACAATTATGCAGAGCAAGCACTTTGACTCCAAATGATGCTCTTGCTTCTTTCCTTTCCTTCTTCTTTTCTTCCTTTTTCCTTCTTCTTTTTCTTTCTTTCTTCCTTCCTTTCCTTCTTTCCTTCCTTCCTTTTCCTTCCTTCCTTCTCCTTCCTCCCTTTCTTCCTTCCTTCCTTCTTCCTTCCTTCCTTCCTTCCTTCCTTCCCCACTCCTTGCCTCCCCCTCCTCTCCTGCTCTCTCCCTTCCCTCCTTCCCCCCCTTCCTGTCTTCTCTCCTTCTCTTGCCTTCCCTTCTTTTTTCCTTTCCTCTTTGTCCAGTTACCAGGATTTTAAAAGCTGCAGGACAGGCCAAAATATGAAAAGCTTTGCTTGCCATCGGCAAAAAAAAGTCAACTGTCAATATCTGTTGTGGTTGCACCGCTGATGCAGGGATGCCAAAAGCCCATCATCCTTTCTTGGAGCCATTGATGTCAATCCAGGACATGTTGCAGAATTTGCATTTAATTTTGCAGGGGACAGATCCAGAATGGGAGCTTCGAAATACAGGACTTTGAAGGCAAGGAAGGAAACGAAGGAAAGGAAGGAAGGAAGGAAAAGGATAAATGGAAGGAGAAGGCAGGGAGGAAGGAAGGAAGGAAGGAGGAAGGAAAAAGGGAAGGAAGGAGAAGGATAAAAATAAGGAAAGTAAGGGAAGGAAGAAGGATAAATGGAAGAGAGAAGGAAGGAAGCAAGAAAGGAAGGAAAGGAAGGAAGGAAGGAAAGGAAGGAAGGGATAAATGGAAGGGGAGAAGGCAGGGAGAAAGGAAGAAGGGAGGGAAGGGAGGAGAAGGATAAAAAAGGAAGGAAGGAAGGAAAAGGAAGAAGGAAGGAAGGAAGGAAGGAAGGAAGGAAGGAGTGTTCATTGCACCTCATCCTTCCCTCCCTATCATTGCACCATGCCTGGGTGGGGAATTCTGGAATTGAAGTCAAGTCGCTAAGGTTAAAGGGAGCCCCAACTCCCCGTTTCCCACAGCCGCCATTGTCCTCCCAAAGCATGCTCAAGGGTTTGACAATCCATGCAAGTTGCTAGTCCCCAGTGTTGTGTCTGGCATCTGCATCCATCGGCTCCCAGGAAATGCCCTGTTTTTAGAGTCAATGGAAAATAAATACAACAGAAAGTCTGTCTTTCCCCACCACTCATTAAAAAACCCCCACAGGATGCAAGAGATGGGATGGGAAGGGAGACAGCTGCTGTGCATTTCCTCTTGGCCTCCCGTCCTCCCCCCCTCCTGCTGTTTTCCTCACTGTTGCTTTTGCCATTTTTTGTTTTGTTTTCTTTGGTGAAAGACGCTTTTCTTCTTTTCGGGCGAGAACCGGCTGCCCCCTCCCGCAGCTGGCAGGCTGAAGACTTCCAGACTTCTGGAACCGCCTCGGAGCTTTTCGATGGGCAGAGCTGTAGCCAAACCCAACAACTCAATGCCCCCGGAAGCCTGGAAAGCCAAACTGGTGGGGGGGAGAAAAAACCCCAGAGCAGCTTTCCAAGAACGATCCCCAGGAGCCCAAAGTGGCCTCTGGAGTTGGGAGAATCTGAGTGTCCCTTCAAGGAAACAAAAGCTAAAAATTCACACAGGCCTTTGTTTGTCCGGAAAGCCTTAACTCTTCCAATGTGTCTCCTCAACTTACAACCACGATTTTAGCCCAATAACATTTCTGTTATTAAGCGAGATGGCTGTTCAGTGAATTTTGCTGTTTTATGACCTTTCTTGCCACCGTTGTTACGTGAATCGCTGCAGTTGTTAAGTTCCAGTCCTGGCTTAGACATGAAATCCAGCTGGGTGACTTTTGGGCCAGTTACTCCCTTTCAGTCCCACGCATCTCACAGAATAGTTGAGTAAGTCTGCATTACTATCACTATTAACCTTCTCATCACTCTTGATCACCCATCTCCTCCCACTTGTGACTGTATGACTGTAACTTTGTCACTTGTATCCTAACAATTTATATTGACTGTTTCCTGGTATAATTTGATGGCTTATTGTACCCTATGACTACCATTAAGTGTGGTACCTTATGATTCTTGATGAATGTATCTTTTTTTTATGTACACTGAGAGTATTTACACCAAGACAAATTCCTTGTGTGTCCAATCACACTTGGCCAATAAAGAATTCTGTTCTGTTCTGTTCTGTTCCATTCCATTCCGCTCCATTCCATTGCATTCCATTCTTACATTCTCTTCTCTTCTCTTTCTACATTATCCTATATTCTATTCTATTCCATTCTCTCCATTCCATTCCATTCCATTCCATTCCATTCCATTCTTATTGTACCCTATGGCTATCATTAAGTGTTGTACCTTATGATTCTTGACTCTTGATGAATGAATCTTTTCTTTTATATACACTGAGAGTATTTGCACCAAAGACAAATTCCTTGTGTATCCAATCACACTTGACCAATAAAGAATTCAATTCAATTCTGTTCTATTCTAATTCTATTTTATTCTATTCTACATTCCAATTTTCATTCCATTCCATTCTGTTCTATTCTAATTCTATTTTATTCTATTCTACATTCCAATTTCCATTCCATTCTATTTTCAAATTCCATTCCATTCCATTCTATTTTCAAACTCTATTCTATTCTACTCTGAGGAATTCTGAGAGTTGAAGTGCACAAGTCTTAACGTGGCCCAGGTTGGAGACCCCCTGTTCCAGAGGAGATTGACTGCTCCAGTGGTGGGATTCAATTTCTTTTTACTACCGGTTCTGTGGGCATGGCTTGGTGGGTGTGGAAGGGGAAGGATACTGCAAAATCTCCAGCCAGAGGTGCTATTTGCCGGTTCTTCGAACTACTCAAAATTTCCACTACCGGTTCTCCAGAACGGGTCAGAGCTGGCTGAATACCACCTCTGGACTGCTCGTCCCACCCCAAAGGGATGATGGGTGTTGCAGTCCAGCTTTCCGAAAGGGGACCTATGGGCGACACAACCTGCCTACAACGCAACATCCCCGGCTGAGGAGGAAGGACAAAAGGGGACCAAAAGGACCTACCTGATGCCTCTTGGGAGACCGTTTCCGAATTTAGCAGCTTTTTGGTCTTTTTCTTCAAAATCTTTTTCTTGACTATTTTGACCTGGATGGGCTTTTTCGGAGCTGGGGAAAAGTGAAACCACACAGCAGCTCAGTCCTTTCAACAATTAATCTCTCTCCCTCTTTCTCTCTCTCTCTGTATTTCTATCTATCTATCTGTCTATCTATCTTATCTCTCTCTCTCTCCAACTCTCTCTCCCCCTATCTCTATCTATCTATCGCTATCTATCTGCCTGTCTGCCTATATCTCTCTATATCTATCTCTCTATCTCTCCATCTCTATCTATATGTATCTCTCTCTCTCTCTTATCTCTCTCTATCTCTCCATCTCTATCTATATGTATCTCTCTCTCTCTCTATCTCTCTCTCTCTATGTATATCTATCTGTCTATCTATCTATCTATCTATCTATCCATCTTCTCTCTCTCTCTCTCTCTCTGTCTCTCTCTCTATGTATATCTATCTATCTATCTATCTATCTATCTATCTATCTATCCCTATCTTTCTCTCTAATCTATCTCTCATTCTCTCTCAACCACCACCCCCTCTCTCTATCATCTATCAGATTCAGAAACTGCCCCTCACACATTAGATGCCAGTTGCATTATATTCACACATATTCTTGACATTTATTAGGTGGTTGTTGACATTATCTGCTAGCTATTGTAACCTGCTTAGATCCTATTGATTGAAGCCATGGAACAGTAAATGTTAGTTACTTTTGTAAATATATGTAAATTTATTTATTTATTTATTTGATTTGTCAATCATTTACAAGATAATAGGTATACATATAAACATAGTTATAAATACAGGAAATGGATTCATATAAGAAAAATAAAAAGGATCAATAGGACAGGGATGATAGGCACATTGGGGCACTTATTGTTTTTATTGCTTTTATTGTTTTATTATTGTTATTAAGTTGGTGCTTAATATATGTTGAACGTATATAAATATGTGAGGTTCTCTTTCTGTCTCTTTCTCTCTCTCTGTCTCTCTCTCGTATAGGTATAGGTATAGATCAGCCGTGGGCAAACTACGGCCCAGGGGCCAGATCCGGCCCGTTTGGCTGTTCTATCCGGCCCGCGGAGCCGAAAGAGCGGAGGGTTCTCTTGCTCTCCCAGAAGGCTACGTGAAGTAATCTAACTTTGAATTTATATTAGTTCACACAAACACTCCATCCATGCTTTTGTTCCGGCCCTCCGGTCCAGTTTAAGAACCCATTGTGGCCCTTGAGTCAAAAAGTTTGCCCACCCCTGGTATAGATGGATGGATGATAGAATAGATAGAAGATAGATAGATGGTAGATGATAGATCATAGATAACTAGATAGATATTGATTGATAGATGGTAGATAATGATAGATGATAGATAGATAAATAGATGGATACCCCCACACACACACAGTGCTAGGAAACATGAAAAGTCATGAAAGAAAGCAACCAACTTCTGAGAGCACCCACAATCCTCCTCCCCCTCCTCCCTGCAACCCCTCCCTCCCCCCAGCCTTCCTAGCAGTGATGATGTTTCATGACTCAATGTTGGAATGAAACATGAAACCACTGCATGAAAACCACCCAACTCAGAGAGCACCAAGGACCCCACAGTCCCACTCCTCCTCCTCCCTGCAAACCCCACTCCCTGCTAGCACTGAGGATGTTACCTGGTTGGGTCATGAAATGTCTGCAAGAAAAACTGCCTAGCTCAGAGAGCACCAAGGAGCCCCCCTCATTTCAGCTCTGAGCTAGACACATCCCCCTTTTATCGATCTACACCTATCATACTCCAGAACACAAAAAAAATGATTTGGGGTCATCTGTGGGAAAACAGAGACACACGTTTCATCAGCCCCCTCCCCCCACCAACCCCTTCTTGTCCTGCTACTAATCAGACTACCCTTCTCAAAGCCTGAGACCCCCCCCAATGCAAAGGACTACAAGTCCCATCATCACACAACTGTGGGTTGGCTCAGGGTTAGGCTTCTCCCCTCGTGGTCTGTCCGTGGCAGGCATCGCATTTCTGATGCACCTGTTCTCAGAACATCCCTGCGATACTTCCCCCCTGCATCCTGATTCCCCCCCCAAAAAGGGAGGACAGCCGATGCCCACCACCCCAAAACCACATCACCCGCTCCCCTTTCCACCCCTATCTCCCCCCCCCGCGTTTTCTCTGAAGCCCAAATGTTAGTCAGGTACCTTTGTTGTCCCTTGGGGTCTCAGTGGTGGAGCTGCTGGTGGACGGGAGTGGCCCCTCTGGAGACCCTTGAGCCCTGGGAAGAGTTGTCGAGATTTTGGGGGGCTCCGTGGGGCCCGGATCTTTTTCTTCTCTGGCCCCGGCTGTGGAAACCAGAGGCGAGGCCAACTGGGGCAGAGCCGTGGTCCAGTTGGCTCTGGGGTCCCCGAGCATCTCCTGGGCGGGTATCCCTGAAAGGGAGCGTCCCACCACAGAGGAGGGAGCCCAACGGAAGGGGGAAAGGGCCAGGAGCGCGACGGAGACCCACGGCAGCATGTCGGGCGAGCTGAACCCCACGGTCTGCAGCCTTGGTCCTCCGAGTCTTCTGCAGCCTCTTCTCCCCGGGAAGCTGAGAAGCGGAGAGGCAGCATCATCCTCGGCTCCCACGCATTCCTGGCTATTTCCATACGCCTACCGCATTGTCGGGAATAGCCGGGACCCATGAAAAACACCCCCCCCCTCACACACACACTCACACACCCAGACAGGCACACAACCAGGCAAACCTACCCTTCAGCTTCCTGGCCTTCGCTGGACTTCTTCCATTTGGTTCTCCAAATGGGGCCGCTGCGTTTCTCCCGCCTGGCGGAATCCCTTTGGAGCTGCCCTCCTTGCGACTCACCACCCCTCGCCTCCCGCACCTCGGGTTTTGGGAATTTCCATTAGAGATTTGGCTTGGAGTCTCTTCTCTTCTCTCTTCTTTCCCCTTCCCCTTCCTCTCTCTCCTTCTCTTCTCTTCTCTTTTCTCTTCCCTTCCCCTTCCCCTTCCTCTCTCTCTCCTCTCCACTATTCTTCCGCTTCCCCTTCCATCCTCTCCCATCTCCTCCCCTCCCCTCTGGACAAAACATCAGTCAATGTGGAAAGCAGATGTTCCCTACTGTACAGGTTCAGGTTTGTTTTGGGATTTTTGATACATTTCATTACCCATCTATTTAACATCAGCAGTGCTAGAAGGGAGTGGGGTTTGCAGGGAGGAGGGGGGGAGGAGGAAAAGAACTGTGGTGACCTTGGAGCTTGGTAGCTTTCTTGCAGATGTTTCATTACCAATAATGTATTATCATCCATGCTTAGTGATGTTACTGTACTGTTATTACAGTATTAATAATGTTTCCTGGTTGGGTAAAGAAATGTGTCCAAGGATACAACCAAGCTCAGAGAGCACCAAGGAACCCACAGTCCGCCTCTGTCTCCTCCCCCACAACCCCATTTTCTTCCTAGTGTCTGGCAGTATGCTTAAGCCAAAAATGAACAAAAACAAAGACTTAAACGGAGGCTTGCAAATTAAATAAAGCAGACTTTTATTCTTTGATCAAAGTTAAAGATCTGGGAAGAAGTTCCTAGCACATCACAGGAGACATGGGAGGAATATTCTACAAAATACAGAATGATGCCCATTACAATCCCCATTAAGAATGACCATGATGGTGTGTTATAAACCAGCTAAAAATGTTTGTGGTTACCTTCTTAAGTAGACTCAGTCTGCTTACTTCAAGATCTGTCTTCTGGGATTGTACACAGAGGTGGCAGAAGTCAATGCTGAAAGAACATACTTCATAAAGAGGGGGGCAGGATGCAGTTCACTGATTCTAAGTCTTACAAGGAAAATGGAGTTACTGCAAAAGCAGCGTCTCCTCTCTTAGAACTTAGATCTTAGATCAATGGACCTTTGGTGTGCATTTCCTTGCCTGATGTTAAAAGAAGGGAGACACGCATTGTAATGATGTATGGAAACACATACATCATAAAAACAAAAATGTAATAACCCTCATTGGAAGTGGGGGAAAGAGAATTCAATAGGTGGCTAATTTAGAAATAAAGAGGAAATCAGGTTTTTTTGATCCAAGCTTTGGGTTTATGTACTATGCTGCCCATTGAAAGCAGCAGCAAAAACGGAAAAGATTAGAAGCTTAATATTTCTGCACTGTGTTGCAATTATTGGAAGAATTATCCTTGTGGGTTCAGTTCCAAGTGGGGAAAAAGACACTGGAATGGGCATTGGTATAATTACCTGAGAATGCCCTTTCTATCTACGCTGCAAGAGAGTTCTGGATGGGTTATTACATCATAGAGCTGAGTCTGCCGTATAAAAGGCCAGCCTCTAGCCAGGTCCCCCAACTTTGGCGAAGATACTTGACAAACTCTGAGTGTCTAAGGAAGCAAGGAACAACATTGTTAGAAAAAAAAAACACGTGCCCAACGGTAGTAAGGATGGGGCTGGACTCTCTTGCAGCGTAGATAGAAAGGGCGTTCTCAGGTCATTATACCAATGCCCATTCTCCTATACGCTGCTTCGAGAGTCCAGGATGGGACATACCAAAGCCAACATGTCAATGGAGGGCCCATGTCCGGGCGTTTATTTTGTCTGAGGGACAACTCTTTGAAGCACCCTTCTTCCGAAGGCCGCATCCACCGAAGCGAAAGAATCAATTTGGTAATGTCTAATAAAGGGAGACGGAGATGCCCAAGGAGCCGCTCTACATATTTCCTCCAGCGAAGGTTGAGTAGGCCAAGCGGCTGAAGTAGCAGCACTCCTGGTGGAATGTGCCATGAGTCTAGCTGGCACCGGAGTGGACAAAGTGATGAAGGCTTTGGCAATACAGGATCTAATCCACCTGCTTAAGGTGGGAGGGGAGGCCTTGGAACCCATTGAATTATGGGAGAAAGAGACAAATAAGGCCTCGGTTTTCCGGAATGTGGACTTACATTTGATGTAAATACGTAAAGCCCTCTTAATGTCTAGCTTATGCCATTTGTGATCTAGATGATGGGTAGGATTAGGGCAGAAATCTGGTAGCATGATTTCTTGGGCCCTATGAAACCAGGTATTAACTTTAGAGACAAAGGTGGGGTCCAAATGCAGGACCACCCTGTTGTCATGGAAGGATCAGAGATCCTCCCTGATTGATAGAGCTGCAAGCTCAGACACCCTCCTAGCTGAAGCAATGGTGACCAGAAAAACTACCTTATAAGTTAGGAACTGAAGTGAAACTGATCCGAGGGGTTCAAAAGGTGATTCTGTTAATGCCTGTAGCACCTTGGGTAACTCCCATAAGGGATATCTGTGGATCATCAGTGGGTGGATATTAGCGGCTCCTATCAGGAACCTGCGCACAGAAGGGTGAGGTGATAGGGATGAAAAATGATCCCAGTGGATAACAGTCAATAGGGCCACCACTTAGCGGTGGAGAGCATTGGGTGAAAGCCCCTTATCCAACCCGTCCTGAAGGAACATTAGAACATCAGCTATGGATGCTGTGGTGGGAACCTGGTCCGCCTTCTGGCACCACTGGCAGAAAACCTTCCATGTGGCATCGTAAATGCGTGTCGTGGAAGGTTTACGTGAGGCCTGAATAGTGAGGATGACTCGATCCAGAATGTTCAAATCTCTCAGGTGTTGCCACTCAAGTGCCACATGGTTAGGTGGAACTATTGTGGCTCCAGATGAACCAGGGGTCCCTGGAGAAGCGAGACCCTGTGGTCTGGGATTCTCCAATGGTGGGCAACCAATAGGTTCACCAGATCTGCAAACCAAGGGCTCCTGGGCCAATAAGATGCCAGGAGAATCAGCTCCGCCTTCTCCTCCAACATCTTTTGAATGACCACCAGAATGATCGGAAGAGGGGGGAAGGGTTAAAGCAGACCTGGGGGCCATCTGTTCCGAAGCACATTGGCCACCTCCACTCCCTGAATGTAGAATCTGGTGAAGTATCTGCTTACCTGAGCATTCAGGGGAAATGCAAACAGGTCTACAGAGGGAGTGCTGAACCTGATGGATTGTTCCCTGAACAGAGGGGGGGTGGAGGTTCCACTCCACATGGTCGACCACACTCCGACTCAGCCAGTCGGCCTGAGAGTTGTCAACCCTGGATATGTGATCCACTCTGATGGACAGAAAGTTTCTCTCCGCCCAACACCCTAGGCGTTCGGCTTCCCTCATCGAAGCCCTGGACTTTGTTGCCCCCTGTCTGTTGACATGTGCCTTTGCGGCCACATTGTCTGTCATCACCAGTACATGGCCCCCTGTCACCCTTGAACGGAAGTGCTTGAGGGCCAGAAAGATGGCCCTGAGTTCCAACCAGTTTATCGGACAAGACCTCTCTGCCAATGACCAATGTCCCTGGGCCATCTCGCCATCCCTGGAGGCTGGCATCTGTTGTGATCAGCAATCTGTCCAGCTCTTTGACTGGATGCCCCCTCCAAAGCACTGGAGACTGCCACCAGTGGAACGAGCGCAGAACCTGTGGGAGGATCTGCAACCTGGAGTAAGAGTTGCTGATGCCTGCTCGTTGAAAGGGGAGCAGGAACCACTGAAGAGTCAGTGAGTGCAGTCTTGCCCATGGGACGATACCAATGCAAGAGATCATCTTTCCCAGCAGTCTGGAAAGATCAGCCAAGGGGAGATTGTAGGGCAGATTGGTGTGATGTGGACTGGATTAAGATGTTGTCCAGGTAACACTGAAGTCTGACAGGAGCTGCCCAAAGGGTAGCCACCAATGCCGCCAGTACTTTGGTGAAAACTCTGGGAGCCAACAACAGCCCGAAAGGAAGGGCCCGGTACTGGAAATGCCTGTACTGATAGGAAAAAATGAAGAAACTGGCAGTGATGATACCAGATAGGAATGTGGAGGTAGGCCTCCATAAGGTCTATGGAAGAGAGGAGGTCACCTCCTGAACGCCCTCTAGGATGGAATGCAAGGTCTGCATTTTGAAATGCCTGGATGGGATGAACCTGTTTAAAAACTTCAAGATCTAGGATGGCACGCCACCCACCACCTCCAGATGCCTTTGGAACCACAAAAAGCCTGGAATAAAATCCTCACCCTTGCTGGTGCACAGGAACTGGTTGAATGGCCCTAATATCAACAAGATGCTGTGTTAAGGAATTTTAGGGTTAAATATGGATGGTTCGTTACCTTTCTCTACTGTGAAGTTATCAGGAAAAAGTCTGAGCCCAGTGGATCCAATACAAAGTTATTTATTATTGTAAACAAAACACAAAAAGCAATAAAATAAGTTAAAAGGTATTTCAATAGTCAGTGTCCATTTGTTTCTTCTCAGAGTCTTTTCTTTCCTTCTTGTAGCAGCCACCTATGTGGCTGGAGTCCCAAAGATCCTCCTCGTGGCATGAGGTAGATCCCTTCCAGCTGCATGGTCCCAAGCAGCTGGAATATCTGTAATGGTGGAACTGGCTAGATGCCACGAGGCTAGCCCCTTAAATAGTCCTGAGCCAGGTGAGGTGGGGCTTAACAAAGCTTGGGAAAATCCTAAATCACAGCTGTGCTGTGATTGGTCCATCTGGTGCTATTGTTATCTGAGGAGGGGGCCAGAAGAAAGAGCACAGCAGCCTCATGGAAAACTCCTTTTCCACAATCCCCTTCTCTGTGCCTTTCTAATGGCACATATCAAAACTTAACACAACAACAACATCACATTTTTATACCATTCGCTACCTTGACACAACAATCATGTTTATGGAGTTCTGTGAATAAGCTCTTGTCCCTTACCATGTGCCTGCTTGCCCCACTGTCTAATAACCATAGCTGTTCACGTTGCCTTTTGGTAAGCCTGGGATAATTGGTTTCTACTATATTTGCAAAATTATTTTCCAGGATAAATCTGTCCCCTCTAAACCTATTTTCATTTCTGGGTCCCCTCCCCTTTTTCTGATTTGAGGAGCTGTGTTGAGGCCCCCTCTGAGGTGTGAGTGATCTCCTATTGCATCTATTGCCAGAGGGCATTCTTTGCCTTCCCCCCATACCAGTGCTGCATGGGCAGTCTCTTTTGTAGTGCCCCCTTGAGCCACAACCGAAACATTCTCCAACAGCATTTACTCCATCTGAGTTGTTGGGCCTCCTAGTGATTCTTCTCTCCTGTGGAAGGTTGCTCTGTCTTTTCTTAGATTGTCCTCTGCAATCAGTTTACCTGACAGAACTTCCAGAGACATTCCATCATAATTGGAATTGTCTAGTTGGGACACAAAATTATTCCAGCTAGGATCCAGTGAATTTATAATTATGCTGATCAAACTATGTTCTGGTACTTGCTCCCCCCTCAATATTAATTCTTCCCTCATTTTACTGAGCTCACAGAGATGCTCACTCATGTCCACCCCTGCCCTCAATTTAGCAGAGTGGAACTCCCTGGAGATCCTGGCAGTAGTATTGGAATTCCTGGAATAGAACAAATTAAATAGTTTTTTTTCATATTTCAAAAACAGTCAGATTATGAGGAATATTTGGGTACAGCACAGGATCAATACTTAATAATAATAAACAATAAACCTTGTGGTGTAGTAGGTCAGTTTCCAGTGGCCAAGGCTTAGGAGGGGGTTCCAAGAACAAATGCAAAGCATTCTCTTTCATAAATAGTACCTGAATTGCTTTGGACCACTCTAAAAGGTTCCTCCCTGTAGCTGACAAAGGCAAAAGGCTTGTATTTGCTTGCATTGAAAAAGCTTGCGGCTGCTGTCCATGGTGCTGAATGTTTGGAAATTGACAGTACGGGAGAGGTATAGTCGGTGCGAAACTGAAGGTTTCCTTATTTGGAAGTCGCCCCTCCCCGGTGGGAGGGGTTGAAGATCCGATCTGGGCATGCGTGGAGCTCATTCCGCGCTGAGCTTCGCCGGGGAAGGAGCTCTCCGGCCTGGCTCCGAAGATAGGCCTCGGGCCTGCTCCAGCAGCTCCGGCTCCGGCCGTTGAGCTGCCGGGAAGGCCCGGGAAGGCTGAAGAAGCTGAGGACGTTGCGGGAATCACCGGAACAGGTGAGTATCAGACCGCGATCATCGGGGAGCCGTCTGGGAGGGCCGCTCTCGTCGGGAGGCTAGGGGAAGGCTGGAACTTTGCCTCCAGGGCTGCAGTTAGAGTCCTGAGGGCATTTTTGATCTTGGCGTCAGTGGGCGAGGTCGGGCTTGCTGTTGGTCGGGCCGCCGTGACCGGATTGGTCGCCTGGGCGAGGGCCTGCGCGGCTTGAACTGGGGGCATGCTCAGCGTGGCTGGGTCCACTGCTGCCAGTGGAGCCAACCTCCAGGTTGGCAGGCCGCTTTGGATCACTGCAGTGGTAGGCACTGCCAGACTGGTGATCCCTGCTTCTTCGCCCGATGGGCTTCTCGGGCAGTGAGTGGTCATTGGGGAGATAGGCGGTGCCAATCCCCCGGTTACCGCAGTGCCAGCCACTGCCAGGTGGGTGACCTCAGTGCTAGGGCCCGCTTGCCCTGGCAAGCTATAGGGAACCGGCGTGGGGATGGGTGGCGCCATTTCAACTCGTTCAGTTTGAATTTGCTGCTGACCGGGCGCCATGTTTTCGTGCGGGAAATTCGATCGGGGGGGCTGATGGCTTTCAGCCCGTGCACTGTTGGTGGCAGAAGGGGTTCCAGGGCAGGACTGGACAGCTCTTACCGCTTTGGTGCCTTCCTGGGTCATCGTCCTGTCCCTGGCCGTTGCCACAGGTGCCATTCTTTGCAGGAGGTTGATGAGATCGATGACTGGCTCTCCACTTGCGGTTTCCAAACCAAACATCTGGAGAATAGTTGATCTCATCTCTTCCTTCTCCTCTGGGCTGAGCGTTGAGGTGGGAAGTGTCTTGCTTCTGTCCTCTGGCTCCTCGGTGTTGAAGGATGGTAGGTGCCCACTCACAGCCATGAGTGAGGTCTGTGGGGGGGGGGGTAGAGAATGCAGGGTCCATTGTGCCATCTGCTTCTTGCCCCCCCCAAGCCTGAGATGCTTCAGCCGATGCTGCTTTGGCCCTGGCTCCCTGGGATCGACGCTGGAGTGCCATCTGCCTGGTTTTGGCTCGGGTCAGCACTTGGTCCTCCCGCGTTGATTTCAAACTGGGCATCCAGATAACCCACTACGTAGAGAAGGTACAAACCATCCTCTGCTACCAGTTGTTAAGGAATTTTAGGGTTAAATATGGATGGTTCATTACCTTTCTCTACTGTGAAGTTATCAGGAAAAAGTCTGAGTCCACAGGCAAATAGACATGGCAACTTTATCAACTAATGGTTCCCTTGGTCTACTGACAGTAGTCGAAACAACTTTTACTCTGGAAAATACTTATACCTAGAAATGCCATCATTGGAGAGAGAACTATCTGCGAAACTTAGATTTGTACTCCTAGATACTAACGTTAAATTTGGCCATTATCGGAAAATCCCATATAAAGATAGAACATGTGTATGTGGGGCAAATGCAATAGAGGACTCATTGCATATAATATTTGATTGTAGTTTGTACGGGGAAGTAAGGAAAAAATATCTCACCCCAATTGTGGATAAATTTCCCCACTGGGACTTAAGGCATAAGTTAATATTCTTTTTTTTATTGAAAAGTTTTACAAAAAGGACATTTTAAAACAATAAACCCCCCTCCCCCCACCCCTCCCTTGCCCTTCCCCCCCGGACTTCCCAGAGTAAAATACAGGGTAAACACTTATACCCCCTTCTGCACTCTAACTCCCTTAATACAGACTAAAATAATAATAATAACATATCTTCTTAGCTTCTAATCTTCATTCATAGGCTATTTGAAACTTTTTAGTCCCATCTCTATTTTGAATATAATCAATCCATTTTCTCCAGTCCCGAATATATCTTTCTTGTGATTGTTCTTTCAGGTAAGCTGATATCTTTGCCATTTCTGCTAAATTCCATACTTTTAATATCCAATCTTCTATAGTAGGTACGTCTTCTTTCTTCCAGTGTTGTGCCACTAACAATCTTGCTGCTGTAACATTAATTTAGTTTCCAAAAGAGTACAATCTGTAATAATACCCAACAAAAACAGCTGCGGCTTAAAACTTATCTTTTTCTTAAAAATCTTCTGGGTAGTCCACCATATTTTTATCCAAAAAGCCTTAACTTTTTTGCATGTCTACCACATATGAAAATATGTTGCCTCATCACTACCGCATCTCCAGCATTTAGGTTTTTGATTCGGGTATATACATGCTAATTTTTTAGGATCTAAATGCCATCTATAAACCATTTTATAAAAATTCTCTCTTAAATTTTGTGCTTGAGTAAATTTCACATTTCTCACCCAAATTTTTTCCCACATATCCATTGTTATTGGCTCCTGAATATTCTGTGCCCATTTTATCATACAGTCTTTAACTAATTCTGTTTCTGAGTCAATTTCAATCAATGCATTGTATAACCTTTTAATATGTGATTGACCTTGATCCTTAATTTGCTTTACTAAATTTTCATCAGTTCTCATAATACCAATTTTCTGATCTTCTTTCCACCTCGCTTGTCACTGTCCATACTGGAACCATGTCTGAACTATCTGTTCCTCTTTTAATAAATTAATAGATTTTAGACACAGTATACCCCTTCCATTACTAAAAGTTCTTTATAGGTAATTACATCTTGCTTCTGTTCCACATTTATATTTTCTATCGCATGTCTGGGTATTGCCCATATTGGTATTTTATAATTTAATTTATATTGATACTTTTTCCAGACACGCAACAGAGCATTCCTTAGTATATTTATTTATTTATTTATTTTATTGGACTTATATGCCGCCCCATCTCCGAAGACTCGAGGCGGCTCACAATTAAAACATACAATACAATAAATATTTAAAAAAGGATTAAACAATTATAAAGCCCAATAAAACCAAATTAAAATACTTAAAATTATCCCATACCCCTGGTGAGGTAGTCACAGCCTGATTTGGTCAAACAACCAGGTCTTTAAATCGTGGCGGAAGGTGCGGAGGTCAGGGGCCAGACGGAGATCCAGAGGCAGTTGGTTCCATAAGTCGGGGACCGCTGCAGAATAGGCTCATCGCCGGGGGACCACCAGCCGACACTGACTTGCCGACGGGACCCCGAGGAGTCCTTGCCTATGTGCCTGCACAGGGCGGATGGCACTCGATATCGGCAGGAGACGCTCCCTTAAATATTGTGGACCCATGTCGTGTAGGACTTTGAATGTTAAAGCCAAAACCTTGAATCTCACCCAGAGTGCAACAGGCAACCAATGCAGGCCGCACAGGAGGGGGGTAATATGGGAGAATCGGGTAACTCCCATCACCACCGCGGCGCATTCTGCACCAGCTGCAATCTCCGGATGGTATGCAAGGGCAGTCCTAAATAGAGAGCATTGCAGTAGTCGTCGTGAGGTGACAAGGGCATGAGTGACTGTACGCAGGGCATCTCGGTCCAGAAACGGGTGAAGCTGGCGAACCAGCCGGACCTGGGCAAAGGCCCCCCTATGAGTCTTAAAAGCACTGTCCACCTTTTTATCATACAATAAATATGCATACCATCCATATAATAAATCATATCCCTCTATATTCAATATTCTTTCTTCTGTCATGTTAAACCAGTCACTGATTGTTGATAACACAGCTGCGTCATAGTATAATCTCAGATTGGGCATTTTAAGGCCTCCTCTTTCTCATCTTGCATTATCTTAAGCTAAACCCTTGGTATTTCCCTGCCCAAATAAATTTATTAATACCTTTCTGCCACTCATTCAAATTTGTGTCTTTCTTGAGTATTGGTATCATTTGGAACAAAAAAAGAAACTTTGGCAAAACATTCATTTTAACTGCTGCAATTCTTCCCAGCAAAGATAACTAGCTTTTTCCAACTTTCGATTTCTTTCTGAATTTTTTGCCATAGTGATTGATAATTATTTTTATATAATTTCGTATTTGAAGCTGTAATATATATTCCTAAATATTTAACCTTCTTAGCTATTTCAAATCCCGTTACTTTTTCTAAGACCTCCTTTTGCTTTATAGTCATATTTTTTGTTATTATTTTCATTTTATGCTTATTTATCTTATATCCAGACACTTGTCCATACTGTGTGATTATCTCCATTAGTTCTATCACTGATTGATTTGGTTGACTTAATGTAATAACCAAGTCATCTGCGAACGCTCTTAATCTGTAATCATGGTATCTTATTTTAATCCCTTTATTCTCTTCGATTCCATACTTTAATCAACAATATTTCCAATGTTAGAATAAACAATAATGGTGACAGGGGACATCCCTGTCGTGTTCCTTTTTCTATTTTACACGCTTCTGTTAAACTACCATTAACAATAATCTGAGCTGTTTGCTTCTGATATATTGCTCTAATAGGTTGTAAAAACCCCAAATTCCATCTTTTCCATCACTTTAAACAAAAACTGCCAGTTCAGCTGATCAAATGCTTTCTCTGCATCCAAAAAAATCAGCATTGCAGGGACTTGGTTATTTCTTTCCAAATATTCCAATAAATTAACTATCTGTCTTGCATTGTTTTTCATTTGCCTTCCCATTATAAATCCTGACTGATCATTGTGAATTATCTGTTGCATAACCTGCATTAATCTGTTCGCTAATATCTTTGCAAATATCTTATAATCTGTATTCAACAGAGATATTGGCCTATAGTTCTTCAGTTGACTAAGGTCATGATCTTCCTTTGGAATCAGTGTTATGAAGGCTGTCCTCCATGATGGAGGCGTCTCTCCTCCTGTCTGAATTATTCTAAATACCTCCTTCAAAGGTTCTACCATTTTGAGCTGCAAAGTCTTATAATAGATAGCTGTCAAGCCATCTGTCCCTGGAGCCTTACTGTTATGTATGTAGGTTTGAAGTCATTGGTTTAGTTTGAACTGTTCTTGTAAAGTGTTAGAAATGATTGGTTTAAAGGTGTGGGAAAAACCCTGCACTCTGATTGGCTGTCAACTGCGGCTGCTGGCTATAAGTAGCAGCTGCAGGCCAGCCAAATCGTGTCCGTTCTGAGCTGAAAGTCACAATAAACTTTAGAGCTGAAGCACTCCTTGTCTGCCTCTTCATGCAAACTTAACACTGGCGACGAAGATGGGATTTTCCCTGAAGAGAAGACAACGTGGAGCAGAAGAAGAGCGAGATGGCTGTGCTGAACACCCCCCCAGCCCCGTTCGATCCGACGGCAGAAGACTGGGAGTCATATGCAGATTGCTTCCAAATGTATCTGGAAGGAAATGATCTAGCCGACATTTCCAAGAAGCAGAAGAGGGCGGTCTTTCTTACGTACTGCGGTCTGGCAGTTTTCAAGATGGCGAAGGCATTGGCGGGAGCTGCAGACATGAAGGTAATGGAGTGGCCTGATTTGGAAAAGCTGTTAAGAGCCCATTACGTGCCACAAGTATCGTGCCTCATTAAGAGACACAAGTTTTACCGTCATGATCAAAGGGAAAACGAAAACGTAAACGACTTTGTGGCAAGTTTAAGAGACATTGGGGGTGCATTTGAATTTAACAGTTTAGAAGAGGCCATGCATGATCGCTTTGTTCTGGGCCTTAAAGACAAGGTATTACAGAGCAAGTTATTAATGAAACCTAAGATCACGCTAAAAGAAGCCATAGAAGAAGCCTCTTCAGCAGAAGCTACCAAGTCCTCAGCAGCAGCCATGAGGAAGATGAACAGGGCCACAAACCATTCTGATGGGGAAAAGTCTACCACAAACCATTATGATGACCTAGATTCTGAGTCAGATTGCAGTGAGGTGGAAGAGGGAATTTACAGACTCAGAATGGAGCGGAAAAAGAAAGACCTGGAAAGAAAAAGGCAAGATTTCTACTGCAGAGGTTGTGGGGGAAGCCACCCCCGAACTGAATGCAAGTTTTTAGACACCATCTGCCTCCGTTGTGAAAAAAGAGGACACCTAGCAAGAGTCTGCAAATCATCCAAACTCCACCCAACAGAAGGAAATTTCCTGCAAACAAAGACAAAGAATTCAAGCCCAACAATCTCAGTGAGAAAATGGGGCGCAGCACAGAAGCAAAGGGGAAGAATGAAACTCATCAGACAGTAACTATTGGTCATTCATCTTCTATCAATAACAGAAAAGTGCATGTCAAGGTACTTATTGAAGGAAGGCCTTCCCAAATGGAAGTGGACTCAGGCTCATATCTGTCTATGGTGTCATGGGACACTATCCACAGACTACTCCCAAACATTCAGAAGAAGCATTTCAAGAAGCAAGCACTGACTCTTAAAACTACCAAGGAACAAGATTCCAGTAGTTGGAACAAGAGAATTCAATGTGAAGTTCAAAGGCCACACCAAATGCCTGCCCTGACCATCGTGGACAAGGTTCGCCCAAGTTTGCTGGGACTTGAGTGGTTCAACCCACTGGGCATCGAGGTGACTGGCATCAATCATGTAAGCAACACTGAATGGGAGGAGGCCTTGAAGTCTGAGTTTCCAGAGGTCTTCAGTGACGGATTAGGACCCCTATCACTTTCAATCTAGATCCCAAGGTGCCACCAATCCGTTTAAAGCCCAGAAGGGTCCCATTTGCCTTAAAGGAAAAAATTGATGCACAATTAGATAAGCTAATAGCTCAAGGGGTTTTAGAGCCCACTGACCACTCAAGGTGGGAGACACCCATAGTCACACTAGTCAAGGCTGATGGGTCTGTGAGAATCTGCGGAGACTACAAGGGGACATTGAACCATGCGCTACAACAGAGCATATCCAGTTCCAGTGGTGCATCATTTATTACATTCACTTGGCAGGGGCACAGTCTTTGCCAAATTGGATCTGGCCCAGGCATATCAACAACTAACAGTTGATGATGCCACTGCAGAGGCCCAAACCATCATGACTCATAGAGGTGCTTTCAAATGCAAAAGGTTGCAATTTGGAGTAAGTGTGGCACCAGGCATCTTCCAAAGCCTTATGGAAAGAATGCTCCAAGGACTGCCAGGGGTAGTGCCTTATTTTGATGATGTGTTAATCTCTGCTGAAAATGACACTCAGTTACTTGAGAGACTCAGAGAAGTCCTAACCAGATTCAAGAAAGCGGGGTTAAAAGTCAAAGAAGAAAATGCACACTTAGAACTGACAAGGTAGAGTTCTTAGGCTATATGATTGACAAACATGGTATCCACCCCACAGAAGCCAAGGTTCAGGCAATCAAAGAAGCCCCCAGGCCTAAATGCAAAACAGACTTGCAAGCTTTCCTGGGACTCATTAACTTCTATCACATGTTTCTACCTCAGAAGGCAACCATTGCAGAACCACTACACAGATTACTAGACAAAAGTCTGCATGGGTCTGGGGCAGGAAAAGAACAAGCTGCCTTTAACACTATTAAGAGACAAATCACTTCTGATTCTGTACTGATACAGTTCTCTGAGAATTTGCCTGTTGTACTGACTTGTGATGCATCCCCTTTTGGAGTGGGGGGGTTTGAGCCACATGCTTCCCAGCGGAAGGGAAGCCCCTATTGCATTTTACTCTCGCACCTTGACTAAAGCAGAGAGAAACTACAGCCAACTGGACAAGGAAGCCTTGGCAATTGTTGCAGCTGTCAAGAAATTCCATGAGTATGTATATGGGAGAACATTTACCATTGTCACAGATCACAAACCTCTTTTAGGCATTGTGGCAGGGGACAAACCAACGCCCACTATCCTGTCACCAAGAATGTTGAGATGGACTGAATTTCTTGCTGCTTATTCATACAAACTCATCCACAGGCCTGGAAAAAACATTGGGCATGCAGATGCTTTGAGTCACTGCCCACTTCCTTCACACACTGAGGATCCTGCTCCTGAGACTTACACCTTTTTTCTAGAGACTTGCCAAGCTTCCAGTACACGCTGCTGAAATTGCCAGAGAGACTGCCAAAGATACTTTATTGGCTCCTGTTATAGGCTGGATTAAGAAAGGTTGGCCACTTTAAGATCTACCTCAACTTGCCCAACCTTTTAAATCCAGGGAAACTGAATTATCTGTATTAAGAGGATGTATTTTGTGGTGTAACAGGGTGGTTATTCCTGCAAAACTACAAAAAGAGGTTTTGGAAATGTTACATGAGGGTCATCCGGGAATTGTCAGAATGAAGGGATTGGCCAGGAGTTATGTATGGTGGCCAGGTATTGACAAAATGGTTGAACACTGGGTTGCATCCTGTCCCAACTGCCAGGAAGTCAGGCCTGCCCCACCTCTCACCCCCAAACAGGAATGGGAATGTCCTAGGGGCCCTTGGTCCAGGATTCACATTGACTTTGCTGGCCCTACCAGAGGGCACACTTTCCTTATTATAGTAGATGCATATTCCAAATGGCTAGAGGTTATCCCTATGGCATCCACCACAGCTGAAGCTGTCATCAAACAGCTTAAAAAGCTTTTTGTAACTCATGGTTACCTGATGTCCTAGTTTCTGACAATGGCCCTCAATTTACATCCAACCTTTTTGAATCCTATCTAGCACAACAGGGTATCAGACATGCCCTGACAGCCCCTGGGCATCCTTCGGCTAACGGCCGGGCTGAACATATGGTACGATTTACCAAGGAAAAACTTCAGCAATTGGGTCCTGGGGACATCACTGAGAAAGTTGAAAAACTACTCAGTGTCCAGCATATCACTCCCAACCCATTAACTAACTTATCCCCAGCAGAGTTGCTGATGGGTAGGAAACTCAGGTCTCCCTTGACCGCCTTCATCCCACTTACGCACCCAGCACCACTAGATTCCACTAGCAAAATTCGCACATTCACTGTGGGTGATTCTGTTTATGCTAAGAACCTTGGGTGAACCATTATGGATTCCTGCTGAGATAACCCAAATCACAGGCCCTAGGTCTTACAGAGTACAAACAGAGAATGGTGTCCTCTGGAGCAGGCACATTGATCAGCTTAGATCCAGATTACCTCAGGAACATCGAATTGCTCCTCTCTGGTTCACACCTAGTACCTCATCTGGGGAAGGGAGGATCATGAGGATAATCAGCAAGCAGAATCAACCCCATGTAACGAGCCAACACGACAGGAACCATCCCAAAACCTGTCACAATGCCAAAATCCATCCTTACAAGTGGAAGACTATACATCACTACCTGACTTAGGTGCTGACATTGGGTTGGAGATGGATTGGGAGGAGAGACCAGGTTGTAGTAACCAAACAGGTTCTACTATTACTAGAAGTCCAAGTATGGAAATGTCAGCAGACACATTTCTCTCTCTGGTGAGAACCTTAAAACATCTGAACCACGTGGGTCTCAACGCACGTAAGAGCCCCACCTATTTAAAAGTACATTAGATAGATGGGGTTTGAGTATGGACTGAACCTAGTGGGGAGGGGTGTTATGTATGTAGGTTTGAAGTCATTGGTTTAGTTTGAACTGTTCTTGTAAAGTGTTAGAAATGATTGGTTTAAAGGTGCGGGAAAAACCCTGCACTCTGATTGGCTGTCAACCGCGCTGCTGGCTATAAGTAGCAGCCGCAGGCCAGCCAAATCGGGTCCGTCCTGAGCTGAAAGTCACAATAAACTTTAGAGCTGAAGCACTCAGTGTCTGCCTCTTCATGCAAACTTAACACTTACCAACTTTTAATTGCTTAATTGCTGAGATAATTTCCTCAGATGTTATTAATTGGTTCAGTCCTTCCCTTTGTTCCTGTGTCAGTAAAGGAGCATTCATCCCCTGTAAATATCTATCTATATCCGACCCTTGAATTGTATCACTGGCATATAATTTGGAATAGAATTCTGAGAAAGCCTTTTAATAATATGCTGATATACCTCTTTTCCTTTATATTCTATTTTCTCTATAGTACACAATCTTTGTTTTTCCTTAACAAGTAGGCTAGCCATCTACCTGGTTTATTAGCATTATAAAAGGTGTTGTGTTTGGCATACTGTAGATTGGTTGCCACCTGGTCTGCCATCAACATATTAAACTGCCCTTTAAGTAGCTTTATTGCTTCCTTCACCTTTCTATCATTTGGGTTCGATATAAGTTCCTTTTTTTTTTCCTATCTCCTCCTCTAACTCCTTTTCTTTTGTTCTTTTCTGCATCTATATTTATTATTTAAATATATTAGAACTCCTCTCATATAAGCTTTACTTATGCCCCATACTATTTCCATTGGAGAACCTTTATGCATATTCATAACAAAAATTCCTTCATTTGTTTTTACATTCTTTTACATTTTCTTCATATCGAACAAGTTTTCATTTAATCTCCAAGATCTCCTTCCCTTTCTCCTGAACCAACTCCATCCACACCCGGATGTGATCCGATATGGTTCTTGGAAAGATTTTGATCTTCTTCACCCTGGAAATAAAATCATTGGTAGTTAATATAAAGTCAATCCTAAAAGGATTTATGTCTATCAGAAAAAAGTAAAATCCTTTTCTTCAGCATTTCATTCTCTCCAAATATCTCTCAGCTCCAGATCATCTTTCATCTCAAAAAGGATTTGGGTAATCTAACAACACAGCTTTGGGTACCTTGATTAGGGCCTTTCTTATCCTTTTGTGGTTCCAAAACTCCATTCCAATCTCCCATTAGAATATAAGATTTATAGTCCTATTGAATAATTTTATTATGCAGAGATTTATAAAATTTTCTTGTTGCTGATTTGGCGTATACTCCAATTAGTAACGTCTTTTTCCCTCTATTAAAAGTTCAATTATGATATATCTTCCTTGTATGTCAGCTTCAATCAATTTAGCAATTAAGTCCTTCTTTAAATATATCACTACCCCTTTTTCTTCTCTGGAGCAGATGCAACAAAGTGTTTTCCCAATCTAGAATTTATCAAATATTTCTGATCTTTGGCTCTAATATGTGTCTCTTGTAAACAAATAATGTCATTTTTATATTGCTTCAGGTAATGAAATATTTTCCTTCTCTTTTGTGGTGAGTTCAGACCATTGACATTCCAAGTTAGAAACTTAGTTCCCATGTTTGGTAACTTGAAGCTTTTGAAGCATCTCTTGGAAATCCAGATCGGACTGCCCTCTTTGGCCTTGCTCCTACCACTGCTTCAGACACCCTGGTCTCTTGAACTTTGTGCTGTTGCTCTTGCAGCTCTTCCTGTTTACGTCTAGTTGTAGCTCTGGTCACTCTTTGTTCCCTCACTTCAGCAAAGACTACTCCTTCTTCCTACCACACAAAACAGCAGAAATTAACCATATCTTCTTTGGTCAGCCCCAACATCTGAATCACCTTACTGTATGAAGGGGCTTCCCAACCTCTAAGTATATTTTTTTACTTGTCTTAGTGAACTTCTCATGTTTACTTGAAGTTAGATTTTACTACCTGTCTCTGCCCTGGGAATGTTCTGTCTCTTCTCTTTCTAGTTTGATCTCCCAGCAGGCGCTATTTATTTTAAAGATCCAAACTGTTCTCTATTTATCCTGGAC
>CM019151.1:182415-258190 GCA_009733165.1 Naja naja | reverse complement strand
AAAAGCTGTTAAGAGCCCATGCAATTAAATATCATGCCTCATTAAAGACACAGTTTTACCGATGTGATCAGAAGCAGCATCATGGCAAGTTTAAGAGACATTGGGGTTTTGAATTTAACAGTTTAGAAGAGAGGCCATGCATGATTTTTGTTTGGGCCTTAAAGACAAGGTATTACAGAGCAAGTTATTAATGAAACCTAAGATCACCATTAAAGCCATAGAAGAAGCCTCTTCAGCAGAAGCTACCAAGTCCTCAGCAGCAGCCATGAGGAAGATGAACAGGCCACAATTTCTGATGGGGAAAAGTCCCACAAACCATTGTGATGACCTAGATTCTAGTCAGATTGCAGTGAGGTGGAAGAGGGAATTGACTCAGAATGGAGCGGAAAAAGAGACCTGGAAGAAAAGGCAAGATTTCTACTGCAGAGGTTGTGGGGAAGCCACCCCAGACTGAATGCAAGTTTTTAGACACCATTTGCCTCCGTTGTGAAAAAGGACACTAGCAAGAGTCTGCAAATCATCCAAACTCCACCCAACAGAAGGAAATTTCCTGCAAACAAGACAAAATTCAAGCCCAACAATCTCAGTGAGAAAAGTGAGCACAGAACAAAGGGAAGAATGAAACTCATCAGACAGTAACTATTGGTCATTCATCTTCTATCAATAACAGAAAAGTGCATGTCAAGGTACTTATTGAAGGAAGGCCCCCAAATGGAAGTGGACTCAGGCTCATATCTATGGTGTCATGGGGACACTATTCACAGACTACTCCCAAACATTCAGAGAATCATTTCAAGAAGCAAGCACTGACTCTTAAAGACTACCAAGGAACAAGATTCCAGTAGTTGGAACAAGAGAATTCAATGTGAAGTTCAAAGGCCACACCAAATGCCTGCCCTGACCATCGTGGACAAGGTTGGCCCAAGTTTGCTGGGACTTGAGTGGTTCAACCCACCTGGGCATCGAGGTGACTGGCATCAATCACATGAGCAACACTGAATGGGAGGCCTTGAAGTCTGAGTTTCCAGAGTCTTCAGCGGCGGTTAGGACCCCTATCACTTTCAATCTAGATCCCAAGGTGCCACCAATCCGTTTAAAGCCCAGAAGGGTCCCATTTGCCTTAAAGGAAAAATTGATGCACAATTAGATAAACTAATAGCTCAAGGGGTTTTAGAGCCCACTGACCACTCCAGGTGGGAGACACCCATAGTCACACCAGTCAAGGCTGATGGGTCTGTGAGAATCTGGGAGACTACAAGGGGACATTGAACCATGCTACAACAGAGCATATCCAGTTCCAGTGGTGCATCATTTATTACATTCCTTGGCAGGGGCACAGTCTTTGCCAAATTGGATCTGGCCCAGGCATATCAACAATTAACAGTTGATGATGCCACTGCAGAGAGCCCAAACCATTGTGACTCATAGAGGTGCTTTCAAATGCAAAAGGTTGCAATTTGGAGTAAGTGTGGCACCAGGCATCTTCCAAAGCCTTATGGAAAGAATGCTCAAGGACTGCCAGGGGTAGTGCCTTATTTTGATGATGTGTTAATCTCTGCTGAAAATGACACTCAGTTACTTGAGAGACTCAGAAGTCCTAACCAGATTCAAGCGGGGTTAAAAGTCAAAGAAGAAAAATGCACTTAGAACTGACAAGGTAGAGTTCTTAGGCTATATGATTGACAAACATGGTATCCACCCCACAGAAGCCAAGGTTCAGGCAATCAAAGAAGCCCCAGGCCAAATGCAAAACAGACTTGCAAGCTTTCCTGGGACTCATTAACTTCTATCACATGTTTCTACCTCAGAAGGCAACCATTGCAGAACCACTACACAGATTACTAGACAAAAGTCTGCATGGGTCTGGGGCAGGAAAGAACAAGCTGCCTTTAACACTATTAAGAGACAAATCACTTCTGATTCTGTACTGATACAGTTCTCTGAGAATTTGCCTGTTGTACTGACTTGTGATGCATCCCCTTTTGGAGTGGGGGTGTTGAGCCACATGCTTCCCAGCGGAGGGAAGCTATTGCATTTTACTCTCGCACTTGACTAAAGCAGAGAAACTACAGCCAACTGGACAAGGAAGCCTTGGCAATTGTTGCAGCTGTCAAGAAATTCCATGAGTATCTATATGGGAGAACATTTACTATTGTCACAGATCACAAACCTCTTTTAGGCATTGTGGCAGGGGACAAACCAGCCCACTATCCTGTCACCAAGAATGCTGAGATGGACTGAATTTCTTGCTGCTTATTCATACAAACTCATCCACAGGCCTGGAAAAACATTGGGCATGCAGATGCTTTGAGTCACTGCCCACTTCCTTCACACACTGAGGATCCTGCTCCTGAGACTTACACCTTTTTTCTAGAAACTGTTGCCAAGCTTCCAGTACACGCTGCTGAAATTGCCAGAGAGACTGCCAAAGACACTTTATTGGCTCCTGTTATAGGCTGGATTAAGAAAGGTTGGCCACTTCAAGATCTACCTCAACTTGCCCCCTTTTAAATCCAGGCAAACTGAATTATCTGTATTAAGAGGATGTATTTTGTGGGGTAACAGGGTGGTTATTCCTGCAAAACTACAAAAAGAGGTTTTGGAAATGTTACATGAGGGTCATCCGGGAATTGTCAGAATGAAGGGATTGGCCAGGAGTTATGTATGGTGGCCAGGTATTGACAAAATGGTTGAACACTGGGTTGCATCCTGTCCCAACTGCCAGGAAGTCAGGCCTGCCCACCTCACCCCAAACAGGAATGGGAATGTCCTAGGGGCCCATGGTCCAGGATTCACATTGACTTTGCTGGCCCTACCAGAGGGCACACTTTCCTTATTATAGTAGATGCATATTCCAAATGGCTAGAGGTTATCCCTATGGCATCCACCACAGCTGAAGCTGTCATCAAACAGCTTAAAAAGCTTTTTGTAACTCATGGTTACCTGATGTCCTAGTTTCTGACAATGGTCCTCAATTTACATCCAACCTTTTGAATCATATCTAGCACAACAGGGTATCAGACATGCCCTGACAGCCCCTGGGCATCCATTGCGGGCTGAACATATGGTACGATTTACCAAGGAAAAACTTCAGCAATTGGGTCCTGGGGACATCACTGAGAAAGTTGAAAAACTACTCAGTGTCCAGCATATCACTCCCAACCCATCAACTAACTTATCCCCAGCAGAGTTGTTGATGGGTAGGAAACTCAGGTCTCCCTTTGACCGCCTTCATCCCACTTACGCACCCAACGCACCACTAGATTCCACTAGCAAAATTGCACATTCACTGTGGGTGATTCTGTTTATGCTAAGAACCTTATGGGTGAACCATTATGGATTCCTGCTGAGATAACCCAAATCACAGGCCCTAGGTCTTACAGAGTACAAACAGAGAATGGTGTCCTCTGGAGCAGGCACATTGATCAGCTTAGATCCAGATTACCTCAGGAACATCGGAATTGCTCCTCTCTGGTTCACATACCTAGTACCTCGTCTAGGGGGGAAGGGGAGGATCATGAGGATAATCAGCAAGCAAGAATCAACCCCATGTGTGAGCCAACACGACAGGAACCATCCCAAAACCTGTCACAATGCCAAAATCCATCCTTACAAGTGGAAGACTATACATCACTACCTGACTTAGGTGCTGACATTGGGTTGGAGATGGATTGGGAGGAGAGACCAGGTTGTAGTAACCAAACAGGTTCTACTATTACTAGAAGTCCAAGTATGGAAATGTCAGCAGACACATTTCCTCTCTCACTGGGTGAGAACCTTAAAACATCTGAACCACGTGGGTCTCAAGCGTGCGTAAGAGCCCCACCTATTTCAAAGAATACATTAGATCGATGGGGTTTGAGTATGGACTGAACCTAGTGGGGAGGGGTGTTATGTATGTAGGTTTGAAGTCATTGGTTTAGTTTGAACTGTTCTTGTAAAGTGTTAGAAATGATTGGTTTAAAGGTGCGGGAAAAACCCTGCACTCTGATTGGCTGTCAACTGCGGCTGCTGGCTATAAGTAGCAGCCGCCAGCAAATCAGTCCGTTCCTGAGCTGAAAGTCACAATAAACTTTAGAGCTGAAGCACTCAGTGTCTGCCTCTTCATGCAAACTTAACACTTACCAACTTTTAATTGCTTAATTGCTGAGATAATTTCCTCAGATGTTATTAATTGGTTCAGTCCTTCCCTTTGTTCCTGTGTCAGTAAAGGAGCATTCATCCCTGTAAATATCTATCTATATCCGACCCTTGAATTGTATCACTGGCATATAATTTGGAATAGAATTCTGAGAAAGCCTTTTTAATAATATCTTGCTGATATACCTCTTTTCCTTTATATTCTATTTTCTCTATAGTACACAATCTTTGTTTTTTCCTTAACAAGTAGGCTAGCCATCTACCTGGTTTATTAGCATTATAAAAGGTGTTGTGTTTGGCATACTGTAGATTGGTTGCCACCTGGTCTGCCATCAACATATTAAACTGCCCTTTAAGTAGCTTTATTGCTTCCTTCACCTTTCTATCATTTGGGTTCGATATAAGTTCCTTTTCTTTTTTTCCTATCTCCTCCTCTAACTCCCTTCTCTTTTGTTCTTTTCTGCATCTATATTTATTATTTAAATATATTAGAACTCCTCTCATATAAGCTTTACTTGCGTCCCACACTATTTCCATTGGAGAACCTTTATGCATATTCATAACAAAAAATTCCTTCATTTGTTTTTACATTCTTTTTACATTTTCTTCATATCGGAACAAGTTTTCATTTAATCTCCAAGATCTCCTCTCCCCTTTCTCCTGAACCAACTCCATCCACACCGGACTGTGATCCGATATGGTTCTTGGAAAGATTTTGATCTTCTTCACCCTGGAAATAAAATCATTGGTAGTTAATATAAAGTCAATCCTAGAAAAGGATTTATGTCTATCAGAAAAAAAGTAAAATCCTTTTCTTCAGCATTTCATTCTCTCCAAATATCTCTCAGCTCCAGATCATCTTTCATCTCAAAAAAGGATTTGGGTAATCTAACACAGCTTTGGGTACCTTGATTAGGGCCTTTCTTATCCTTTTGTGGTTCCAAAACTCCATTCCAATCTCCCATTAGAATATAAGATTTATAGTCCCATTGAATAATTTTATTATGCAGAGATTTATAAAATTTTCTTGTTGCTGATTTGGTGCATATACTCCAATTAGTAACGTCTTTTCCCTCTATTAAAAGTTCAATTATGATATATCTTCCTTGTATGTCAGCTTCAATCAATTTAGCAATTAAGTCCTTCTTTAAATATATCACTACCCCATTTTTTCTTCTCTGGAGCAGATGCAACAAAGTGTTTTCCCAATCTAGAATTTATCAAATATTTCTGATCTTTGGCTCTAATATGTGTCTCTTGTAAACAAATAATGTCATTTTTATATTGCTTCAGGTAATGAAATATTTTCCTTCTCTTTTGTGGTGAGTTCAGACCATTGACATTCCAAGTTAGAAACTTAGTTCCCATGTTTGGTAACTTGAAGCTTTTGAAGCATCTCTTGGAAATCCAGATCGGACTGCCTCTTTGGCCTTGCTCCTACCACTGCTTCAGACACCCTGGTCTCTTGAACTTTGTGCTGTTGCTCTTGCAGCTCTTCCTGTTTACGTCTAGTTGTAGCTCTGGTCACTCTTTGTTCCCTCACTTCAGCAAAGACTACTCCTTCTTCCTACCACACAAAACAGCAGAAATTAACCATATCTTCTTTGGTCAGCCCCAACATCTGAATCACCTTACTGTATGAAGGGGCTTCCCAACCTCTAAGTATTTTTTTCTACTTGTCTTAGTGAACTTCTCATGTTTACTTGAAGTTAGATTGTTACTACCTGTCTCTGCCCTGGGAATGTTCTGTCTCTTCTCTTTCTAGTTTGATCTCCCAGCAGGCGCTGGCTTATTTTTAAAGATCCAAACTGTTCTCTATTTATCCTGGACCTCCCAGCAGGCTGGCTTATTTTAAAGATCCAAACTGTTCTCTATTTATCCTGGACCTCCCAGCAGCGCTGGCTTATTTTTAAAGATCCAAACTGTTCTCTATTTATCCTGGACCTCCCAGCAGGCGCTGGCTTATTTTTAAAGATCCAAACTGTTCTCTATTTATCCTGGATCTCCCAGCAGGTGAGATTTTATTTTTAAAGATCTAAACCAGTGGTAGTCAACCTGGTCCCTACTGCCCACTAGTGGGCATTCCAGCTTTCATGGTGGGCAGTAGGGGTTTTGTCCGATACTGAAGCACTTTCCTTTTTTTAAATTTAATCGACTTAAAAATTTTTCATAGCATTATTTAAAAACATTTTCATTAGGTTTTCATAAAATTCCCTGTGACAATTTAAATTTCTGAAAATATACTATTTGTATTGCCCGCGCATAAGTTTAGTTCACGTTACATAAGTGAAACTAAATGGTGCTATAGTGCGACCCCAAGCAAAAGACCCTCATCCCAGAATAGCTTGCGCATCTCCCCCCACACCATTCATCTGTAATAGACAAGCAGAGCTGGTAGCCAGTGCCCCCAAAACCCAATCCACGATGCACGATACGCAAGAGGCATGCGCAGATGACGTTACACGGCACAGGCTCTTTTGTTTGTGGTTGCACTGGTCAGTACACAGTTAGATTTGTGAGAGTGAGTACGTGCCTACAGCTTCAAACAAAATATTGTGAAATATTGTGAGCCCATGTCTCAAAAAAAGAAATACGCTCGCGGCTATTTGCCGGAGTATCTGAAGATGAGTTTCATAGAATCTGTTGTAAATAAACAACATCCAATGTGTCTATTGTGTCATTAAAACATTATCCAATGAGGGGAGGAGGGGTTAGGGTTATCGCAAAGTCCCTGGTTGATGCAGGAAAAACCCTTCTTGCCAGCAGCGGAGAGGCAGCCATTCAAGCTGCTGAAGCTGGGACCGCTCCAGAATGGAAAAGATGGAAAGAAAGTGTGTCAGTTTGGTGAGATGAATTTTTACTTACTAAGACCCCTACAGATTTTAAAACAGAAGGTATTTACGATAAGTTCACTGACTTAGATAAAATTTTGATGGGTACTGATGAAAAGGTAATTAAAAAACTTTATGGACATTTATTAGAATTTATTAGAATTTAAATTGGAAGAACAAGTTAAAGAAACGATGATTGCTTGGGGGGAAAATTTTGGTTATGGGATTGATTTAGAGAAGTGGCAAAAATTGTGGTCTCAAAATTATAAAATGACAATGTCAACTACATATAAAAAAATTTGTATAAGATGTTTTACAGGTGGCATCTACCCCCAACGAGAATTGCAAGAATGTTTAAGAACAAATTGGATAAATGTTGGAAATGTCATCAGATACCTGGTTCATATTACCATATGTGGTGGACATGTTCGGATCTAAAAAAATATTGGACTAAAATCCACACATGGTTGGAAAAAATGATAAAACAACATATAGACTTTAAACCAGAGATCTTTTTATTGGGAATTATACTGGAAATATACAATAAAGAGTTGAAATATTTGATTGTAAATGTTTTAACAGCAGTTAGAATTGTATTTGCTAAAAACTGGAAAAATGATAAAATACCTATGCAGGAGGAAGTTATTAAGAAAATTATGGACTGTGCTGAAATGAGTAAATTGACATTTGAAATTAGAGAGCAAGAAGATAAATGATTTTATATGATATGGGATTTGTTTTATCAATGGTTGGATAATATAATATATGGTAATGTAATATATAATATATTATATGTATATAATATATATAATATATATAATATATAATATAATGTAGACATATATAACCATTGGATGAAAGTATAATATAAATTTTAACATAAAATTTGGAATATCTCATATAAAATGATGGAATAAATAGTCTAGTCACAGATGATTAATATAAGCATATGTTAGCTTGACAATGTGAAAGTTTATATAAATTGTGAGTGATGACAACAAATAGGATAGCACAAAAGGTTTGCAACCAACTGACACACTGTATGCATATAAAATGGAAGATGGTTTTATGTTTTTATGTTTTGTTTGTATGTTTGTCTTAAAAATAAAAACTTAAAAAAAAATTATCCAATGAGGCAATGAAGCCAAGTCAATTGTGAAAACATCTTTCTACAAAGCATCCAAATGATAAGGACAAGCCCATTGAATATTTTCAGGAAATATATAAAAAATTTCAAAACTCTTCGACAATTGTTGCATCATTTAAGAAACAGCATGCAGCGAACGAAGATGGGTTAATTGCCACTTATCGCATTTCACAATTAATTGCAAAAAGTGGTAAAAGTTATAATATTGGAGAAATTGTAATAATACCCTCTATAAAAGAATTTATCTCAACAGTAATGCATCAGGATGTATCTGAAAATTTAAAAACGTTGCCCCTAAGCGATAGCACAGTAAAGCGACGAATTGGCAGTTGGAAATGGCAGTTAATGTTGAAAAAAAACTTATAAGTATTCTCCAAAACTCTTTATTTTCCTTACAATTGGATGAGTCTACCATTGCAGATAATAATATTTTATTGATGGCATATGTACGTTATTTTGATGAAAACAATACATTACGAGAAGAAATGCTATTCACAATAAATCTCATTACAGATACAAGAGGATTATCTATATTTAATACTGTGAAATCATTCTTTACAAAAAATAATATTCCTTTGAATAATATTGTTGCATGTGCTACTGATGGAGCACCATCAACGGTAGGTCGCTATCATGGATTTGTTGCTTATTTGAAGGAAGAAGTGCCAAATGTTTTATGTATTCATTGTGTGGTGCACAGACAACATCTTGTAGGAAAACATCTAAGTACAAGTTCATCATTAACTATAATAATTCAAGCCGTAAACAAGATCAAGTCCAATGCAAAAAATGATAGAATGTTTTGACAGCTTTGCCAGGACAATAATGAAGATTTTATTACATTACTTTTGCACACAGAAGTTTGGTGGCTGTCAAAGGGTACATCTTTGGCTCGTTTTGTAGCATTATATGATAGTGTCATACAATTTTTTGAAAGTAATAATGAGACCAATCTGCATCAACAGTTAAAAACAGTAAAGAATGATGCCTTTTATTTGGCAGATATTTTCAAGAGATTTAATGATGTCAATTTGCAGCTTCAAGGAGCTAATAAAACTCTTATAGATTGCCAAAGTATTGTGTCATTATTTATTGACAAACTTGAACTACTTCGTTATAATCTATTGAAGAGAGAATTTCATCAGTTTCCTGAATTATCATCTATAAAAGATGATGTAACTCCAGAGGATATTGACAGATTCAGTAGCCACCTCAACGAACTTAAATTGGACATGGAAAAACGATTTGAAGATATTTTGAAATTGAAGGTGTATGACTGGATGAAAAATCCTTTTCCCACAAATATTGAAGAGGCTGATACAACTTGCCAAGAAGAACTGTTAGAAATTAGATATGATGAAGAAAATAAACATAAATTCGATAGTGGTGGATATGAAAACCTATGGCAAAAAAAAAAAATGCCTGTCATATCCAAATATGTGGAAAATGATATTCAGTTTATTGATACCTTTCCTTACCTCATATCTTGTGGAATCAGGCTTTAATGCTGTTAATCATATTATGACCAAAGAAAGAAACTGCCTGAATATTTCCGAAAGAGGAGACCTTTGTTTGTTCCTTACAAAAATTGAGCCAGATATCCAGTATTTAGTTTCGCAGCCTCAGCCTCAGGGATCTCATTAATAGTGTAATTAATTAAACGTAATTTCATCAGACTTCATGTTTTTATGTATGCAAAGTATAAATAAAAAGATAGATTTAACTACAGTAAGTTGTTTTATAAAGATTTATTCTGCCAAACTTAGCGAAAGTCTGATATAAAGTATTTATTTATTTTATTTATTTATTTTATATGCCGCCCCATCTCCGAAGACTCGGGGCGGCTCACAGTTAAAACATACAAATACAATAAATAATTAAAAAGAAATTAAATCACTATAAGGTCCAATAAAACTGAATTAAAAATTAAAACTGTCCCATGCCCCCGGTAAGGTAATTACAGCCCGACTTGGTCAAATATTTGGTAAGTAATTATTATTATATGCTTTAACTTGCTGTAACTCTGGTTTATAAATTTTATAAAGTAAAGTTACTCCCCTACTTTATAAATCACCATTACTGTGGAACCAGTGGGCGGTTAGAAAATTTTACTACTAACAGAGATACAAAAGTGGGTGGTAGGTATAAAAAGGTTGACTACCCCTGGACTAGATGATCTACAAGGTCCCTTCCAACTCTGTTAATCTGTTAATAAACCACAGTTTAGCAGCCCAGCTGGTTAAACCAGGATTAATAGGAGTTGGGAAACCTGAAACTGCAAGCTTTGGGGGTTTCAAAGTTTGTTTAATTTGGCAGCTGCAAACATGAAAAGGGTTCAAATGTGTTGAATTCAGATGGGATGACTTCGGAAGGAGGGTAGTTATCCATAAATCCATGTCTTGTTGGATCCTGGAGGAGATTCCAGATTTTCAGAAATGAAGGGGTTATTATTATCCCTTCTTGTCCTCCAAGTTATTCCAGCAGGTAACAAAAAACAAAGACCACCTGGAATTAATCTGAGTGAACTTTCTTGTTTAATCACCCTCCCTTCCCAATGCAAAACATTTCCCCCCTCCCTCCCTCCTTGGAGCAACTTAATTTATGGTAGGACTTTCCAGCCTCCCCAATGTTCAGCCTCTTTCCTGCTTCATAAAATTCTCATTATTTGTCCCCTGGTTTCCCCTCTAGCCACTGCAAATTGCTTAAAAAGGAGTCCGCGGGAGCTGAACAGACCTCAAAGACCCTGTAATAGTTGCCAGCTTCTTGGGATCTTAGTCAATTAGAATCACAATTAGTAAGAGCTGAGATCAGAATGGAATAACAAAGTTGGAAGGGACTTCGGAGTCATCTGTTGTATATGACCAAATATGGCCAAGGAGTGGAGTTGGTTAACAGACTCCACTCATTGGCTCAGCCACTGGTGGGAGAAATGAAGTCCCATCAGTGGCTGAAGCTTTGGACAGCACCGGCTTCAAAAGCCGGTGCCTGCCACGACTAAGCGGCTTTTTGAATTAAACAAAAATAAAGACTGCTTACTGGTCCTGCTGTGTTCTGCCCCTCAATTATGCATGGACCCATCTAACACTGGCGATGAAGGTGGGATTCTGAACTGCAGAGAGAACAAAGGACACCTCATGGATTTCGGACGCCATTTCTACTGACCTGAGGAACAATCACAACCGCCAAACCAACATGGCACAACGCGCAACCAGCCTAGCTCACTGTCCAATGGCAATCCTTTATGACCCAGCAAAGTAGAAATGGTCATCCTACATGGGCCATTTCAACCTGCACCTGGAAGTCAACGGTTTTCAAGCAGCCCCCAATGCACAGAAGAAAGCACTATTCTTAACATGCTGCGACATCAAGATCTATGAAATGGCTGATGCCTTGGTTGCAGACGATCTACAGACTGTGCCCTGGGATGAATTCCAGCGCACCCTCCGGGGTCACTATGGCCCGTCTCCCTCCTACCTGGCCAGCTGCTACGATTTCTACATGTGGAGCCAGAGAGAGGGAGAGACAATCAACATGTTTGTGGCAGACCTGTGGAGAATTGCGAAAAACTGCAGATTCCCAGATACTGAAGGGATGATCCGGGACCGGATCATCCTGGGGACCAAGGATCCCACATTGCAAAAGAAACTTCTGGCCCATGAGGACGTTTTGTTCAAAGAGGCCATCGATGAGGCAAGAGCCACAGAGTCGTCCAAAAATTTGGCAGTGCAGATCTGAGGGACGGCAAAGATCCATGCAACTGGGGCCGATCACCACCCGCACCCAAGCGAATCTGTCTCTGAAGCAAGCAACGATGACGATGACGGAGATGTTCATAAGCTCAAATCTGGTAAGCCAGATGGGAAACCGGGAAATAGAGAGTGCGGCAGCTGCAGCAGAAACCACCACCACTCGGCATGCCGATTCAGAGACACTGTGTGCCACAGATATGCGTGCAGAAGCCACATTGCGGAAGTATGCTGCGCAGCAAAACCAACCAGCAAGCAAGGCAGATGAGCAGCGTTGCCAGCAAAACAATATGGCCACCAAGGAGGAGGGCGGAAGAACCCTGGTGGGAAATTCAAAAAGAGGGAAGACGCCAGGGAAGAAGAAGTCCATTTCATGTTCATGGGCTATGCGCAGACCAGGGGAGATGCACTGATGTCTTCGAATCCAACAAAATAATGGCTACGGTCACAATCGAGGGCAAGCCCTGCCACATGGAGGTGGACTTGGGGTCCTATATATCCATGATATCATGGGACACCCTTAAAAAACTCCAACCCTAGCAGTGGTGCAACCAATTGGAACTGCAGACCATCACCTTGAGAGACTACCAGAACTGCTACATACCAGTCCTGGGAAAGAAGACGGCCCACGTGGAGTATGGCACATTCCAGGGAGACCTGCCACTCACAATAGTAGACCAGAACCTGCCCAGTCTGTTTGGAAGAGAATGGTTCCAACCACTCCAAATAAACGTCACCGGCATCCACACAATGGAGAACACCTCCCCAGCCCGACAGCAGACATCGTGGAATTGGAGAGAGAATTCAGCAACGTCTTCGATGACAAACTGGGCAAGTGCATGGGGACCCCCATATCATTTAACCTAGACCCCAACATTGCTCTGGTCTGCCTCAAACCATGTCCCGAAGTCCCATTTGCCCTCTGACCAAAAGTCGAAGAGCAACTAGATAAATTGATAGCCCAATGGGTTCTAGAACCGGTGGATCATGCCAAATGGTAGACCCCAATCATGATCCCAATTAAATCAGATGGATCTATAAGAATCTGTGCTGACTATAAAACGACCCTGAACAAGGCCCTCCAACAAAGCGCCTACCCAGTGCCCGTGGTTCAGCACCTCCTGCACTTCCTGGGCTGAGGGACTATATTCACCAAATTAGACTTGGCCCAGGCCTATCAGCAGCTGCCCATCAATGAGGCAACTGCTGAGGCACAAACCATTGTCACACATCAGGGTGCATTCAAGTGCAAGAGACTCCAATTCGGAGTAAGCATAGCACCAGCCCTGTTCCAGAGCATCATGGAACAACTGCTGCACAATATCCCAGGGATCATACCCTACTTCAATGATGTAATCATTTTGGCCAGTAGCAGGGGCCAACTAATGGAGCAGTTAAGGGCAGTTCTGGGAAGATGCCAAGAAGTGGGATTGAAACTGAAGAGGAACAAATGCCACATAGCAGTCCCACAAGTGAAATTTTTGGGGTTCCTAATCGATGCCTCAGGCATCCGACCTACAAACGGAAAGCTTAGGGCAATACGGGAAGCCCCCATACCACAAAACAAAACAGAACTGCAAGCGTTCCTAGGATTGCTTAACTTTTACAATGTCTTTCTGCCACAGAAAGCAACCATCGCAGAACCGCTCCACAGGCTGCTAGATAAGATGACGAGCTGGACATGGGGACAATGTGAGGCCGCCACATTCACAAAAATAAAGAACATTTTATCATTGAACAGCATCCTCATCCAATACAGCGAGACATTGCCACTAACACTAACATGCGATGCCTCCCCCTATAGCATCAGAGCAGTCCTCAGCCACAAATTACCCAATGGGACATACTTCTCAAAGACACTATCAAAAATGCAAAGAAATTACAGCCAGATCGACAAGGAAGCACTTGCCATAGTCGCAGGGGTCAAGGTGCTTCCATGAATACCTATATGGCAGGCGATTTGACCTCATCACCGCCACAAACCCTTACTGGGCATCCTTGCCAGTGACAAACCCACACCCAACATCCTGTCACCCAGGATGTTAAGATGGACAGTATTCCTGGCAGCATATAGTTACCACATAATCCACAGGCCAGGAAAAGACATTGTCCATGCTGACGCTCTCAGCCATTGCCCCCTTCCAGACCCAGCTGAAGACCTAGTGCCATCCACAACAACACTACCCATAGAGAACATAATGCCCAGATTGATGACATCATCAGAAATCACTAGACTCACAGTCCACAACAAAATCATGGTGCAGATTTCAAACTGGGTGTGGAGGGGATGGCTGGAGGCAGCCCAAGGGGAGGAATACAGCCATATAAAAATAGGCAAGCCAAACTGTCAGTGTTAAAGGGCTGTATACTGTGGGGACAGGGTAGTTATCCCCATTAAGGAATAAAATACTGGAAATAGTACACAAGCGTCACCCCAGAATGGTCCAAATGAAAGCCCTGGCCAGAAGCTACATGTGGTGTCCAGGGCTAGACAAGGAGATAGAAAACTGGGTCGCCACATGCACCCTCTGCCAAGAAACCAGGCCGGCACCCCCAGCAGCAAGACCCAGGAAGTGGAAGACTCCTACAGCCCAGTGGGCCAGAATACATGTCGACTTCACAGGCCCCTGCCAAGGACAGATGTTCCTCATAGTTGTCGACGCATACTCCAAGTGGCTGGAAGTAATCCTAATGAAATCCACCACATCAGTGGCAACCATAAGGGCACTCTGGCAGCTATTTGCCACCCATGCATTACTGGATGTCCTCATCTCAGACAACAGGCCACAGTTCAGTTTGCAGCCGTTGGAAGCATTCCTGGCCGGACTGGGGGCCAGACACGCACTGTCGGCACCTGCTCATCCTGCCACGAACAGACAAGTGGAGATAATGGTCTGGTCAACCAAAGAGACACTACAGTGGATGGGCTGAGGGGACTGGCAGGAAAGGATCGACAAAATGCTCCTAGTCCAATGCATCACACCCCATACAACAACACACCGCAGCCCAGCAGAACTATTAATGGGTTGCAGGCTGCAGACTACGCTTGACCGAGTCCACCCCAACTATAGCACAGAAACACCCCCAGATTCCACAGGAAAGTGCAGGCAATTTGCTATAGGGAACCCAGTCTATGCACATAACTACACTGGGGGACCAACATGGATGCCAGCCAGAGTACCAAGATCACAGGGCCCAGGTCCTACAGGGTGGAGACAGAAGAAGGGAAACTATGGGAGTGGCAAATCGATCAACTACGAGGCCGGGTCTGGAACTCAGACAACCAGCCAGGCACCCAACATGCAATAACAGAACAACCCAGGGCACAGACACCAACCCCTGTACAACAACGGGGAGACACTTATCTTGCAAAAAGGAAGTCCCGTGGTGTCCTTTTGAGGCCTCAGCCTTGATGGTCCCTGCCGCGCCACAAGTGGGCTTCGAGACTGTTCTGCCAGCAGGGACCAGAGCGGTGGTGGACCGGTCCGCTCGGGGACGCTGCCGCCCAGGAACAAGTGAGGTGCACAGGTCCAGTCGCACCAACTGAAGCCCCACCTATCTACACGATTACGTATGGTAGGCAAGCGCTGATTGGAGGACACTAACTAGAAGGGGAGGGGTGTTGTATATGACCAAATATGGCCAAGGAGTGGAGTCGGCTAACAGACTCCACTCATTGGCTCAGCCACTGACGGGAGAAATGAAGTCCTATCAGTGGCTGAAGCTTTGGACAGTGCCGGTGCCTGCCACAACTAAGCGGCTTTTTGAATTAAACCAAAATAAAGACTGCTTACTGGTCGTGCTGTGTCCTGCCTCTCAATTATGCGCGGACCCATCTAACATCATCTAGTCCAACCCCACCACCCAAGCAGACCCTACACCATTTCTGACTGATGGCCATCCAGTCTCTTCTTGAAAACTTCCAGTGATGAAGCTCCCACAACTTCCAAGGGCAACTTCTGTTCCATGGGTGGATTGGTCTCACCGTCAGAAAAATTCCTCCTTATTTCCACGTTGAATCTCTCTTTGTTCAGTTTCCATCCATTATTCCCTGTCTGGCCTTCGGGTGCTTTAGAAAATAGCTTGACCCCTCCCTCCTCTCTGTGGCAGCCCCTCAAATATTGGAACACTGCTATGATGTCTCCCCTGGTCCTTCTCTTTACTAGACTAGCCAGGAACTGTTCTTCGTATGTTTTAGCCTCCAGTCCCCTAATCCTCCTGGTTGCTCTTCTCTGTACTTTTTCTAGAGTCTCAACATCTTTTTTATAATGTGGCGAACAAAACTGGATGCAGTACTCTAGGTGTGGCCTTGCTAAGGCTTTACAGAGTGGTATTAGTACCTCCCTTGATCTCGATTGTATCCCTCTGTTAATGCAACTTAGGATTGCATTGGCTTTTTTGGCTGCTGCTGCACACGGCTGGCTCCTATTTGGCTGGTTGTCCACTAAGACTCCAAGATGCCTCTCCCAGTTCCTGCTACTGAACTAGCTTCCACCCAGTCTATATATATCCTTTTGGTTTTTCTTGCCTAAGTGTAGGACTTTACTTTTCTCCAGAGGTTTTCTAGTCCAACCCCCTGCCTGAGCAGGAGATCCTATACTGTTCAGGACAAATTTTATTTATTTATTAATAAATAAATAAAATTTGTCCTGAACAAATTTTAAATTTTTAAATTTTTAAAGAGATTGGAGAAGGACAAATGCCTTCTCCAATCTCTTCTTCAAAGCCTCCAGTGATGAAGCCATCATCTCCAACCTTCTGGTGAATGATACTGCGCCCTTCCCCCTCCTGGCACCCGGGGATGATGGGAGATGGAGTAGACATCCTTGCAGGCATGAACTTTACAGTCATAAATCTGCTTCTTTGCAAATAGAATAGGACGGAATAGAGTAGAGTAGAACAAGTACAGAACGGAAGAGGACAGGACAGAACAGAACAGAACAGAACAGAATAGAATAGAATAGAATAGCAGAGTTGGAAGGGACATTGGATGTCTTCTAGTCCAACCCCCTGTTGTCGGAGATAGAAGCAGGTTTCAGGCAAATGTTTATCCTTCATCCCTCATTAACTTTCAAATGGCTCTTCCTGGTGAGGCCAGCGCTGGCCATAACAGACTCCTTCTTTGCTCAGTTTGTGTGTGTGTGTGTGTGTGTGTGTGTGTGTGTGTGTGTGTGTAGTACTACTACTAGTAGTAGTAGCAGGTGTGAGGGAATCTTCTACCAACCACTCAGCTTCGTGACTGTCAAAAGAGCCAGGAGGGAGGGTGTCAGGGAGACCTCAGGGGCTGCTGTCTTCTCTCCAAACCTAACATGGGGGTGGCAGGCCTGGTGACCACCAAGGCAGACTGCCTAGACTGGGCTCGCCAGCTCTGCTCTTGACGGAGGACAACTATGGAAGGAGGAGGAGGGCTCCATTAACCAGGATTCCTTCTCTCCAAATCTGTTTCATTTCCTCCCTCCCTCCCTCTCTTAGTCTCTCCCTTCTCTTTCATTTTTTCTTCCTCCAATCTTTCCTCTCTCCCTCCCTCTCTTCTTTCTCATTTTTCCTTCCTCTAATTTTTCCCTTCCTTCTTTCCTCCTCCTCCTTCTTCTCTTCCCTTTTTTTTTTTCCTCCTTCTCTCCTCCTTCTCTCCTCCTTCTCTTTCATTTTTCCTTCCTCCAATCTTTCCCCTCCCTCCCCTTTCATTTTTCCTTCCTCTAATTTTCCCCTTCCTTCCTTCCTTCCTTCCTTCCTTCCTTCCTTCCTTCCTTCCTTCCTCCCTCCCTCCCTCCCCCTCTCCCTTCTCTTTTATTTTTCCTTCCTCCAATCTCTCCCCTCCCTCTCTTCCTCCTTTCCTTCTCCCCTGATATCTTGAGCCATGCCGATGTTGAAGTATAGGTAGTCCTCTTGACTTATGACGCCAACTGAGCCCAACATTTCTGTTATTAAGTAAGACATTTGTTCAGTGAGTTTTGCCCTGTTTTACGAACTTTCCTGCCTCAGTCATTAAGTGAAACTACAGCTTTTAAAGTTCATAACATGGCTATTAAATGAATCTGGCTTCCCCATGGGTTGTCCAAAGGTCACCAAAGAGGATCACATGACCCCCAGGGCACACTGCGACCGTTGTAAATATGAGCCAGTTTCCAAGCACCTGAATTTTAATCATGTGACTGAGGGAATGCTGCAATGACTGTATGTGTGAAACGCGGCCATAAGTCACCTTTTTTCCAGTGCCATTGTAACTTTGAACAGGTCGCTAAACAAACTGTTGTAGGTCAAGGTCTACCTGTAAGGATGACCGTGTAGTCCTTGAGAAGGATGAGCAGAACATTGGTGCCACCTGGTGGCTGAAATTGCTAAATGTGCCGGAGAAACAATTTGCCAGACTTAATTCTGGAACTACAAGGAGGGACAGAACCAGGTTGAGATCAATGGCCAATTTGCAGTCAATGAGCAATTTGCAGTCAGTGGGCCAAAGGGAGGTGTGATGACCCAAAGGGGCATGGCACCAAGGCAACACAATCAGATAATCAGTAGGAGTCCCTTTATTAGCTCCAACTTTGCTCCCAAAGTCCTGCTTACCTTCAAGCTGGAGAAATACTCTCCCAAGAACAGCCTTTGGCTGCAGAGAATCAAGTCCAAAATTTGGTCAACAAAAACTGGAACTATAAGTCCAATCAAGGCAAGAGGAGGTCATTAGTCCAGCAGGGCAAGAGAAGGAATTCCAGACGTGAAGGCAGTAACTCAACCCAGTTGGGAGGATGTCAGGAACACAGATAGCCAAAGTCAACCCAAGATAAACTCACGTTTGTTCCCAGCAGATGCCGCTCTCAGCTTGCATCTCCTTTAAACTCTGTTCCCAGGTGTGGCAAATGAAGGGAATCAGGGCCCTTTCCTCCCCCGTAAGCCACGCCACCCACGTTGCTCCCTTCTCCGTTCCTCCCCACGTGCCCTAGGATGAAGAGGGGGTGGGCCTGGGTCTTCCTCTGAACTTCCTCTCCTTGCTCTACCCCTCCCCTGCTCTGCCCAACCGGACTTTGCCCTTCCCCAGTTTCCTCCACAGCCAATGGAGCCACACTCCCGCTCCCTGTCAGCTGTTCATCTTCCTCCTCGGATTCAGACTCCGACAGGGGCGTGACAGGAGGCTTCTGAGCTCTGCATGGCCTGTCTGGATTCTGACTGTAAGCACCGGATGGGTAGGTACGGAAAGCCACAAAGTTTTGGCCCACAGTTGTTCAAACTTTTCAATTTAATGGCTGGATGCCCTTCTCTGTCGCCAGGGTGGAGTTTTTTTTGTCTGACATATATTCTCAGTGTGCCCAGAGAGAGAAATATCTGCCCTTCTCTAGGATCAAACTCACAACCTCCTGATTGTGAGGCGAGAGCTCCACCTTTAGGCCACTGTACCCCTCGCACTCTTTCCTGAGCCTCAACATCTTTTTCATAATATGGTGACGAAAACTAGATGCAGTAATTCCCGTTGTGGTCAAACTCTGAGAACTTGATGGGAGTTCCATGGGAGATCAAGTGGGAGTGGGAAGCAGGGAGTTCTCACTATGTTGTGGCCCGACAGTGGCCTGCAGAGCTGGCAGCAGACTGGAACAGTGAGGAGGTCGGGGCGGAGCATGGGCCAATCCTGGAGTCTGGGGAAGGCTCTGATGAGTGCTCTGCAGTTGGAGGCTGAGATGGGCCCAGGGTCATCTGACAGTTATCAGCTGCCTTTGGAGTCAGAGATCAGTGGGGCAGAAAGACAGCTGGAGCCTGTTCCCAGTGTGCGCATGTGCAGAGCTGTCAGGAGAAGGGAACAGTTAAGGAACAAGGATCGATTCAGGAGTAAAGGCTCATATGGATGGTGAATGGCCCCTCCCATCGGGAGTAAAAGAGGAGCAAAATGGGAGTGGGGCTTTGCAGGAAACAATTAGTTCATTCTGGCATCCTTGCCAAGTATTGTGACGTCTGAAAGATATCAGCCTGGCTGCTCTCCAAGCCTGATAAAGGTCTGTAATTGGGAACTGTCTTGAAAGACTGTTAGCCGGGACTTTGCTGGAGAGGAAATTCGTTGTAAATCAAATAAAAGGGGTTTATCGGGACAAGGACTCAGCTTTGTGCTGTTGGGGGAAGCCTAGGTCAAGACACACTAGATGACTTCCAAGGTCCCTTCCAACTCTGTTAATCTGAATGACTGGTCCCCAGAACCTGGCGGTCAGGATTCCAGCAGTTACCCCCATTTAAATCATGAGTCTTGAGCCAAACTTCCAAAACTTCAAAAGGATTTATTGGGAGTTAACATGTCAGCACTGCCTGGGTGCAGCTGACTCTGAGGCACATAATTCATTGTCACCCTTGACCCTGGTTTTCCCCCACCCCCTGGGTGTATCATAATTCATATTCTCCAATGGGACATGTCCATAGCCCAGAGTCATCAATCATGCTCTCCAGTTAGAATTTTGCGCAGCAGAAATTTCAGTCACCTAGTTACTATCTTTGAAAAAAAACATTTATGGAATGCAGTTTCGGTTTGCCAGCTTCCGCACTGCTCCCCCCTCCCTTTCTGTTGTCAACAAGATCATATAAATATTTTATGAGTTGACACTGGAGGTTCTCTATCGCTGGAGGCCTTCAAGAAAAGATTGGGGCAACCATTTGTTCTGGGTGGGTAGAAAGACTGCTGCCTTGGGCAGGGGGTTTGGCCTAGAAGACCTCCAAGGTCCCTTCCATCCAGCTCTAGGATTCCACAGTTCTATGGAATCATACTTTGATAGGAAGCAAGAGGAATCTCCTGCTTGTGATGCCATCAAGATAATTTATGACATCAGAAGTATGGAAGCTTTGACGGGATGACCTTAAGAGGGAGGGAGAGAGGGAGGCAGGAAGACTGAAGAAGATCTGGGTCCATACAGGCTCCAAATGGCCCTAAAAAGTGATGTTTGGGGTCACCCCTGTGGAAAATGACTTGACCCCCCCCCTTCTGTCTCTTTCTGGCAGGTTCAACCAAACCTGGAGGCTGAATGGGAAACAGGAACCCCAAAGCTCTGTGTGTCCCCATCCTGACACCACGTGCAATCAAAGGAAAGGAGAAAGGGATGAAGGACAAGAGAGGGAGGATTGGCTGGGCTTCAGAAGATGAAGGTACAGGAATGGAGCCATGGCTACCTTTCCTAAACAACCTTCGATTTGGGCTTTCGGCTGGAACTGAAGGCAGGAACGGCTTAGGAGTTGAGACTAAATTGAAAACAGGCACTTCAATTGCCAGGGTGGACTTCACCTCCCAGAATCCCCCAGCCAGGATGCTTTAAGATGCCTGGACTAACTCCCAGAATTCCCCAGCCAGCATGCTTTAAGATGCATGGACTTTAACTCCCATAATTCCCCAGCCAGCATGCTCTGAAGCGGGTGGACTTCCACTCCCAGAATTCCCCAGCCAGCATGCTTTAAGATGCATGGACTAACTCCCAGAATTCCCCAGCCAGCATGCTTTAAGATGCATGGACTTTAACTCCCATAATTCCCCAGCCAGCATGCTCTGAAGGGGGTGGACTTCCACTCCCAGAATTCCCCAGCCAGCATGCTTTAAGATGCATGGACTAACTCCCAGAATTCCCCAGCCAGCATGCTTTAAGCTGCATGGACTTTAACTCCCAGAATTCCCCAGCCAGCATGCTTTAAGAGGGGTGGATTTCAACTCTCAGAATCCCCCAGCCAGCATGCTTTAACAACTTTCAGTTTGAGCTTTTAGCTGGAACTGAAGGCAGGAGCTGCTTAGGAGTTGAGACTGAATTGAAAACAGGCACTTCAACTCCCAGGGTGGACTTCCCCTCCAGAATCCTCCAGCCAGCATACTTTAAGTGGGGTGGACTTCAACTCCCAGAATCCCCCAGCCAGCATGCTTTAAGATGGATGGACTTCAACTCCCAGAATCCCCCCAGCCGACATGCTTTAAGAGGCGTTCTCTCTCCTTGTCTCTCCTCCAGAGCCGTCCCCTGGCCTTGGGAGAAGCTCCATCACTCCACTGTTGTTGTCTTCTCCACCATGGATCTCTTTGAGAGATTTGAGGAACTCCTGGATGTAGTGGTGTGCCTGGCCCTGCTCTACTTCCTCTCCCAGAGTTCTATCTTCCTTCTGTATTTGTACTTCCTGATACCCCTGGCCTTTGTGTTCAAGGAAGAGGAGAAGGAGGAGGAGGAAGAGGAGGAGGAAGATGGAGAGGTGGAATAATCTATACCTGAAGCTCAATAAACAAGGCAGTGGAACCTCTTGTAATGCGTTGGGTCTTGTAGTCCAACCCTATCTGGCCACCTCCATGCTCTATTTTCAGTGGTCCTCCTTGCCCCACCTGGCTACTGACTGGACCCCAGCTGCTCCCCTTTCATGATTTTGGGGTGGGGGGAGAGAATCCAGTGCCCCAGTAGAGGTGCTTCACCAGTTTCCCAGAAAAGAGAAGGGGGACTCTCAATTGCCTTATATAGGCAGTCCAAGACTGACGATCACCACCGAGCCCCAAATTTCTTGTAGCTAAATGAGACCTTTGGGAAGTGAGCTTTGCCCCATTGAACGGCATTTCTCGTTCCCCTCCCCCCGTTGTTAAGGAGAATCGCTGCAGTTGATAAGTTAGCAACCCGGTCGTTAAACGAATCTGCTCGGAAGGTCACCAAAAAGGAGATCGCGTGTGACCCTCCCCCCAGGACACTGCAACCATCATAAGTATGACCCCGTTGAACCAAGCATCTGAATTTTGATGATGTGACCCTGGGGCTGCTGCAGGGGTGGGATTCTACCAGTTTGGACCAGTTCTATAGAACCGGTTGTTATGATTCTGCACAGTTCGGAGAACTGGCAAATTGTACCCCTGGCTGGCCTTGACCCTCTCCACCCGTCCCTCCCCTCTCCACCCAGTCAGTCCTTATCGTGCATGTGTGACATTGCATGCATGTCCGATATAGCTGACTGCATTCTCCTCCGCCCAGTCTTAAGGTATTTCTTTTTTTACCCCTCCTGATGATCAGCTGTTCTGACTATCAGCTGTTCCGACATCCCTCTCGCTGCCTTACTGCTTCACCCAGGAGGCTTTCCTGAGGCCCAGGAGGCCCAGAAATGGAGCACGGTCCCCCCAGGCTCCATTTTTTGCCTTCCTGGGCCCCAGGGAAGCCTTCTGGGAGCAAAAACACCCCTCCAAGAGACTTCCCTGAGGCCCAGAAGGCAAAAAAAAAATGGGAGGTTTGCTGCAAAAAAAGAAGCCATGCCCACCCAGCCACATGGCTGTCCCCACCTAGCCATGGCCACAGAACTGGTTGTTAAAAAAAATTGAATCCCACCCCTGGGCTGCTGTTAAGTGTGAAAAACGGTCCTTTTTTCAGTGCCGTTGTAACTTTGAATGGTCACTAAAGGAGCTACGGCAAGTCGGGGACTGTCTGTACAGATGTGGCAGCTCTTTTGCAGCTGGCCAGCTGCACAACTGCTTTTTGTTTTTAAATCAAAGTGAAGGTGATATGGTCCTGATGTAAACGGGCTGGACGGGGGACTTGAACCCATTTCCCCATTTCCTTTTAGATGATTTCTTGCTGGGAGCTGACCTCGCTTCTCTACAGTGGTGGGATTCAGATAATTTAACAACCGGTTCTCTGCCTCTAATGAGTTGACCAAACCAGTTGACCAAACCACTCAGAAAGTTAACAACCGGCTCTCGTGACTTGGTGTGAACCATCTGAATCCCACTGCTTCTCTAGCCATGATCAAGGTTAAGTCAGCCCCCCCCCCAAACTTGGCAACTTTAAGTCTTGTGTCTGGCTGAGTCTCAGCTGCCTCTGAACCACTGAACAGCCGCTCATACAAAGCAGATGGTACTCACTCTTGGATGCAGCCACTTTTCAGCTTTATTTTGAGAAATCAGGATTAACAGCAGCAAGAACGAGAAACCAGTGAAAAGCCAGTGCTGAGAGCTAATGCCTCTCAGCGCTTTAAATACCCTCTTCCGTAATTCAGCCTCGGGTTATCCAACATCCACCTCCTCCCAATACCGTGCCTCCTAATATCCGCCTGCCATCCTGCTTCTCCTATCCTACCCCTCAATCCTACACCCCTGTGCTCCCCTATGCTATCCAAACCCCACAAACCCTCCTAACCTACTCCTCAATATGTCACCCCTGTACTTCCCCATGCCTTTCAAGTTTCGCAAACCCTGCAGCTGCAGCCACGCACAGCTCCCATGCAGTTCAGTCAGGTTGTGTGTGCGCCACTGTTTCGGGATCCGCAGCTGCCCTGCAGTATCACAGCAGCTCCGTCAGGCTCTGCAGCAGTTCGGTCGGGCTCCGCAGCAGCTCCATTGGGCTCCGCAGTGAAGAATGCCAGGTCACTGGGTACTTCTAGTCCCAAGCTCCTGGGTGGCTGCAGCCTGCTGGTGGCATCCCCTCTCAACCCACCATATATCGGGCTCCGGAATGGGTCGGAAAGCATCCGGAGCCCAACACTGAGGAATTCTGGGTGTTGAAGTCCACAAGTCTTAAGGTTGATAAGTTTGGAGACCTCTGTGTTAAGTGAATAACATGGTTGTTAAGCAAATCTGGCTTCCGCATTGGCAGCTGGGCTTTAGATGCCCATGACTCCTCCTTGCTCCATTTATGACATCAAAAGCCAACCAGACACCAACTAAGATGAGCTTCAGAGCAGGCCAAGGAACAGCAACACACAACCCTCAGTGGGGCAGAAGGGGATATCTGGGTTGAAAGGTGGGACTGGGCAGGACACCATCGCCACTTGCTAGGAGCCATGTGTTGAAGAGCTAGGTGTGTAGCGAAGGTCTCACCCAGCTGAGCTTTGGAGGGATCTCTGGAGGTTCGTGGACCTCATCCATTATCTGCTGGGACTGTAGCATGATTGCCTTGCCACCCTTCAGAAGACCTGTCCTGTCATGAACCATCGACTTTGGAAGTAGCCAAGGTAATCTAGGAGTGCAGGAAGCACTAGAACTCACTGTCTCCTGGTGATTGGCCCAAAGTCACTCAACTGGCTCTCATGCCTAAGGTGGGACTAGAACTCATTGTCTCCTGGTGATTGGCCCAAAGTCACCCAGCTGGCTTTCATGCCTAAGTTGGGACTAGAACTCACTGTCTCCTGGTGATTGGCCCAAAGTCACCCAGCTGGCTTTCATGCCTAAGGCGGGACTAGAACTCCTGGTGATTGGCCCAAAGTCACCCAGCTGGCTTTCATGCCTAAGGTGGGACTAGAACTCAGCGTCTCCTGGCTTCTATCCTGCTTCCTTAACCACTGCACCAAATCGACTTTCTATTGTCAAAGATATCCTGTCCCTATAGCTGGAGGCTCACTTTTGCCTCCTGGAGAGATGACAGAGTTATGGTTTCTGTAAATGCATATAGTTCTTTCCAGGCAAGGCCTCATGGAAAGTGTTCAGCGCATCCTGGAAGCTATCAAAATGGGTCCAACCGAGTCCTTGGGACCCCTGAGGATCTCAGTCTCTGACAGGGCATTTGATTCCCCACAGGCATCCACAATGATGCAGAAGCCGCGCCACATCCAGGGAGCTGGCGATGCCCTGGTCCGACCGGACATCGCTCCCAAAATGGAGCGCCTGCTGAATATCCTCTTGCTCCTTGCCACTGTCCACTTCCTCCTCCAGACAGCCCTCTACCTCTCCTGCCTCTTCATCATCCTTCCCATGAGTTGTGCCTTCTCCAGCGTCATCACGGGGTAGGTTGCAAGACAAGGAGACCCCGGGGACCTTGCAGAACTGCTGTGGCATGGGGCAGCAGTCCCCAAACTTGGAGGGGAGGAGGGAGGGGGAACTGGGCCAGGCCGCTGTGAATGCAAGCTCATGCAGCTCTACTCATGTGAGTAGCGGGCTGCTGTGCATGCACATGTGGAGTTCTACACACATGTGCACACTGGCCTGCCTCTGACATGACTCAGTTTTGAATAGGCCACAGCCTGGTAGTTGGCCACAGCCTGTTGGATTGGGGACACCTGATGTGACTGTCTCCACACTTGAAAATTGGGTATGTCTATTCTAACGAAAAGAAGGACTAGGAGGGAGATGATAGCAGTCTTCCAGTATTTAAGGGGCTGCCCAGGCGTGGTATTCAGCAGGTTCTGACCAGTTCTGGAGAACCGGTAGCAGCAATTCAGCAATTTATTCATCTATCAATTCATCCAGCCATCAATCCATCACCCATCCAACCATCCATCCAGTGAGCCATCCATCCATCCAGGAATTCATTCATCTATCAATTCACCTATCCATCCATCCATCCTTCTGTCCATCCATGCATCCATCAATTCATCCATCCATCCATCCATCCATCATTCATCTATCCATCAATTCATCCATCCATCAGTTCACCCACCTGCCCAGATCTATCCATCCCTCCAGCAATTCATTCATCTATCAATTCATCCATCCATCAGTCCATTACCCAGCCACCCACCTATCCAGTGAGCCATCCAGAAATTTATTCATCTATCAATTCACCTATCCATCCATCCGTCCATCCATCCTTCTGTCCATCCATGCATCCATCAATTCATCCATCCATCCATCCATCATTCATCTATCCATCAATTCATCCATCCATCAGTTCACCCACCTGCCCAGATCTATCCATCCCTCCAGCAATTCATTCATCTATCAATTCATCCATCCATCAGTCCATTACCCAGCCACCCTACCATCAGTGAGCCATCCAGAAATTTATTCATCCATCAATTCACCTATCCATCCATCCGTCCATCTGTCCATCCATCCATCCATCCATCCATTCATCATCCATCAATTCATCCATCCATCAGTCCATCACCACACCCACCTACCTATCCAGTGAGCCATCCAGTCATCCAGAAATTCATTCATCTATCAATTCACCTATCCATCCATCTGTCTGTCCATCCATCCATCCATCCATCCATTCATCTATCCAACAATTCATCCATCATCAGTCCATCACCACCCACCTATCCAATGAGCCATCCAGCCATCAGAAATTCATTCATCTATCAATTCATCCATCCATCAGTCCATTACCCAGCCACCCACCTATCCAGTGAGCCATCCAGAAATTTATTCATCTCAATTCAATTCATCCATCCATCCATCCATCCAGTCCATCCATCATTCCATGTCCATCCATGCATCCATCAATTCATCCATCCATCCATCCATCATCATTCATCTATCCATCAATTCATCCATCCATCAGTTCACCCACCTGCCCAGATCTATCCATCCCTCCAGCAATTCATTCATCTATCAATTCATCCATCCATCAGTCCATTACCCAGCCACCCACCTATCCAGTGAGCCATCCAGAAATTTATTCATCCATCAATTCACCTATCCATCCATCCGTCCATCTGTCCATCCATCCATCCATCCATCCATTCATCTATCCATCAATTCATCCATCCATCAGTCCATCACCCACCCACCCACCTACCTATCCAGTGAGCCATCCAGTCATCCAGAAATTCATTCATCTATCAATTCACCTATCCATCCATCTGTCTGTCCATCCATCCATCCATCCATTCATCTATCCAACAATTCATCCATCCATCAGTCCATCACCCACCCACCTATCCAGCGAGCCATCCAGCCATCCAGAAATTCATTCATCTATCAATTCATCTATCCATCCATCCGTCTGTCCATCCATCCATCTGTCCAATCATGCATCCATCAATTCATCCATCCATCCATCCTTCCATCCATCCATCCATCCATCCATCCATCTATCCATCCATCCATCCATTCTTTCATCTATCCATCAATTCATCCATCCATCAGTCCATCCACCTGCCCATCCATCCATCTATCTATCCATCCACTCATCTATCAATTCATCTATCCATCAGCCCATCCATCCATCCATCTATCCAGTCCCTATTCCCTCCAGACCACGGCTTTCAGGGCCCTCCACCCAGAGGTGGTATTCAGCAGGTTCTGACCAGTTCTGGAGAACCGGTAGTAGAAATTTTGAGTAGTTCGGAGAACTGGCAAATACCACCTGTCACTGGGCCTACCCCCATCTATTCTCTGCCTCCCAAGTCCCAGCTGATTGGCTGTGTCTTCTTTTATTGCCCTGCACAGGAGAACGGAGCTGGAAAACAGGTTAGTGGGATGGGGAGGGAAGGGGGATTTTGCAGTATCCTTCCCCTGCCATGCCCACCAAGCCCACAGAACCAGTAGTAAATTTTTTTGAATCCCACTGACTGCCCCAACAAAGAGGGAGTCAACCTATTCTCCAAAGCACCATATGGGAGGACAAGAAGCAATGGATGGAAACTAATCCAGGAGAGACGCAACCTGGAAATAAGGAGAAACTTCCTAACAGTGAGGACAATTAACCAGTGGAACAGCTTGCCACTAGAAGTTCTGGCTGCTCCATCACTGGAGGTTTTTAAGAAGAGACTGGACAACCACTTGTCTGAAATGACATAGGGTCTCCTGCTTGAGCAAGGGGTTGGATTAGAGGACCTCCAAAGTCCCTTCTGATCCTGTTATTCTGTAAAAGTAATGAGAAGTGAGTGATCACAGATCACACTCCATCTAAAAACCCATCATCTCCACCATATCCTTTCACTTTTAAGCTTGCAACCTCCATACAACCTTTCATTTCCATTCCAGGAAGAACATCATGGCTCCCAGTTGACCATCAAAAGTAGGGTGGACCTCCATCTAAAAACTGAGCATTTCCACCATATCCTTTAACTTTTAAGCTTCCAAACTCCTCTCATTTCCATTCTAGGGAGAACACCGTGACTCCCAGTTCTTCTGCCCAACTGCAAGTAGGACATCCCTTGGGTCAAGGGGCCGGAGAGAATGCTCAACCCACAGCCATTCTCCCTTATCTCCAAGGGGTCGAGGACATCCTCATTTCCATGGCAATTTCTTACTTCCTGGTCCGTGCTGGGCTCATCTTCTGCAACCTCATTTTCATCCTACCCCTGATCTTCTTCCTCAAGGATCTCAGTTGTCCTTGAGGAGCAACCATGAATAAAAGGAAAACTCTGGAAAAGTCTGAGCAGGTATTACAATCTCTGTTTGGCACACCAGAAGACAATGGGACCTTAGAACTTAACAAATGTCTCACATAGACACAGAAATTTTGGGCTCAATTGTGGTCGAAAGTCAAGGACCACCTGTAGTTTCTGCCTTTGAAGGAACAATCAAAGTGGCACAAGTACTTCTCGCTTAACGACTGGTTCCTTAGTCATGGTTCAAAGTTACGACAGATCTCCCCAGACATACTTGCAACCCAATATTGAGGTTCCAACAGCGCGCACAAATTTCTTCAGTGAAGTCCTCACTGTGATGAGCAAAGCTGCCCAGTTACATTTGTGGGATGGGGAGCTATATACAGTGGCTGAATGAACGAATGAATGAATGAATGAATGAATGAATGAATGAGAATATTTGTCGCTCAGGGTAGATGAGGGATCCTTGGTGCTCTCTGAGCTTGGTGTGTTTCTTGCAGACATTTCATTGCCCATCTAGGTAACATCATCAGTGGTAGAAGGAAGTGGGGTTTGTGGAATGGAGGAGGAAGAAGAGGAAGATGAGGAGAGGGACTGAGGGGTCCTTGGCGCTTTCTAAGCTTGGGGGTTTTCTTGCACATGTTTTGTGATCCAACCAAGTAACAACATCAGTGCTAGAAGGGAGTGGGGTTTGCACAGAGGAGGAGGAGGAGGAGGAGGAGGACTATGACTATGGGGTCCTTGGTATTCTCAGAGCTCGGTGGTTTTCTTGCAGATGTTTCATGACCCAACCAGAGAACATCATCAGTGCTAGAATGGAGTGGGGTTTGCTCTTGGTGTATATTTCTTGGGGCCAAGCCACTAGAACAGGGGTCTCCAAATTTAGTGACTTTAAGACTTGTCAACTTCAGCTCCCAGAATTCCTCAGCCAGCCATGGCTGGCTGTAGAATTCTGAGCACTGAAGTCCACAAATCTTAAAGTTGCTAAGTTTGGAGGCCCCTGCAGTGGAATATCGTCTTCTGTAGCCCATCAGTTCATTCTCACCTCTTGGATGGGTTGAGCAGAGGAAGCCAAGCTTCTCTCCCTGTGACAGGAGGTGTCCAAGGCACAGAAGATTCCGCTTGATTGGTCAGTGACCTCAGAGATGGGTGGGGGCTTTGCTCTCTGCTTCACAATGGAACTTCTCGGAGAGAAGTTGGGAAGTGGAAGATGGATCCGTTGAGGACCATCAAATCAGCTGGAGGGAGCTTTGGCTCCCATTCAGCTTTCAGCTTCTTCATTTTAGAGGTGAGATTTGGGCCTGCTTGTTGAGAGGTGACAGGTCAAAGTCTAAAATATCAGAAGGGCTGCCCCAAAGAAGAGAGGGTCAACCTGTTCTCCAAAGCACCTGAAGGCAGGAGAAGAAGCCATGATGGATGGAAACTCATCAAGGAGGGAAGCAACCTAGAACTAAGGAGAAATTTCCTGACAGTGAGGACAATTCACCAGTGGTAGGGGTGGCCTTCAGAAGTTGTGGATGCTCCAACACTGGAAGTTTTTAAGAAGAGATTGGATAACCATTTGTCTGAAATGGTATAGGGCAAGAGTCTTCAAACTTGGAAGCTTTAAGACTTGTGGACTTCAACTCCCAAAATTCCTGAGCTAACATGACTGGAGTAGGAATTCTGGGAGTTGAAGTCCACAAGTCTTAAAGCTTTCAAGTTTGAAGACCCCTGAATTCTATCATCTATCTGTCTGTCTGTCTGTCTATTGTCTCCCCAACCATCCATCCATCCATCCATCCATCATCTACAACAAGGGTCTTCAAACTTGACAGCTTTAAGACTTGTGGACTTCAACTCCCAAAATTCCTGAGCTAACATGACTGGAGAAGGAATTCTGGGAGTTGAAGTCCACAAGTCTTACAGCTATCAAGTTTGAAGACCCCTAGTGTAAGGTCTCCTGCTTGAGGAAAGGGTGGGACTAGAAGACCTCCAAGGTCCCTTCCAACTCTGTTGTTCAGTTACTTCAGTCAACTTTAGGCTATGGGTCACCTCTTGAAATCCTAAGAGATTCCAAACAAAAGGCTCAATTCACACCACAGACTGAACCAGGTCAGATAAAACCGTAAAGAACTACATTCACACAGTGTGGTAAGTTTGGCTAAAACTTGGCTTTGTTTTCAATGACTTCAATGTCGATCTGTTTAGACACAACTCTTGATTTGGCTACTATACTCATCCATGTTCTAGGTATATGCAGTACATAAATTAACCCTACAAACTGGATTGAGCCACCTTGCTTCTTCTATACCCGTATCTTGCCAAGGGTAACATTTTACCTGAGGATGTTGTGTTTTTTTCTGATAAAATTTTTATTAGTTTGCATTAAAATGCAAAAATGCAAAGAAAAAAAAGAGAGCAATAGGAAAATAAGGAACGACAATGGGAAAAGGAAAAAGCATAGGATAAAAGGATAAAAGAGGAAAAAAAAGCATTGATTTCAACTCTTTTGGGTGCAGCAGAATAAAATAACAACATACAATCTCAACATTTTATTTTTACATAAGTATGCAGGTAGTTCTTGACTTGACATCTGCACATTTTAAAGATGCCAAGTTTGGGAAACACTGCTTCAATCAATCAATTAGTCAGTCTAGTCAATTAACAATCCAGCTATCAATCAATCTGACTTCAACTCATGAAATTTCTTAATCAGCTTGATGGCTGGGAAACTCTGGGAGTTAAAGTCAACACATCTTAAATTTGCCAAGATTGAAAAACACTACTTCAATCCATCCATCCATCCATCCATCAGTTCATCCATCCATCAGTCCATCAGTCTGTCCCTCCCTCCCTCCCTCCTGCAAGCCTGCCCGCCAGCAATTCATTGATCAATTCATCCATCATCTATATCTATCTATCTATCTATCTATCTATCATCTATCTATCTATCATCTATGTATATCTATCACCTATCTAGTTATCTTTCTCTCTCTCATCATCCATCCATCCATCAGTCCAATCATGAACCCAGCAATTCATCCATCCAACCATCCATCCATCATTCATTCATCTATCAATTCATCCATCCATCAGTTCATTACCCACCACCCACCCACCCATCCATCCAATGAGCCATCCAGCAATCCAGGAATTCATTCATCTATCAATTCACCTATCCATCCATCTATCTGTCCATCCATCTGTCCATCTGTCCAATCATGCATCCATCAATTCATCCATCCATCCATCCATTCATCTATCCATCAATTCATCTATCCATCAGCCCATCTACCTGCCCATCCATCCAGCTGGCCAGCCATTCATTCATCATCTATCCAGCAATTCATTTATCTATCAATTCACCCATCCATCCATCTATCCCAGGGGTCTGCAACTTGCGGCTCTGGAGCCACATGCGGCTCTTTTGGTCCTCTGCTGTTGCTCCCTGTCTGCTGATACCACCACTGGCTGGCCCTGCCCTTCCCCTCCTTGCAATTCCTCACCTGGCCTGAGAAGGTAAGGGTCACAGCGGGGGATGGAGACTCACTCCATGTTCCAGAATAGGAGGTGACTGGGTGGGAGGGAGTGACATCAAGTTGGCCATGCCCACTCAGTCATGATGGTTGGTAAATTATTGGCTCCCGGTGTTTTCTTTTCTGTGTGAAATAGGTCCAAATGGCTCTTTGAGTGTTTAAGGTTGTAAACCCCTGAACTATCCTGTCCCTATTCCCTCCAGACCACTTCTAACTTCATGGCTTTCTGGGCCCCCACCCAGAGGTGGTATTCAGCCAGTTCTGACCAGTTCTGGAGAACTGGTAGCGGAAATTTTGAGTAGTTTGGAGAATCGGCCAATCCCACCTCTGACTGGCCCCACCAACCCCATCTCTTCTCTGCCTCCCAAGTCTCAGCTGATCGGCTGGGTCTCCTTTGGTTGCCCTGCACAGGAGAACGGAGCTGGAAAGCAGGTTAGTGGGGTGGAGAGGGAAGGGGGATTTTGCAGTATCCTTCCCACTGCCACACGCACCAAGCCAAGCCACACCCACAGAACTGGTAGTAAAAATTTATTGAATCCCACCCGCTGCCTCCACTCAATTCTGGTCTTTTCTAGGGCAGCTGCTGCTCGGTTACCAGCCATGGTGTGGTCCATCTTAAGAGCCCAGAAGGAGCAACAGCATGTGGGAAACATTAATGAGCAGCTTCAACTTCTGCCTCCTGATCTGGTCCATCTACTACTTCTTGGGGACTGAGAGGGCCCACGAACAGTTCTTCATCAACATCGGGATGGACCCCTTGGCCTTCCCGTTTGTGGACGTGCTCCGGTTCAGCTCTCATCTTAGACTCCGTATCTACTACTACGTCATCTCGGCTTTGCTCCTTCTCTTCCTCTCGGCTGTCTTCTCCTGGGTCTAGGAGGCGAAGTCCTGGGATCCTGGTGGGACATCAGCTGCTCCTCAGGGACAACCCAGAGAGAAGCTGTAAACTTGCACCACGTGTGGTAATAAAAGTCACCAGACGCTTTCGTGGTCATCTTCCCCTTTCCCCCTGGCTTAAATTTACATTTTTCATTTAAAAGAAAAAAGAAAAGAGGCATGTGACCAGATCCAGTCCTCCCCAAAAAGAAAAATGGAATTTATACTGCGTAAAAACAAGAAAAACAACCACCCTAAATCGGAAAGAAAGCTGAAGACAGGGATTAAAAGACAGGGAAAGAAAGGAAAAACAGCTGGCTACAGGAAGTCCTTGATTTATTATCACGATTATGCTCAGGGTTGTTGTCGCTAAGCGGGGCAGTTGTGAAGTGAGGTTTGCCACATTTTACGACCTTCTTTGGCAGAGTTGTTAAGCCAATCCCATGCAGTTGTTAGGTGAATCATATGGACGTTAAGTGAATCTGGCTTCCCGCATTGACTGATTGTTGGAAGCCAGTTGGAAGGTTAGAAATGGTGGTCACATGATAAGATGAGATGAGATAAAAGGTAAGATAAGATAAGGTATAAGATAGATATATATATAGATAAGATAGATAAGATAGTTATAGATATAATATATATGTTATAAGATATAAGATATGAGAGATATGTTATGAAAGATATAACATAGATAGATATAAGATATGATATAAAATATAAGATATAAGAAAGGTATAAGATATAAAAGCAAATAAATAAAGCATTATAAGTATAAAATATGATATAAGATACGTTATAAGAAAGATATAAGACAGATATAAGATATGATACAAGATATAAGATATATAGATACAAGATATAAGTTAGGTATGATAGGGAAGATAGATATAAAATATATGATATAAGATATGAGAGATATGAGATAAGAAAGGTATAAGATAGAAGACATAAGAAAGATATAACGTAAGATAGATATAAGATATTTTTTAAAAAATTACATTTATATGCCGCCCTTCTCTGAAGACTCAGGGTGGTTTACAATTTTTTGGGATACAACCCAGTGTGCTCAGCAATAGCCTTCATTCCACTGTATTGTAAGATATGATATAAGATATGATATAAGATATGAGAGACATAAGAGAGATATAACATAAGAGGTATAAGGTATAAGATATGATATAAGATATGTTATGATATAAGAAAGATATTAGATATAAGAAAGATATAGGGTATATAAGATATGATAAAGATATAAGATATATAGATATGAGTTATAAGATAGATATGATAAGGGAGATAGATATAAGATATGTTATGATATAAGATATGAGAGATATGAGATGTAAGAAAGGTATAAGATAGAAGACATAAGAAAGATATAACATAAGATAGATATAAGATATAACATATGAGATATAGGATATAAGAAAGATATAAGATGTAAGAAAGATATAAGATAAGGTAGATATATGATATAAGATAGATATAAGATATGATAGATATAAGATATAAGATATAGGATGAGATGAGATAAGATATGAAATAAGACATAAGAGATAAAATAAGATAACCTTTATTGTCATTTTTTTCTGAGAGCACACTGGCCCACATTAAAAATGAAATTCTGTTGCCTGCTCTCAAAAGAAAATATATATTATCCACCCATACATACATATAACATACATATATATCCTGTCTGCCATACTGAAGGCTTGATAACCCTAAACTGTTCCTGATGTGACAAATTCCATGGTTTAGGGAACAGAACACTGTTATTTAATTTCATTTGCAATGCAGTGAAAAGAATATAGAGGCAAAATACATGTAACCTTTTTTGAATTAAATTAGCGAGGAATGTAGAACCTGGTAGGAAGCAATCATCATGTTTTTGTTCCGCATAATTCATGAGTTTAAACCTCGTGGGATAAAAAAAAAGATTTGCATTATTTTCATATCAATGTCTTCATCTTTTTGGTCAATTTTTCCGTTAGAGTTGTTTCCTAATAGACAAGTAGTCAACAGTTCACTTAGTGACCGTTCAAAGTTACAACGGCACTGGAAAAAAGTGACTTATGGCCGTGTTTCACACATATGGCCATTGCAACATTCCCTTGGTCACGTGATTAAAATTCAGACGCTTGGAAACTGGTTCATATTTGCGACGATTGCAGTGTGTCCTGGAGCCACGCCCCTTTTGCGACCTTCTGACAATCAAAGTCAAATGGAGAGACCAGATTCGCTTAATGACCGGGTTACTAAATGATCAACTGCAGGGATTCTCTTCACAATTGAGGCAAGAAAGGTCGTAAAAATAACAAATTTTTCTCTTAGCAACATAAATTTTGGGCTCAGTTGTGGTCGTAAGCAAGGGTGGGATTCAAAAATCCCAGCAACCGGTTCTCTTGCCCAGGTGCTGGGTGGGCATGGCCATGGTGGGCATGGCCTACTGGAACTTCTGGGAGGGTCATTTTTCACCTTCCCCAGAGTCCGGAGGCTTCCCTCAGGCCTCTGGGAGGGTGAAAACGGCCTCCCCCGGGCTCCAAAGGCCCTCCGGAACCTGGAAGCCGCCCCATTTCCAGACTTCCGGAACTTCCGGTTCGGTCTGTTTTTCCCCTCCCAGAGCCTCCACATGGACCCTTACCTGCATCCAAAACGGGCCAGGTGGAAACTCCTGGGAGGGGCAGGGCAGAGTGGGTGGGGCCAGCCAGCCAGTTCAACTACCAGTTTGGCAAAACAGATGTAAGTTTAACACCCGGTTCACCTAAACCAGTCCGTACCGGATGAATCCCACCCCTGATCGTTAAGTCTAAAACGTATGACTAAAACATATGAAGAACAGTTGCTGGAACTGGGCATAGCTAGTCTAGTGAAGAGAAGGACCAGGGGAGACAGGATAGCAGTCTTCCAATATTTGAGGGGCTGCCACAGAGAGGAGGAAGAGGTCAAGCTATTTTCTAAAGCTCCCAAAGGCCAGACAAGGAATAATGGATGGAAACTGAACACGGAGAGATTCAACGTGGAAATAAGGAGAAAGTTTCTGACAGTGAGAAGAATCAGCCCATGGAACAGAAGTTACCCTCAGAAGTTGTGGGAGCGCCATCACTTGAGGCTTTCAAGAAGAGATTGGACTGCCATTTGTCAGAAATGGTGTAGGGTCAGGGGGTTGGACTAGATGACCTACAAGGTCCCTTCCAACTCTAATTATCTGTAATTATCTATCTGTAATTATCTGTAAAAAGTTGAGGGTTACCTGCCTTTCTCACAAAATGAAAATATTCAAATCTTTTCCTGGGTTGTTGTTGTTTATTTTTGGCAATCTGACCATTCTCCACCTGGCTGCAACCAACAACACCCAATTTGACTTGTAGGGACCTAGCTGGGTTTGTGACATCAGTGGTCAAGCAGAGGTGCCCCCTCCTAGGGTGGACAGTCTACCTTTGGCTGGGATGGGGAAGAGGAGATACCTCACCCCGTGAATGGGTCCAGGGTTCACGCACAAGGCCAGACGTGGAGTAAACATCAAATGCTGAACTGACTTTATGAAACAGGTAGGTCCCAGGTAGGTCCAATGACAGGCCATCCAGGTGTGATGGTTCTCCGCTGCTTTCAGGGACCTTCAGAAAATCCCATCCAAAAACTCTGTTGAGCTGGGTGGTTGAGCGTGGTTGAAACTTCGTTGAGCTTGATGGTTGTCACCCAATTATTGAACGGGATGGTTTATAGTTGACCAAAATGCTCTGCCTCTTCAAGAGATGTGCTTGTGGGGCACCTCACCACCCCCTATTGTGCTTTCGTGGATCCAGATATTGGGGGGGAATTGGAATCAGGGTTAAAGCTCCAATCCCAGTTTGTACGTAATTAGACCATTGGCTGAGCCGGAGGTAAGCTGTGGTTGGTTTCAAGTGTTAAAATGAGAGAAAATGTGTATTTCTACATCCGTATTTCTCAACCACAGCAACTTTAAGATGGCAGGGCCTCCTTGGGGTACCATCGGTTAGGCATTGTTGACTGGCGGTGCCCAGGGGTAGGGCCTTCTCTGTGGGAGCACCCACCCTATGGAACCAACTCCCCGTAGACCTCCGTTTGGCCCCTGATCTCCGCTCCTTCCGCCGGGACCTGAAGACCTGGTTGTTTCAACAGGCCGGTCTGGACTGACTTTGGGGGTGTGGGTTGATTTTTTAGTCTTTGTTTTAATTTTTTAAATTTTAAAATCACTGATTAGGCTTGTATTTGTTTAATGGCTTTTTACTGTAATTTGTATTGGGTTTTTTATTGTTCGCCGCCCTGAGTCCTTAGGTAGAGAGGGCGGCGTACAAGTCTAATAAAATAATAATAATAATAACTCCCAGAATTCCCCAGCCACCCTGGCCTAAGATCTGTTTCTGAACCTTAGCCATTTTAAGACGGGTGGACTTCAACTCCCAGAATTCCCCAGACAGCCTGGCCTAAGATCTGTTTCTCAAGCTTAGATACTCCAGGATGGGTGGACTTCAACTCCCAGAGTTCCTCAGCCAGCCATGCTTTTTAACGTTCTTTGTTTTTGCTTAAAGATGTTTCCCTTCTCATCCAAGAAGCTTCTTCAATTTCTGGAGAAGCAGTTGGGTATCAAGGTGCCGTCTATCCAGAAGGTGCCAACTTGGGGTGATACTTTAGATTGGGCAGCAATCAGGGCAATCAGAGAGTCATGATTATTAGCAAAAAGAGAGATCTTTTGGATCAATAACTTTTGATCCTAAGTGATATTTCTTGTGCTAAATCACTGGTCTTCACTAGTGAAGAACATCAACTTATACAACATTCCTACATCTGTTTCCAAGTTGCCATAAGGAAGAGGGGGGCAGGAAACCTGAAGGACATACAGCAAATGAACTTAGAAGCACATTCCAACCTTATCTCAAAAAGATTTAAGCTAAGGTACCGGAGCTTTTGCCCATGAACATCTTTAATTGGAGAACGTGATTGATGACACCCAGCCGGGGAGTGAATGTGCTTAATTGGAGAATCTGATTTATGACACACCCAGGGGGAAGGGGGCAAACAAGGTCACAGGTGACTGTAAATTACATATGCCAGAGTTGGCTACAAACACATCATGCCAGCATGTCGCTCCTAATAAATATTTTGAAGGTTTTTTTTGAAGTTTGGCTCGAGGGTCATGATTTAATTAGGGCGGTCGCTGGAATCTGGAAAGCTAGCCAGGACAGCATAGGAATGGGAGATCCTTTTCTGAGAGATTTAAAATGAAGCAAAAGCAGAATAAAATTGAATGCTTAAGTCTGGCTCTACTTTGAATGGGTTTTTTTTTGGCCCCAACTCCCAAGGCAGATGTGAACTACTTCTGAAGAATTTTGTCAGTCCCCAAGTCCAGCTAATAGTCCAGAAATTTTGTCTACAGAGAGTCTTGGTCATCCAGGTCCTGGTTGTCCCAAAGGTGCTTGTTCAAGAGGCAACTGGACTTTCTTTGTTTTTCCTTGAAGACATTTTGCTCCTCGTCCAGGAAGCTTCCTCAGTTCTGCCTGAATGGCAGAGAATGGAAAGATGTATATGCCTTACACAGTCGTCTGGTTGTTTGCACTCTCTCTGAAAGTCATTGAGGCCACTTGGAGGTTGATCTGTGCCTTCAGCATCACCCGAGTCGTGCAAAATGGGATGTGTGGAGCCTTCTTGAAACTGCTGAAACTTTTAGCGGAAGAAGTGAAACGTCTTCAAGGGAAAACAAAGTTCCAGTTGCCTTTTGAAAAAGCAACTCTGGGGACAGTCCTGAGATTTCTTGAGAACTTGTCATCCAAGTTGTCTAGGTCTGACCCAGTTTAGCTTTTCCCAAGATCCACCAAAATTTGCTAGGGGCTGAGCCATGTGGAAGGGGGACTGAGTCATACAATTGTCTCTCTTGGCTCCTGAAAGTTGGAGCTCTGAAGCCAATGGCAGGCCTTGCAGAGAGGAAGCAATCTTAGATGGGTTTTGTCATGCCCCTGTCATAGTCTGAATCTGAGGAGGAAGACGAACAGCCGACAGGGAGCGGCAGTGTGGCTCTGTTGGCTGTGGAGGAAACTGGGGAAGGGCAAAGTCTGGCTGGGCAGAACAGGGGAAGAGGTAGAACAAGGGAGAGGGAGTTCAGAGGAAGACCCAGGCCCACCCCCTCTTCATCCTAGGGCATGTAGGGAAGAACACAGAAGAGAGCAACGTGGGCTGCATGGCTTATAGGGGAGGAAAGGGCCCTGATTCTCTTCATTAGCCACACCTGGGAATGAAAGTTTAAAAGAACTGAATGCTGACTGCAGAAGCTGCTAGGAGCAAACGTGACTTTATCCTGTGTTGACTTTGCTTATCTGTGTTCCTGGTGTCTTTTCAACCGTGTGAGTTTTGCTGTACCTTCACGTCCGGAATTCTTGCTCCTGCCCTGCCAAATTGCCTCATTTTGCCTTGATTGGACTTAAAGTTACAGTTTTTGTTGACCATGTTTTGGACTTGATTCTCTGCATCCAAAGGCTGTTCCTGGGAGAGTTTTTCTCCAGCTTGAAGGTAACCTGGATATTGGGGGCAAAGTTGGAGCCATTAAAGGGACTCATTGATTATCCGACTGTGTTGCCTTTGTGCCACACCCCAGGCCATCACAGGTTTCCAGGGAATGGGGCAACTCATCATGGCCAACTTGTTGTGGCCAACTCACTATGAGACAACTCTCCATGGGACAACTCACCGTGGGACAATTTAACAATTCTATTTCATTCTTGAAAATGAATAAAAATTATGTAAATTTTTGCCATTCACCTCTCGTTCTGTCCCTCCTTTTGCATCCTTTCTTTAATGATTCTATTCCACCATTTCTTTGATAGTAGTGTAACTTTTGTCCTGAATCAAGTTGTCCTGCAGCGAGATGGCCAGGGCGAGTTGTCTTACAATGAGTTGACCATGGCATGTTGGTCATGGCAAGTTGACCGTGGCAAGTTGGCCATGGTGAATTAGCCATGGTGAGTTGGCCAAGGTGAGTTGGCCATCGTGAATTGGTCATGGTGAGTTAGCCATGGCAAGTTGACTATGGTGAGTTGGCCATGATGAGTTGACCATGGCGAGTTGGCCATGATGAGTTGGCCATGGTGAATTGGCCATGGTGAGTTGACTGTGGTGAGTTGGCCATGTTCAGTTGACTGTGGTGATTTGACCATGGTGAGTTGGCCATGGTGAGTTGACCGTGGTGAGTTGGCCGTGGTGAGTTGATTGTGGTGAGTTGGCTGCGGAAAACTGTCATAGACCCGGGTTCCACATACCTTCTGAATGGCCTTTTGCTCAGGGCCAGCTGCACCTCTGTGTCTCACTGGTGCCACTGTAGAACATGCGCCCTGTTTCTGTTCCCCTCCAGGGCCACCACCATGGATTACCAGGAGACACCTCTACAGTCATCACTGCCATCGTCCCCATTCCCGTCATCTGGTAGCCAAGCCGAGGCAGCACCGAGAAACAATGGTGGGTTTCTGGAGGGCCTCCTCAGTGGCCTCCGGATGATTATAAGCATGATCGTGTTCCTGGGGCTTTGTGCTTTCACCAGCTACGTAGCTCTGCTCTGCACCATACTCTTCTTTGCCGCCCTCCAGGTCTTCTTCAGCACCCTCCTCCCGTCAGCGCTCCTCATCTTCCAGTTCTTGCTCTCCGCCCTGCTTCTCCTCTTCTGCCTGCAGTGGATGAGAGAGATTTTGACGCTACAGTTCCGCTGCAATGACCCTCTTGGATGAGCCATACTTGAATAGAGTACCTTGGAGGACAGAGTCCTAGGCTGAATTTCTTGGGAAGGGAAGGGAGGCAGGCTCCAAGCTTGGGCAACCCCCCTGTGGGTGGGGTTCAGGAGGTGGTTTAGAATGACGGAATAGCAGAGTTGAGAGGGATCTTGGAGGCCTTCTAGTCTAACCCCCTGCAAATGGTTGTCCAGTCTCTTCTTAAAGACCTCCAGTGATGGAGCAACCACAACTTCTGGTGGCAAGCAGTTCCACTGGTATAATTGTCCTCACTGTCAGGAAGTTCCTCCTTCATTCTTGGTTACTTCTCTCCTGGATTAGTTTCCATCCCTTGCTCCTTGTCTTGCCATGCTCTGGAAAATAAGTTGACCCCTTCTTCTTTGGCAGCCCCTCAAATATTGGAAGGTGCTGTCATGTTACCCCTAGTCCTTCTTTTCCATTAAACTAGAACATACCCAATTTCTGCAGATGTTCTTCATATGTTTCAGCCTCCAGTCCCCTGATCCTCTTTGTTGGCCTTCTCTGTATTCTTTTTAGAGTCTCAACATCTTTTTTCATATCGTACTACTGACCAAAAATTCTTTCCAATTATATTTGAATAAAATGTTTTAGGAACATTTTGCGTGTCAGAAGATTAAGCCAAAGGGGATCGATCGCATGATCCCAGGACACTGCAACCATCTTTGATCATCTTAGATAGACTAACAGAGTTGGAAGGGACCTTGTAGGTCATCTAGTCCTACCTCCCCTCCACGTGTTCAGAGTATTGCAGCGTAAATTCAGCACCAGAAAAGTAAACGCAGATGGCTGAGGCCTTCATTTAACTTCTTTATAAATATATAAAGTCAAATTTACAATACCAGTTGTAGATTTCTCCAATGTGGAGCGAGCTCAGACAGAAGCAGACATGTTACAGATTCAGGGCAGAACAGCAACTCAACTTCAGCAGAAACAGACATCAGTTTCACTTCAGTTCAGCAGGCAAGCAAGACACACGGCAGAGGAAAGAAACAGTTTCATTTTCAATAGACTCTGAGCTCAGCATAGCTTCAGAGCTGCAGAGCTTAATATAGAGCCATGCCTAGGCTACTTCTAGTTTCAGATTCCAAACAGTCCTCATTGGCTGATTTAGTTGCTATGCCTATTCATTGGCTGACCTTGTTACCATGCTCTAATCCAGTTCATGAATATACTCTGACACCCCACCCAAGCAGGAGACTGACCCCACACCGGCATCATACATACAGACCAGTTGTCAACTAAATATAAATATAAATAAATACAAATACAAATACATACACACACACACTCATTTGGTCTTTTTAGCTGCCAGCAGGAGGGAATGGGGGAAAGCAGTGCATTCCTTAAATACCTCAGATCATTGCCTTGGCAGCCCAAAGCTGTCGGCGCGCTAAAATATTACTGGAGAGCATGATTGATGACTCTTGGCTATGGATGTGTCCCATTGGAGAATATATACATCCAGGGGGTGGGAGGAAGACTAGGGTCAAGGGAGAAATGAACAATATATTTTAGTGTTGGCTGCATCTAGCTAATGCCAACACGGCCATTTCAAATAAAACAATTATTTTTACTTTGAGACATGCGGCTAGAGACTTATGATTTGAATGGGAGTGGATTTGTTGGAGCACTGACACCAGTTGCCAAGCATCTGAATTTTGAATCACGCGATCGCTTTTGACACAGAGCCCAGATTTGGAAAAGAAACACGTATTCATGCTCCCCTGGGTTGGAAACACTGAAAAGCCACTTCGTTTTCAGATCTGAGCTTTCCCTGGGGCCCAAAGCATATCTCAAAATGGTAGGTAGAACTCAATTTGGCCAGAAAAAGTTCACTTTTGACACTTTTGACCCCCCACTTTTATAGCATTCCACCTCTTTTATCAAGCTATTTCTGCTTTTATTCAACTCACGAATAAAAGGAAAGGAAGAAAAATGGGAGAAGAGTTCTAAGGAGTAACTGGTGGAGGGAGAGGGAGGGAGAGAGAGAGAAAGAGTGAGATATAGAGAAAGAGAGAGAAAGAGAGAAAGAGAAAGAGAGAGAAAGAAAGAGAGAAAGAGAGAGAGAAAGAGAGAAAGAGAGAAAGAGAGTGAAAGAGAAGATATTGTTGTAGAGCGAATAGAGAGGTTTTGCTCCTAAGAGATGCTACTCGGTTGATGGCCAAGCTAATTTGTGACATCAGTGGCCACAGCGTGAGGTCACAACTTGCTGTCCCTCAGGTTGGTGGGCCTTACAAGGCCACAACTCTTTGGATACCAACAGCTGGGGGGTCACCAATAGGGAGAACATCTAGGAGAAGGAATGAAGACAGAATCAGAGTAGAAGGGCAGCTCCTAAGGACAAACATGGAGAGCAGCCGGTAAGTCCAAGACATCAATGTGGTGGCCTAGAGTGGAGCTCTTGCCTCGCAATCAGGAGGCTGTGAGTTCAAGTCTAGGTAGAGGCTAATATTTGGAATAGACTCTCCTGCTCGAGCAGGGGGGTTGGGCTAGATGACCTCCAAGAGCCCTTCCAACTCTCTTATTCTATGTTCTTTCTATCTGTTGACATCTGGAGAAAGTGTTTTGGTCAAGCTGTAAAAATGGAGGAAGGGGTCTGAGGGCCCAGGAGTCCCATCATCCTCATCCTAAGGGAGGGCAATTGGAATCCAACAGTTTCAGGAGGTCCTAAGGTTGGATGTGCTGAGTTCAGATCTTCGTGAAGTGGTGAGACGGTCCTTCCTCCCCTGTCATTGACTTTGGTCAGACCTCTTGGGCGGATGAATAAAACCAAATGGGATTGAAAACAATCAATATAAAATGTGTTACCGGTGGTATCTGTCACCCTCAAGGTTAGCTAACATTTATCCAAACATGAGTCCGATGTGTTGGAAATGTAAGCAAACGAGGGGCACCTTCTTCCACACTTGGTGGCTCTGCCCCAAAAGTAAAAAAATATTGGAAAAAAATTAGTCTGTGGATAAAAGAAATTACAAGTATTCAGTTAGAATTCAAACCTGAAATATTTTTGTTGGGAATGTTAAAAGGGGACTATGCAAATGAAATGAAATATTTAATTCTCCATATAATCACAGTGGCAAGAATTGCGTTGGCACAATGTTGGAAGGGCGATCAAATGCCAACAAATAATTTGATTACTCAGAAAATACTTGACTGCACTGAAATGGACCTACTCACACAAAAAATTAGGAATAAGGAAGACTCAAGATATATTACAGCTTGGGATAAATGGTATAAGTGGATTAAAGAGAAAAAAACCAGGAATTTAAAAGAGATGATTTTGACAAATGGAGTGGTTAAATTAAGAACGTTTATCAAATTAAGAAATGAATAGTAGTAAAATTATTACCAAGAAAAAAATCACATTGTCTTAGTTGATCAGAAACATATGTTTTATAGGTTTATTTATTATGTATTTGTATATATAGATTTTGTCTATAACGTGAAGTTGTATGCGATGTATTGTATGTAGTGTTTTTATTTTTTAATCTTTAATAAAGTTTTCTTTTAAAAATTAAAAAGAAAAAAGAAAAAGAAAACAAGGATCAGGTCAAGGAAAGCCAGCATCTGAGAAAAGAGACCATTCTTTCCAATGGAACAGAATCTTTTGTAGCTCAACGGTTGGGCTGTGAGCCTCCTTGGTGATGTCTCAGCTTGGTCGTTTTAGCAAAATAACAGCGTTTGGAGGGACCTTGAAAGTCTTCTAGTCCAACCCCCTGGTCAGGCAGGAAAACCTTATACCATTTCAAACATAATGGCTGTCCAATCCCTTCTTTAAAAATTCCAATGAACTTCTGGTGACAAGCTGTTCCACTGGCTAATGGCTCTCATTGTTAGGAGATTCCTTCTTAGTTCTAAGTTGCTTCTCTCCTTGATTAGTTTCTATCCGTTGCTTCCTGTCCTGCCTTCAGGTGCTTTGGAAAATTAGGTGGACTCCTCCTTCTTTGGGGCAGCCCCTCAAATCTTGGAAGACTGCTATCATGTCACACTGTCGTGCCCCTGATGGAGACTGACTCTGAGCAGTCAGAGGAGGACCCAGGCCCATCCTTATCTATCCTAGGGCATGCAGGGAGGAGAGGATCAGGGTAAAACGTGGTCTACTCAGGAGGAGAGGATCAGGGTAAAATGTGGTCCACTCGGGAGGAGAGGGCCATGATCCTCTTCATGGGTTGCAGGTGTGAGATCTGCATAAGAGTTTGGACCTGCGTGCTAACAGACGCTGGAGACAAATTAGTGTTTTATTCCTAAAGAAGGTTTATCTTGGTTGGCGTTCTTCCAACAGACTGTTCCTGGTTATCTTCCTGAAGTTGGCAATTATCTATCCTGGTCTGTGGTGGAACTTTATTCAGTGCGGTTTGTTTTTGGTTTTTGCTTCATTATCGGCTCTTTGAACTTGAACTGTGTTTCTTCCCTTTGAAATGTTATTTTGAAAATAGTTTACTCCTCCAGTGTGAACAATTAAACAGTGAAGCCAAGTTGAAGGCATTAAAGGACTTTTAGTGACATTTTGGGTTTTGTTATATTTCTGAGATACTCTGCGTCATCACACACACCCTACTCTTTCTTTTCATTAAACTTAGACGTTTTCTTGCAGATGTTTCATGACCCGTAATTAACATTCGTTTATTTATTTGATTTGTCAATCGCCTTACAAGATAATAGGCATAAGGATGAACATGTAACAATACAGGAAATAGGTACGAATTAAAGGGACAATAGGACAGGAAGGTAGGCATGATTGTGCACTTATGCATGCCCCTTATCTGTGCTAGAAGGTTTGTAGAAAGGAGGAGGAAAGAGGTCATGCCCTTGTTGGGGCCTGATTCTGAGGGGGAGGTTGAGCCGCTGACGGGGAGTGGGAGTGTGGCTCTGGTGGCTGTGGAAGAAACGGAGGACGGGCACAGTCCAGCTAGACACTCAGAGGAAGACCCAGGGCCATCCCCTCTTCATCCTAGGGCACGCAGGGAGGAACGGAGAAGGGAGCAACGTGGCTTACGAGAGAGGAAAGGGGCCTGATCCCCTTCATGGTCTGCAGCTTGGGGAACAGGATATTAGAAGGGCGTTTACACACAGCACCTTGCTGGAAGCAAAGCGTGCATTATCTTTGTTGAGGATTATCTGGGTTTTGGCGTCCTCCCAACTGAGTGTGCTTCGTTATCTTTTGGAAGTCTGCAATTTATTATCCTGGCCTATCGTGTTAATGACTTCAGTGTGGCTTGTGTTGTTGTTTTTATTTCTAATTTATCTGTACTTTGGTTTCGGACTGCATTTACTCCCTTCGTAGACTGTTTTTGGAAGAGTTTGATCACCAGCAGAGGATAACTGGACAGTGGAGGCCAAGTTGGAGGCATTAAAGGGAATTTATTCTACTTTTGTGACTTTGTTATTTTTGTGCCACGCCCTGGGTCATCACAGAGGAGGAGGAGGAGGAGAGAGGAGGAGGAGGAGGAGGAGGAGGAGGAGGAGGAGGAGATGGAGAACTATTAGGATTTATTTATTTATTTATTTATTTATTTATTTGACTTGTATGCCGCCCCCTCTCCAGAAAGGACTCGGGGCGGCTCACAACTAAAACCAACACAATAAATTAATTATCTAAAATAGAATTAAATTAACCAAGCCAAATCAAGCTATAAACCCATTTATAATGTTACCTAGTTGCATCAAGAAACATCTGCAAGGAAACAACCAAGCTCAGAGAGCACAAAAGACCCCAGAATTCAACCTTCTTCTAATCCAATCCCTTGCCTTAACAGTGGTGTCAAGAAAGACTAAAATGGGGCAAAACTCACTTAACAACTCTCTCACTTAGCAGCAGACATTTGGGTCTCCATTGTGGTCATAAGGCGAGGATAACCTGTACTCTTCAAGGGCTTGGGTGAGCCGCTGGCATGTTTACTCCTAATAAATCTTGAAGTTTTGAAAATCCGGCTAGAGACTCATGATTTAAATGGGGGTAACTACCGGAGTCCTGACAGCTAGCCAACTCTGCGACACATCGTTCATTGTTTCCCTTGACCCTGCTTTTCCCTCCACCCTCCTGGGTGCATCATAATTCATATTCTCCAATGGGACACATCCATAGCCCAGAGTCATCAATCATGTTCTCCAGTTAGATATTTGCACAGCAGAAACTTCAGTCACCTAGTTACTATCTTTGAAAACATTTATGGAATGCACTTTTGGTTTTGCAAGCTGCTGCACTGCTCCCCCCTTTCCTTTCTGTTGGCAACTCTAAAAAGACCAGAGAAATATTTTATGAGTTGACACCTCCGTTGCGGGTGTGAGTGAATGAGTGGGACGACAGATAACAGATAATCAGAGTTGGAAGGGACCTTATAGGTCATCTAGTCCAACCCCCCACCCACCCAAGCGGGAGACCCTACATCATTTCTGACAATTGGCAGTCCAATCTCTTCTTGAAAGTCTCAAGTGATGGCGCTCCCACAACTTCTAAGGGCAAGCTGTTCCATTGGTTGATTGTTCTGTCAGAAAGTTTCTCCTCAGTTCCAGGTTAAATCTCTCCTTGTTCAGTTTCCATACATTATTCCTTGTCTGGCCTTTGGGGGCTTTAGAAAATAGCTGGACCCCCTCCTCCTCTCTGTGGCAGCCCCTCAAATATTGGAACACTGCTATGATGTCTCCCCTGGTCCTTCTCTTCACTAGACTAGCCAGGCCCAGTTCCTGCAATCGTTCTTCATATGTTTTAGTCTCCAGTTCCCTTAATCATCCTGGTTGCTCTTCTCTGTACTTTTTCTAGAGTCTCAACATCCTTTTTTATATAATGTGGTGAGCAAAACTGACAGAGACCGTCTCTCAAGTAGGCCCTTCAACATCAGTCTCCCCTTTCTCCCTTGCAGGCACCAAGGAAGGTTTGGGGAGACGGCCCTCCCCAAGTCACCCCTGACTGCGAAACGCAGGTTGGTTTTCGCCCTGGGTTCCATCGTGAGCAAATGCCTCGGCGCGGTGGAACAGACGGTGCTGATGTTGGCCGTCTTGATCTACAGCATCTTCCTGGCTGAGATCCTTTTCCACGTCATTGTCTCCTTCTCCATCCCTCTGGCCATCCTGCGGGACCACATGGTACCCGCCTCGCTGACCTTTCTCGACTCCTTAGCGCCGGCGAGCGAGATTTTTTACAACGACGTCCTGGGGGCCCTGCTGCTTTTCTTCAGTGCTCTCCTCCTTCCTCTGACGGCTGGCTGCTGTTTGCATCTCTTCCTCTTCCCCAGTTATTTCAAGTTAGTGAAGCTCACCTGGTGAGCAGAGGTGGAGGCCGTAGAAAGACTCAACAGAGTCCCTGGTTGGTGTTGGTTTTTTTTTGTTATTTTTTTTGGCTATGTTCCCCATTGCAGATCCATCCTCCTTCTTCCTGAAGCTTCAGGCTTCCAAGTTAGGATGTTTCTCTCCTGGATCTGTGGCTGGAATAGTCTTCAGAAGAACATCTGCTTTGTCAAAGATGCTCAAGGGTTGTCACACTTCCAACCTTTAGTAAGCCCTGGTGTTTTTTTCCTCCTCTCGACATGCTTTTCCCCAAAGAGAGCTGTGTTGAGTCATGGGAGCGAACCTCGAGTGGCTTGCAACGGGCCAACATAAACAGTGCCAAAGATGAGCGCCTCCTTTGGGTGCTGTGTGGGAGAACACTTGCCACTTTCTTCGCCCGATCCGGGAGTCTCTACGGTGGTCCTGCCAAACGTTTGGGGCTTCTTTTCAAATAAAATGAAGCACGGAAACAGGCGTGGTATCTTTGCTGTTCCTAAGGGATCTTTTTGGCCTCAGTCGTCACCTGTCCTCGCACAGTAACACAAAAAGGACTGGGTTCCTTGGTAGATGGAATGACGTTCTCCCACCGATCCTTTGAGGTCACGAGGGGAGCACGGCTGATCAGAAAAATGAATGAATCGAAGCGTTGCAGGTTGTGGGCTCCTTGGTGCTCTCTGAGCTGGCTGGTTTCCTCATTGTTGTTTCATGACCAGCTGAGGAACATCATCAGTGCTAGAAGGGAGTGAAGTTTGCGAAGAGGGGGAGGGGGGAGGAAAGGGAGGGAAGAGGAGGAGGGAAGAGGAAGAGGAGGAGGAAAAAGGAGAAGGAGGAGAAAGAGGAGGAGGGGAGGAGGAGGAGGAGGAAGACTGTGCGGTTCCTGGTGCTCTGAGCTTGGTTGTTTTCTTGTAGACGTTTCATTACCCAGCTAGGCAACATCATCAGTGCTAGAATGGAGTGGGGCTTAGGAGGAGGAAGACTGTGAGGTCCTTGGCCTTACTTGTGTTTTTGCAGACATTTCATTACCCAATAAGGTAACAGCATCAGTGCTAGAAAGGAAGTGAAGTTTGATGCCGTTATCTACTGCAGCATCTAGCATCTGATGATGTTACCTAGGTGGGTCATGAAACGTCTGCAAGAAAACCACCCAGCTCAGAGAGCAGCAAGATCTCACAGTCCTCCTTCTCCCCCTCCCCCTCCCTCTTCCATTATGTAACCCACTCCCTTCCAGGAGATATTACCTATTTTTGGACCCTGTAACATCTGCAAGAGAACCGCCCAGCTCAGAGAGCTCCTAGGACCCTTCGTTTCAACCCTGAGCTGCAAATATTCTCCTCTCTCGGAGCCAGGAGTCTCCACCCACTCCTGTTTGTGACATCACTGGAAGGAAGCAAAGCCAGCTTGTCTCCCCATGGTACACAGCTGGTGAGAAGACATGGCTAAAGAAGTGGCCACTGTCCTCTGGAGGAGAGACAGTGGGCAGAAGTAACCCTGGGCATATGGCCCAATGGAACTACAAGAGACAGTCAGATGGTGGGACAGACAAGAGGCAGGTGGGTTTAGCTGCTATGGCAAAAGCTTTGACCTTAGTTCTGCCTCTTACATTTATGGAGGCCTAATCTAAAATGGGGGAATGCAGTGGCTCAGGGGCTAAGATGCTGAGCTTGTTGATCAGAAAGGTCGGCAGTTCAAGCGGTTCGAATCCCGAGTGCTGCATCACGGAGTGAGCTCCCGTTACTGGTCCCAGCTTCTGCCAACCTAGCAGTTCAAAAACATGTAAAAATGTGCAAAAAGTGAACTGAAGGAGTAGAAGACCTCCAGGATCTCTTCCAACTCTGTTATTCTTTTAAAGAAATGGATGGATGGATGGATGGATGGATGGATGGATGGATGGATGGTTGGATGAATGGATGGATGGATGGTTGGATGGATGTTTGGATAGTTGGATGGTTGGATGGATGGATAGTCGGATGGATGGTTGGATGGATGAATGGATGGATGGTTGGATGGATGGATGGTTGGATGGATGGATGGTCGGATGGATGGATGGTTGGATGGATGGATGGATGGATGGATGGTTGGATGGATGGATGGTCGGATGGTTGGATGGATGGATGGTTGGATGGATAAATGGTTGAATGGATGGATGGTTGGATAGTTGGATGGATGGATGGTCAGATGGTTGGATGGCTGGCTGGCTAGATAGTTGGATGGTTGGATGAATGAATGAATGAATGAATGAATGAATGAGCAAACAAGCAAGTTTCCATCCATGCTCCTTCTTTCCAGAGACGTTGTATCAACCAACAGGACCAGTTGGTGGGAAACCAGTCCAACCTTCTCAGCGAGACGTCCAGCAAGAACATGGCTCTTCACATCACCCTAAGTGGCCTACTCCGCTGTCTCCGCAAACTGCTGTCCATTGGTTTCACTCTCCTCTTCTGCGACATCCTCCTGAGGGTCAGTTTTGTTCTTCTCTTCTTCATCCTCCTCCCTTTCTTCATCATCTATGACCATGTGATCCCTTCCACCGTCCTCTTCATCAAGTCAATCCGGCCCATTGTGGATGCTTTCTTCGGACGCCTGCTGCCCTCAGTCTTTGCCTTCATCCTGTCCTTGATTCCACCGGTAATCATCTTCTTCTTCACGAAGTACATCTTGGTGCCCCTTTCCATCAAAGTCTTCCAGCTCACTTGGTGAAGACAACACCCCAACGCTTTTCAGGGGAACCAGGAAGAGTTTTCCAAATCCAGCGGGTTTTCCCATGGGAACCTGCTGCTACTGCAAAAGAAGTCCTGGTGGGCTAGGACCTAAATCCACGCTTCTTAATTTTATCCTAATTTGAGCCGTGTTTCTCTACGTCCTAATTGCCATTATGCTCCTTTTAAGGTAAAATCTCCTAATTAAACTCAACTCCTGGTCATTTCATTTATATTGATGGATGGATGGATGGTTGGATAGATGGATGGATGGTCGATGGATGGATGGATGGTCGGATGGATGGATGGCTGCATGGATGGTTGGATGGTTGGATGGTCAGATGGATGGATTGTTGGATGGATGATCAGATGGATGGATGGTTGGTTGTTGGATGGATGGATGGTTGGATGGATGGATGGATGGTTGGATTGTTGGTTGGATGGATGGATGATTGGATGGTTGGATGGTTAGATGGATGGATGGTTGGATTGTTGGATGGTTGAATGAATGAATGAATGAGCAAACAAGCAACTTTCCATCCCTGCTCACTGTGGTCATCATCTTCTTCTTCACGGAGCACATCTTGGTGCCCCTTTCCATCAAAGTCTTCCAACTCACCTGGTGAAGACGACACCCCAACACTTTTCAGGGGAACCAGGAAGAGTTTTCCAAATCCAGCGGGTTTTCCCATGGGAACCTGCTGCTACTGCAGAAGAAGTCCTGGTGTGCTAGAACCTGAATCCACGCCTCTTAATTTTATCCTAATTTGAGCAATGTTTCTCTATGTCCTAATTGCCATTATGCTTTTTCTCCTAATTAAACTCAATTCCTGGTCATTTCTTTTATGTTTTCTTGTTGTTAGGCTGCCAATTATGGTCTTTTGGGATTAACCCCCCCCCCTAATTTATAGGCAGTCCTTGACTTATGACAGTTCCTTTAGCAACCGTTTGAAGTTACGATGGCCCTGAAACAAGTGACTGAGGGTGTTTTTCACACGTGTGACCGTTGCAGTATCTCTGTGGTCATCTGATCAAAATTCAGACCCTTGGCCACTGACTCATAATATTTATGATGGTCGCAGCATCTGGGAATCACATGGTCCCCTTTTGCGATGTTCCAGCAAGCAAAGTCAATGGGGAATCCCGATTCACTTAATGACCATGTCAGTAGCTTTAATGAATGCAGCGATTCACATAACAGCGGTGGTGAGAAAGGTTGTGAAATGGGATAAAACTCATTTAACAAACATTTCACTTAACAGCAGAAAGTTTGAACTCTGTGGTCATAAGACAAGGATTACCTGTACTGATCTGGTCTAAGACACTCTTTATCTATGGGGTCTCCAACTTTATTTTTGACTCAACTCCCAGAATTCCTCAGCATGGCTGGCTGAGGATCCTGGGAATTGGAAGTCCACAAGTCTTAAAGTTATGTTTTAAAGCCTGAATAGTTCCCAGAATTCCCCAGCCAGCCATGCTGAGGAATTCTGGGACTTGAAGTCCACAAGTCTTAAAGTGGCCACGGTTTGGAGACCTCTGATCTAAGGTATGGAGGAGATAAGCCAATTTGGCCAGATGTTGCCATCTGCCCCAATCTCTAGAAAGGCCAAACTTTCTGTTGTTAAGTCAGGCAGTGGCTAAGTGAGCTTTGTCCCAGTTTTGGATTGTATGTACACGGAGACCTTTTGCACTGGAGACAAATTCCTTGTGTGTCCAATCACACTTGGTCAATAAACAGTATTCCTATTTCTATCAACTGGTACCCACAGAAGTTGGAACAAACCATTTGTGAATAAAAAATAAAATAAAATGAGAAGAACAGAATAGAATAAGGAATAGAAATAGAATATAGAATAGAATAGAATGTAGAATAGAATATATGGAAATAATAGAATAGAATATAGAATAGAATAGAACAGAACAGAACAGCAGAATATATGGAAACAGAATAGAATAGAATAGAATAGAATAGAATAGAATAGAATAGAACAGAACATAATAGAACAGAATACATGGAAATAGAATAGAGTGGAATAGAAAGAACAGAACAGAACAGAATAGAACAGAATAGATAGGAACACAGAAGATAGAATAGAATGGAATAGAATAGAATAGAATAGAATAGAACAGAACAGAACAGAATAGAACAGAATATATGGAAACAGAATAGAATAGAATTCAGGAATAGAATAGGAATACAGAATAATAGAATAAAATAGGAATACAGAATAGAACAGAACAGAATATATGGAAATATAGAACAGAACAGAACAGGATAGAACAACAGAATATATGGAAATAGAATAGAATAGAACAGAACAGAACAGAATATATGGAAGAATAGAATAGAATGGAATGGAACGGAATGGAACGGAACAGAATAGAATAGAATCAGGAATGTAATAGAATAGAACAGAATAGAACAGAATAGAATAAGAAATAGGAATAGAATAGAACAGAAGAGGAGAGGAGAAGAGAATATAGATGCATAGAATAGAATAGATTAAAATTAAAATTATTAAATAAAATAAAAATAGGAGTCTAATGGTGCAATGGTTAAAGTGCAGTATTGCAGGCTAACTCTGCTGACTGCCGGCAATTCGATCACCTTCCATCCTTCCGGGGTGGGCAAAATGAGGACCCAGATTGTTGTTGTGTGTGTGTGGGGGGGCAAGAGTCTGACTCTATATACCATTTAGAGAAGGCTGTAAAGCATTGTGAAGTGGCATGATATATGTCTAAGGGCTGTTGCCATTGCTAGAATAAAATGAAAATAAAAATAAAATACAAAAGAATAATAAAATAAAATAAAATGCAAAAATAATAAAATAAAATGTAAAATAATCACATAAAATTAAAAAAATGAAATGAAATGAAATGAAATGGCTGCATAGCCACTCGCAGCCTTTGGGTGGGTGGGTGGGGGCAGCCAGGACCCCCTCTCTTTTCCTTCACCTCCTCCAAACTAATCCAGGAGAAAAGCAACCTGGAATTAAGGAGACATTTCTGAACAATTAACCATTAACCAGTGGAACTACTTGCCACCAGCAGTTGTGAATGTCCCCACACTGGAGCTTTTTAAGAAGAGGTTGGATTTGTCTGAAGCAGTATAGGGTCTCCTGCTTGAGCAGGGGGGTGGGCTAGAAGACCTCCAAAGGTCCCTTCCAGCTCTGTTATTCTGTTATCTTGGTTGTCTCCCAAAGACTCAGCCAAGAGCAACGGAGGCGGCTCAGCAGGTGCTGTTTTCTGCGCATGGCCTGCAGAGGGCAGCCTCGAGTTGCTTTGCAGGCTGGAGCTCTCCGAGGTCCAGAGTGACAGCTTCCAAGCAGCCTCCCTTGGCCAAAATGGTGGTGTGTGTGTGTGTGTGTGTGTGTGTGTGTGAGAGAGAGAGAGAGAGAGAGAGAGAGAGAGAGAGAGATCTGATCTAACCTCTCTCTCTCTCTCTCACACACACACACACACACACACACACGCACGCAAACAGAGAGAACACTGTCTCATCAGCCACAGATCAAGTTACAGCCCTCTAATTGGGGACCTCCGGGGCTCATTAAAGTTGGGAGGGGGAGGACTTCAGAAAAGCAGCCAGGAAGTCTCTGGGGAGCCTGTCTCCTCCCCTTCCCCCTTTCCCGGGGGTGGGTGGGTGGGTTCTGGATTCCTCCCAAAGGAAGAAAAACTGCAGAAACCCAAAAACAAGGCCCAGCAGATTGGCCAGGAGGGAAATGGTGGCTGGAGGGGGAGGGCAGCTGCTGAGCATCCCTACATGGACCAAGGCAGCTTGGCCGATGCTGGTTTGGGAACTTGACCAAGGAGGAGCTGGGCACTGGGGACTGGAGACTAAAACATACGATGATATGGTTACAGGAACTGGGCCTGGCTAGTCTAGGGAAGAGAAGGACGGGAGACAGGAGAGCAGCCTTCCAATATTTGAGGGGCTGCCCCAGAGAGGAGGAAGGGGTCAAGCTATTCTGCAAAGAGAGAGAGAGAGATAGAGAGCAGGCAAGCAAGTTGCGCCAGCAAGGCGAAGTTGTTGAAAGGTTGAAAGAAAGAAGAAAGAAAGTTGTTGAAAGAAAGAAAGAAAGAAAAGGCTGAAAGAAAGAAAGGCGAAAGGAAGGAAAGGAAGGAAGGAAGGAAGAAGAAAGAGAGAGCAGAAAGAAAGAAAGAAAGAAAGAAAGAAAGAAAGAAAGAAAGACATCTGAGCAAGCCATGGATGGACAGAAGACATGTCTAATTTAAGGAAAAGAAGGATGGGGTGACATGATAGCAGTTTTCCAATATCTCAAGGCTTGCCACAAAGAAGAGATGAAAAAAGATATTGAGACTCTAGAAAGAGTACAGAGAAGAGCAACCAGGATGATTAGGGGACTGGAAGCTGAAACAGACAATGAACAGTTACAGGAACTGGGCCTGGCTAGTCTAGGGAAGAGAAGGACCAGGGGAGACAGGAGAGCAGCCTTCCAGTATTTGAAGGGCTGCCACAGAGAGGAGGAAGGGGTCTAGCTATTCTCCAAAGCCCCTGAAAGCCAGACAAGGAATAATAATGGATGGAAACTGAACAAGGAGAGATTCAACCTGGAAATAAGGAGTAATTTTCTGACAGTGAGAACAATCAACCCATGGAAGAGAAGTTGCCTTCAGAAGTTTTGGGAGCTTCATCACTTGAGACTTTCAAGAAGAGACTGGACTGCCATTGGTCAGAAATGGTGTAGGGTCTCCTGCTTGGGCAGGGGGTTGGACTAGATGACCCACAGTCCCTTCCAACTCTGATTATCTGTTATCTGTTATAACAGGTGGAGGGGGAGCGAGGGGGGCCCTCATTGGTGGCAGGCTGCGATATTTGGGAAGGGTGGGGGCAATGGTTCTCTTTGCCCTCCTCCATTCCCCTCCATCCAGGGCTGTCTTAACAGCATTATGGGCCCCGGGCAAAGCAATGTACTGGTTGACTCTACAACAACTACTCACAGGAATCAAAAATGTAAATGGTCGATAAAATTAAACGTATATTTGCAATGTTACAGAAGAGGCTGTACTTCCTGGGAATGCTCAGGAAGTTAAATCTATCTCAGCATCTACTTCTGCCGTACTACCGCAGCACCATTGAGAGTGCCTGACATACGACATTCTTGCATGGTGTGGGAGCAGCTGTGTAGCAGACAAAAAAGGCTCTACAGAGAATCATTAAAACTGGCCAGAATATCATCGGGCTCCAGCTACCAGCCCTGGATGACATCTTCGCATCTCGCGGTTTGGGGATGTCACACGACATTCTCAGAGACTCTTCCCATCCTGCTCACAATCTTTGTGAACTGTTGCCTTCTGGCAGAAGATACAGTGCAATTAAAATTCAGACCACACAAGTTTTCTGAACAGTTTTTTTTTTATCCCAGAGCTATAATGGCACTTAACAATGAACTTAAGGACCACCATCAGTGAGCTGTTGGACAGTATTACTTGGTCTGCTGTGTGGATGCTTGTGTGTTTTTAGAGGGCGGGGAATTTTGGTATGTATGTGTGTGTTCAGGGGTTGTCATGTGTGTGTGCATGTTGGGTCTGGTCTCTGGGTGTTATGTGAACTTTGTTGTATGTGTATATTGTGTATATACGTACAATGACAATAGAGTATTAGTATTATAGAATAGAATTCTTTATTGGTCAAGTGTGATTGGACACACAAGGAATTTGTCTTTGGTGCAAATGCTCTCAGTGTACATAAAAGAAAAGATGCATTCATCAAGAGTCAGGAATCAGCAGGTTCAACACTTAATAATAGTCATAGGGTACAATAAGCCATCAAATCATACCAGTCCATATAAATCATAAGGATACAAGCGACAAAGTTACAGTCATCCAGTCACAAGTGGGAGGAGATGGGTGATAAGGAGTGATGAGGAGATTAATAGTAGCAGTAGTGCAGCTTTGTAAGTAGTTGGACGGTGTTGGACTATTTGGACTATTTAGTTGGACTATTCTATTATTAGTATTAGTATTAGTATTAATTTAAAAATGTGGTGAAATGTCATAAATACATTTCTGTATTTATATGATGCAAGGTGCATGGAGAGGGTTAACAAATACAGATTAGTATGGGGCCCCTATGCTCATGGGCCCCACGACAGGCAATCGGGCCCATGCCTTAGCATCCTCCCTATTTGGAAATCCTGAATTTATCAGACTTGAATACCCTCATTCTACAAAAAAACCCACTCTACTTGTAATATCCTCCGATGCTGCCTGAACAGTTCCTAGGTTCTTGGTTAGGACTCGAGCTGTTGAGCTACCAACCAGCCCCAAAGGCTGTGAATCTCACCAAAGATTAACTAATAATAATAATAATAATAATAATAATAATTATTAATTATTATTATTATTTATTAGACTTGTATGCCGCCCTCTCTCCCTAAGGACTCAGGGCGGCTAACAATATAAAACCCATTACAAATTTACAATAAAAAGAAATTAAACCAAATACAAGCCTAACAATTAAAATTCAATTAAAATTTTAAAACCCTCTAAAACAACCCCCCCTCCCCTTGGTTAGTCCAGACCGGCCTGCTGAAAGAACCAAGTCTTAAGGTCACGGTGGAAGGAGCAGAGATCGGGGGCCAAATGAAGGCTCAAGGGGAGTTGGTTCCCAGGGTAGGTGCTCCCACAGGGAAGGCCCTACCCCTGGGCACTGCCAACCGACAATGTCTGGCCGACGGTACCCCAAGGAGGCCCTGCCTGTGGGAGCATACAGGGCGATCGGAATGTGATGCCGGCAGGAGATGTTCCTGCAAGTACTCCGGACCCAAGCCATGTAGGGCTTTATAAGTTGTTACCAACACCTTGAATCTCATTATTATTATTATTATTATTATTATTATTATTATTATTATTATTATTATTATATCCTCTGACACTACCTGAACAGTTCCTAGGTCCTTGGTTAGGACTTGAGCTGTTGAGCTACCAACCAGCCCCAAAGGCTGTGAATCTCACTAAAGATTAAATAATAATAATAATAATAATAATAATAACAGCAACAACAATAACAATAATAATTGCACATGGCTGACCACAAAAGAGCTTACCAAGGTTAGAAGCCTTCTGCAATTACTCAAAGCTGAGAGGGAAAGAGGGAGATTGAACCAAATAAACAAGGAAAATCCATCTGGATCCCTGGGGGAGCTGGATGGAACCTTTTTTATTCCAGGTACAATAAACTACAGTATTTCTGCTGCCAACTTTACCAAATTAAACCCCGAGAGAGACTTTACTTTGTGATTCTGGCAAGAAGAAGAGAGCGGAAACTTTGATGTTGCTAAAACTTGGCTGCTAAACTTAGCTGTGGTTGCTCCAAATTGCTTCTTCCCTCTTAAGATGCTCCTCTGGTTGATTACATATATATACACACACCGTCTTCGCCCACTTGGTGCCCTCCAAAGGAGCTAGAACTACGACTCCCAGAATTCCTCATGAGGTTCTGGATAGGAATTCTGGGTAACAGAGCCCTGTCACACCTCCTGGATGCCAGGTTGGAGAGGGCAATTGTGTGTGTGTGTGTGTGTGTGTGTGTGTGTGTCCGTCCAGATCTAGGGTAGCAGGGGCTCAATTAGAAAAAAAATAACATTGGTGGCAGTGGTGGGATTCAAATTTTTTTTACTACCGGTTCTGTGGGTGTGGCTTGGTGGGCGTGGCATGGCTTGGTGGGCGTGGCAGGGGAAGGATACTGCAAAATCCCCCTTCCCTCCCCCACCCCACTAACCTGCTTTCCAGCTCCGTTCTCCTATGCAGGGCAACCAAAGGAGACCCAGCCAATCAGCTGGGACTCAATGGGAGGCAGAGAAGAGATGGGGTTGGCGGGGCCAGTCAGAGGTGGGATTGGCTGGTTCTCCCAACTACTCAAAATTTCCACTACCGTTCTCCAAAACCGGTTCGAACCTGCTGAATACCACTTCTGATTGATGGCTGAGTTAATCAAGTCTTTAGCGCCTCCCTCCTCCTCCTCCTCCTCTTCTTCTCCTGTCCCACTGCACCAAATGGTGATAAATTACCTCCATATGGTCCTCATAAAGTTGCTGAGTGCCACATGGCCTGAGCCGTAAGCTCATAAATTAAAGCAATTAACGCCACTGTTCCTCTTGTGTGGAACAAGCGGCAAGGTGGCTGCAGGAGGGAAAACCAGCCAGGAATTTCTTTTGAGGGCCAGGAAAATGTCAGCCTCTCGACTTTAAATATACCCCTGTTTCCCCAAAAATAAGACCCTGTCATTCATATATAAGGCTTTCCTAAAGGCCTCTGCAGCTGATAATTGAACTCTGGATAGATCCAGAGCTTTGTTACCAGCTCTAGAGGCCTTCCGGAAAGCCCTGCCAGCTGTCATGCTGCTGGTGGAGACTCACTCTGAGGAAGAGGAGCAACAGCCAATAGGGAGTGGCAATGTGGCTCCAGAGGTGGTGGAGGAGGCTGGAGAAGGGCAGAGGCTGGCTGAGCAGTCAGAGGAGGACACAGGCCCATCCCCTCTCCATCCTAGGGCACGCAGGGAGGAGAGGATCAGGGTAAAACATGGTCTACTCAGGAGGAGAGGGCCATGATCTTCTTCATGGGTTGCAGGTGTGAGATTTGCATAAGAGTTTGGACCTGCGTGCTAACAGACGCTGGAGACAAATTAGTGTTTTATTCCTAAAGAAGGTTTATCTTGGTTGGCATTCTTCCAACGGACTGTCCCTGGTTATCTTCCTGAAGTTGGCAATTATCTATCCTGGTCTGTCGTGGAACTTTATTCAGTGCGGTTTGTTTTTGGTTTTTGCTTCGTTATCGGCTCTTTGAATTTGAACTGTGTTTCTTCCCTTTGAAATATTATTTTGAAAATAGTTTACTCCTCCACTGCGAACAGTTCAACAGTGAAGCCAAGCTGAAGGCATTAAAGGACTTTTATTTACATTTTGGTTTTTGTTATATTTCTGATATACTCCAGGTCATCACACCAGCCTTGTCGGCTGCAAAAGGAATGGGCTGGCAAGGCAGGTGTCGGGGTGCGCGAGGCCTGGCTACAACTGTCCAAAGGGAAGTAGTAGGGCAGCTCCACCCCTCCATCCCCACCCTAGTTTAATTTTTACCAGTGGATTTTGGAGTGGGCAGGATCTTAATTAGGTCTTATTTTGGGGGGTAGGGCTTATATTGGGCGCACGTGTAAAAATCAGGCTAGGGCTTATTTTCAGGGTAGGCTGTATTTTGGGGGGAAACAGGGTAGATCGGGTGCAATCGATCCGAATTGGGGAGGTATTGTCCCAGCATCACAGGTTTAGAAGGGACCTTGCAGGTCTTCTAGTCCAGGGGTATCAAATTCAAGGCCTAGGGGACCGATCTGGCCCATGGAGTGCTTAGATCTGGCCCATTTTGTTCTATTGTACTTTATTAATTTATTTGATTCTTTTTGTTAGTTTTTATTTATTTATTTATTTTTAATTACATTTATATGCCGCCCTTCTCCGAAGACTCAGGGCGGCTTACAATTTTTGGAGCACAACCCAATGCCAGCAATAGCCTTCATTCCATTGTATATGCCTGCTTATTACTAAGCGGCATTTTTACAAGGTCAGCTAATTGCCCCCAACAATCTTGGGTCCTCAATTTACCTACCCAGAGAGGATGGAAGGCTGAGTCAACCTTGAGCCTGGTGGGATTCGAGCCTACAGTAATTGTAGACAGCTGGATCTTAAGAGCAGGCATTAACAGCCTGAGCCACCAAAGCTCCTATTGTTTTTTTAATTTTTAATTTATTATTATTTTTTGTTTTAAATATGGTTTTACATTGGGTAAGCCACCGCGAGTCGCCATGTGCGAAAAGGTGGCAATATAAATTAAATAAATAAATAAATAAATATGTGGTGTGAATGAATGAACCAATTATTCTTTTTAAAAATTATTCCAAATGTTAAAATACAAATTCCCAAAAAGAGAATAATAGAAAATTCAAAAACAAAGCAGAAGTTGTCAAAACAAAAAAAGAAAAAAGAAAATAAATGTACATAAAAAGAAACAAACAAACATACACATAAATTGTACCCCCCACCCATTGAATACTGATAAATGTATTTCAAGAATAATAGTTTCTCCCCCTTTCAAAAGGAGCACACAGTTTATGAACTTCTAGGAAGCGTGTATGTGCAGCAAATGAACCAAAAACTATGCATTCTGATTGTGTCTCAGAATAGGTTGACTTGATTAATCTTGATTATGACAACATATAATTAAGTAAAATTTGAATTCCCTATCAAGTTAATCTCTCCAAGCAGAGAGATGTTTCGGTGGGAAAGGATTTGATTTTCTTGTGGAAGGAAGTCACTTGTGACTGTGGGCCTTTGACGTTAGATTTATATTCTATGCAGGAATAAAAATTTAGGCAGAGGTGGTATTCAGCCAGTTCTGACTGGTTCTGGAGAACCGGTAGTGGCAATTTTGAGTAGTTTGGAGAACTGGCAAAGTCCACCTGTGACTGACCCCGCCAACTCCATCTCTTATCCGCCTCCCATTGAGTCTCAGCTGATTGGCTGGATCTCCTTTGGTTGCCCTGCACAGGAGAACGGAGCTGGAAAGCAGGTTAGTGGTGTGGGGAGGGAATTGAGATTTTGCAGTATATTGTTCCCCTGCCATGCCCACCAAGCCATGCCCACAGAACCAGTAGTAAAAAAAAATTGAATCCCACCACTGAATTTAGGTTAGGTTAGGATAGGATATAGGCTAGGAAGAATAGAATAGAATAATAGAATGGAATAGACTAGAGTAGAGTAGAGTAGAGTAGAGTAGAGTAGAGTAGAGTAGAACAGAACAGGTAGCTAGAGATGATAGATAAATGGTAGGTGCTGAAGTAGGTAGTATAGGAAGTGAAATATAGGTAAATAGAGTAGAATGGAAATGAATTGATGATAGATAGGTAGATAGATAGATAGATAGATAGGTAGGTAAATAGATAGATAGATAGGTGATGGAAAATAGAGTAGAGTGAATAAAATGATGAAGTATGAAGTAGAAATAGGTAACTATGTAGAATAGGAAATAAAATGAATAAATGAAATAGACATTAAGATAGATTGAAATAGATAGAATAAATGACATAAATGAAATGGTAAATGAATATTAAATGAAATAAATGAAATAGATAAATGGAAATAAATAGATAGAGTAAATAAAGTAAATAAGTAAGAAGCAAATATAGCAAAAATGAAGTAAATGGCAGAAATAGAAAATGGAAATGATAAAATACAATAAATAGAATAGAAATAGATAGATAGATAGATAGATAGTTGATAGATAGGTAGATAGGTATATAGATGATAGATAGCTAGATAGCTAGATAGGTAGGTAGGTGAGTAGGTAGATAGGTAGATAGGTAGATAGATATATAGCTAGATAGATAGATAGATAGTGAATAGAATAGTGTAGAATTAGATAGATAGAACAGGATAGAACCATAGGGTTAGTGGAACTTTAGAGTTCTTCTAGTCCAACCACTTTCTCAGGCAGGTTACCCTGTATTGTTCCATACATAGCAGCAGCTTACATAGCAATATGTATTAATTAACAAATTAATATGCCATCCATCTTGCTGTCTGTATGCCTTCCTTTTATCCTACAGCTCTCAGAGGAGGAGGGAGAGGAGGAAGAGGAGGAGGAGGAGGACTGTCAATTACCAAGAAAAGAGAATATTTGTAGCTCAGGGTTGAACTGTGGGGTCCTTGAGGGCTCCCAGAGTTTGGTAGTTTCCTTGCAGACATTTCATGACCCAACTAAGTTACATCATCCCACCCAGTGAGTTCCTTTAACTCTATCAAGGATCTACCAGGAGAACAGACTCCATTCCCTTCTAGTACTGAGGATGTCACCTAGCTTACTTATTTACTTCACAGATTAAGAGTTGGAAGGGACCTTGGAGGTCATCCAGTCCAACCCCCCCTACCCAAGCAGGAGACCCTACACCATTTCTGACAGAGGGCCGCCCAGTCTCTTCTTGAAAGTTTCCAGGGATGAAGCTGGGTAAGGAAGCGTCTGCAAGACAATGCACATTTCAAAACACCTGTCATGCCCCTGGTGGAGACTGACTCTGAGGAAGAGGAGGAACAGCCAAGAGGGAGTAGAAGTGTGGCTCCGGAGGTAGTGGAGGAGTCTGGGGAAGGGCAGAGGCTGGCTGGGCAGTCAGAGGAGGACCCAGGCCCATCCCCTATCCATCCTAGGGCACACAGGGAGGAGAGGATCAGGGTAAAATGTGGTCCACTCGGGAGGAGAGGGCCATGATCCTCTTCATGGGTTGCAGGTGTGAGATTTGCATAAGAGTTTGGACCTGCGTGCTAACAGACGCTGGAGATAAATTAGTGTTTTATTCCTAAAGAAGGTTTATCTTGATTGGTGTTCTTCCAACGGACTGTCCCTGGTTATCTTCCTGAAGTTGGCAATTATCCATCCTGGTCTGTCATGGAACTTTATTCTGTGCGGTTTGTTTTTGGTTTTTGCTTCATTAACGGCTCTTTGAATTTGAACTGTGTTTCTTTCCTTTGAAATGTTATTTTGAAAATAGTTTACTCCTCCAGTGTGAACAATTAAACAGTGAAGCCAAGTTTGTTTGTTTGTTTGTTTGTTTGTTTGTTTGTTTGACTTGTATGCTGCCCCATCTCCGAAGACTCAGGGCAGCTCACAACTAAAATCAAACATCAACATTAAATAGTTAAAAAGAATTAAACCAAATCAAGCCCAACATTTGTCCGTTGTTAAAATTAATTTTAAAATCCCTCCCCCGCTCAAGAAGACCATCACAGCCCGGCTTCGTCAAATAACCAGGTCTTCAAGTTGTGGTGGAGGGTGCAGAGGTCAGGGGCCAGACGGAGCCCCAGGGGTAGCTGGTTCCATAGGGCGGGAACTGCCACAGAATAGGCTCGTCCCCAGGGGACCGCCAGCTGGCACTGACTTGCCAGTGGAACCCCGAGAAGTCCCTGCCTGTGTGCTCGTACAGGGCAATTGGCACTCGATATTGGCAGGAGTTGCTCCCGTAAATATTCTGGACCCATGTCATGTAGGACTTTGAATGTTAAAACTAGAACCTTGAATCACACCCGGAGCACAACCAGCAACCAATACAGGTCACGCAGGAGGGGGGTAATATGGGAGAATCAGGAAGCTCCCATCACCACCCGCGCGGTCGCATTCTGCACCAGCTGCAGTCTCCGGATGGTATGCAAGGGCAGTCCTAAATAGAGAGCGTTGCAGTAGTCAAGTCGAGAGGTAACAAGGGCATGAGTGACTGTACGCAGGGCATCTCGGTTCAGAAACGGGCGAAGCTGGCGAACCAGCCGGACCTGGGCAAAGGCCCCCCTGGCCACGGCCCCTGCCTGTTCCTCCAACCGGAGCCGTGCATCCAGGAGGACCCCCAGGTTCCGTGCCCTGTCCACAGGGGGCAACACCTCTCCCCCTATGGCCAACGGTGGACATTCCTGACTGGACTGAGATGCCGGTATGTACAGCCACTCAGTCTTGGCCGGGTTGAGTCGAAGCATGTTTCCGTCCATCCAGATCCGCACCACATCCAGACAATGGGTCATCACAGAGAGGGCATCACTGATGTGGTTTGGGGTAGCGATGTATAACTGGGTATCATCAGCATACTGGTGATACCTCACCCCAAAACCACGAATGATCTCACCCAGTGGTTTCATGTAGATATTAAACAAGAGGGGCGAGTGGACCGACCCCTGGGAGACCCCACAAGTGAGCACCCTCGGGGTCGATCTCTGCCCCCCTGTCAACACCGATTGCGAATGCCCCACGAGGTAGGAGGAGAACCACTGCAGAACAGTGCCCCCCACTCCCAACCCCTCGAGGCGATGCAAAAGGATACCATGGTCGATGGTATTGAAAGCCATTGAGAGATCAAATAGGACTAGGACAGAGGAAAAACCCCTGTCCGGCGCCCTCCAGAGATCATCCATCAGTGCGACCAATGCTGTCTCTGTGCTGAAACCGGACCGGAAGCCCGATTGGTACGGATCCAGGTAGTCCGCTTCATCCAGGAAAAGTGGAAACTGCTGAGCCACCACACTCTCAACAACCTTCACCAAAAAACAAAGGTTGGAGACTGGACGGAAGTTATCTAACACGGTCGGGTCCAGGGCAGGCTTCTTCAGGAGGGGCCTCACCACCGCCTCCTTCAAGGCGGAGGGAAAAACACCCTCCCTTAACGAAGTGTTGACCACTGCCCGGAGCCAACTGCAGGTGACCTCCCTGGAGGCATAAAGCAGCCAGGAGGGGCACGGGTCCAACAAACATGTGGTGGAATTCAGACGCCGCATAATCCTGTCTACTTCATCCTCGGAGACAGGATCAAACTCAGCCCAGATCACCTTGGCCAGACTATTTGCACCCTGATCATCCGACCACTGCAAATTAGAGCACAACCCACCCCGAATCCGCACGATCTTATCTGACAGATATTGACCAAATTCCTCAGCCCTTCCCCACAGCGGGTCTACCGCCTCCCCCGAATGTAGGAGAGAGTGGGTGACCCTAAACAGGGTGGCTGGGCGGTTATCTGTGGACGCTATGAGGGCGGAGAGATAAGATCTTCTCGCCGCTCTCATAGCTACCAGGTAAATCCTAATATGGGCTCTTAACTGGGCTCGATCGGATTGGGAGCGGGTGGACCTCCACCTGCTCTCTAAGCCCCTCCAACGGTGCTTCATCTCCCGGAGCTCCTCGGTATACCAAGGAGCCATCCAGGATCCACGGCGTGTGAGGGGACGCATGGGGACAACTGTGTCGAGGGCACCCGCAGCAGCCTGTTGCCAAGCAGCTGTCAGGTCCTCGGCAGAGTTGTGGGCAAGGGAAGTGGGGAAAAACCCCAGTTCCGCCTGGAACCTCTCAGGGTCCATTAGGCGTCTGAGGCGGAACCATCTAAGTGGCTCCTCATCCCAGCAGTGAGGGGCAGCTTGTTGGAAGGCCAGCTGCAGGAGAGAGTGATCAGAGCATGGAACGGATAGGGCCGTAAAACTGGCTTCCCCCCGATCACTACGCCACTGTTCCGAGACAAAAACTAGGTCAAGAGTGTTACCTCCCTCATGGGTCAGTTGAAGGCATTAAAGTTGAAGGCATTAAAGGACTTTTAGTTACGTTTTGGGTTTTGTTATATTTCTGATATATTCTGGGTCATCATATTACCATTGCACCTAGATCAACTTACAAATAACTCATTTTTGACAGACATTTACACTATTACAATTCAATATTATACCATCAACACAGCTGGATGGAATATTTCATAAAATTCTATATGCAGAAAGGCTCTGCATATAGTAAAGATGGTACTCTCGAAATATTAACTCATATTCTGTTGTACTGTAAATTATAACAAGAAAAATGTAAAGAGCTACTAAAATTCCTCTGCTCTCATTTGTGGAGAGGCCGAAGAATTTTAGGTTTAATTTTACTGAGCAGCTGAGGACCGCAAAGTAATTCACTATTGTAAAGTTTGTTTTTGCAGCTTGTAAAACTTGTAAATTGCTGATAGCAAAATAGTGCAAGCATGATTGTATATATTTTTAAAATATGGCATGTCTTGTTGTATTGTGCACATTCTATTTTAAGGCGTATGCTGTAGATTTTATTTAGTTGTTTTATTTATTTAAATTGGGTTGCTGACTTATAATAAAAAAATTAAAATGCAAAAAGAAAGGAAGGAAGGAAGGAAGGAAGGAAGAAAGAAGGAAGGAAGGAAGGAAGGAAGGAAAGAAAGAAAGAAAGAAAGAAAGAAAGAAAGAAAGAAAGAAAGAAAGAAAACCACCAAACTCAGAAAGCAAGCACCCAGGACCCCACAGCAGATTCTGCACGCATCCTTGGTGTAACTTGCCACCGGTCAAATTGAGAAGGACCAAGTGTCACCTTGGCACCTGCAAGGGGTGGGTAGGACTCACGCTCAAGCATAACGGTTGCCCCATGGCAAGCCTTGGTTGGTGGAGCAGACGCAGCAAGAGCGCCGGTGCCAATTCCTTGGTGTCATGGTGAGGGATTTGTTTTGGTGACTCCAATTTGCTCATTAGCAGAGTAATGGATCCATGCTCCCCTACCCGAAGCACTACATCTCCCCGGAGGATGAGCTAAGAAAAACAGTAGCACAAAATATTTCTCCTTGGTTAATTAGAGCCTTGTTAGAAGTAAGGAGGGAGAAGGGACAGAGTACCACGAAATCTGGAATCTGTGGTATAATCGGTTGCAAGGTAGACACAAAATAGAGAAATGAATGAAAGGTTATTTATTTATTTATTTATTTATTTATTTATTTATTTATTTATTTATTTTTGGGATTTTATGCCCTCTCCTCAAAGGACTCAGGGCGGCTCACAACAATAAAAAAACATACAATATAAAATTTAAAAGCTATTAAATAAACATCCCAATTACATAATTAAAACCAACAAACCAATTAATAAAAACCCCCATCAGTCCAGGCCGGCCTGTTGAAAAAGCCATGTTTTCAGGTCGCGACGGAAGGATAGAAGGTCAGGAGCCATCCGAAGCTCCAGGGGCAACTGATTCCAAAGGGCGGGCGCTCCCACAGAGAAGGCCCTTTCCCTGGGGGTCACCAGTCGACACTGCCTGGCCGACGGCACCCCAAGGAGGCCCTGTCTGTGGGAGCGCACGGGGCGATGGGCAGTCATTGCTGGCAGTAGATGTTCCCTCAAATACCCCAGCCCTAAGCCATGTAGGGCTTTATAGGTGATTACCAGCACCTTGAATCTCACTCGGAGGGCAACCGGCAACCAATGCAGCTCACGCAGGAGGGGTGTAATATGGGAGTATCGGGATACTCCCATCACAACCCGCGTGGCTGCATTCTGTACCCCTAAAAGCCTCCGAGTGGTCCTCAAGGCCCTTGAACCCCATGTAGAGAGCATTGCAGTAGTCTATATGGGAGGTAACAAGCGCATGGTGAGATGAAACAATATTGCATGACTATGTATAACTATGTAAATAACTACGTAAATATATGAAAATATGCTATAAATCGAATGTAAAACAATTGTAATAATATTTAGTAATAGTCTACATACTTAAGAATATGTCAATGCGAGTGAACGCCACTACAAACACACTGAAATGAATGGAAACATGTTTTTAATTGTAGAATTTGATTAATAAAGACTTTTTAAAATTAAAAAAAAAAAGAAGAGGTAAGGAAAGAAACAAGGACAGTTAAAAGGGAAGAATGTTTCCAATCTTTTCCTGAGATCATCCTGGCTGAGCTGATGCCCTTTACCCATCCTGGAGTTGGCAGCAAAAAATGTCTAACATTACACACCCCTTTGCTTTCTTTATTGGATAAAATGGAACTGAAAAATCAAGGGATAAGACAATTACAAAAGGCAAGGGGAAGAAAAGGAGAATAATAGAATAACAGAGTCGGAAGGGACTTTGGAGGTCTTCTAGTCCATCCCCCTGCTCAGGCAGGAAACCTAGGGTGTCAAACTTAAGGCCCGCGGGGCCACATCCAGCCCGCTGGGTGCTTAAATCTAGCCCACGGGGCCGGCCTCAAAATAGCAAAGGACCGGCTTACGGTGCCTCTGGCAGCCAAAACTGGTCGTGGTCACCGTGCGTGGCTCCTCTGTGCTCCATTTTGGCCTGCAGGGTGTTGTAGGAGGCGTCTGTCCCATCTCCCTCCCTCCTTGCCCCAGCCCGCAGGGGAAAACTACAATACTGATCCGGCCCTCGAAGAAAATCCAGTTTGACATCCCTGGCCTGCCCTACTACACCATTTCAGAAAAATGATTGTCCAATATCTTCTTTAAAAAACTCCAATGATGAAGCACCCACAACTTCTGGTGGCAAGGAGTTCCACTGATTAATTGTTCTAACTCAGAGGTGGGATTCAGCCGGTTCAGACCGGTTCTGAAGAACCGGTAGCGGAAATTTGGAGTAGTTGGGAGAACCGGCCAATCTCACCTCTGACTCACCCCGCCAACCCCATCTCTTCTCTGCCTCCCATTGAGTCCCAGCTGATCGGCTTCCTTCCTTCCTTCCTTCCTTCCTTCCTTCCTTCCTTCCTTCCTTCCTTCCTTCCTTCTTCCTTCCTTTCTTCTTTCTTCCTTCCTTCTTCTTCTCTCCCTCCCTCCCTCTGATTCCTCCCTTCCTTCCTCCTGATTCCTTCCTCCCTCCCTCCCTTCCCCTTCCCCTTCCCCTTCCCCTTCCCCTTCCCCTTCTCCTCCAGAAGTGGTATTCAGCAGATTCAGACCGGTTCTGGCCCCACCAACCCCGTCTCTTCTCTGCCTCCCATCGAGTCCCAGCTGATCGGCTGGGTCTCCTTTGGTTGCCCTGCACAGGAGAACGGAGCTGGAAAGCAGGTTAGTGGGGTGGGGGAAGGAAGGGGGATTTTATCCTTCCCCTGCCACGTCCACCAAGCCACTCCACACCCACAGAACTGGTAGTAAAAGAATTTGAATCCCAGCACTGCTCTAACTACCAGGAAATTTCTCCTTCGTTCTAGATTGCTTCTCTTCCTGATTTAGTTTCCATCCGTTGCTTCTTGTTTTACATTGAGGTGCTTTGGAGAATAGGTGGGCTCCCCTTTCTTTGTGGCAGCCCCTCAGATATTGGAAGACTGCTATCATGTCCTTCCTAGTCCTTCATTTCATTAAACTAAACTAGACCTACCCAATTCCTGCAACTGCTCTTTGTATTCTATCCTCCAGTCCCCTTCTCCTTTGATATGTGGATTAGGTTTTGGTAACTGATTTTGGTGGTGGGGACTTTAAGGAAGTTGGAGTGAAAGATTCCCCCTCCCCCGTTTGCTATTTAAAATATAGAATTTAGAATAGAATAGAACTGGAAGGGGCCCCGGAGGTCATCCAGTCCAGTCAAGCAGGAGAACCTATAGCATTTCAGACAATTGGCCGTCCAGTCTCTACTTGAAAGCTTAACTTAGTTTCAGCTTGACCGTCAATTATCTAGCTAAGATCTCATACAAATTCTCCTTGTAGGCTGTTGATATTGTCAATTTATAATTCCTATCCCATAATTTCTGCCATTTATCCAGTTCTATAGCATGGCACAGTGCCAGCATGGCTAGCAAAAATGTTTAAAGATAAATCAATGAAATGTTGGAAATGTCATCAAACGCCAGGAACATATTACCATATTTATTTTTATTTATTTATTTGATTTGTCAATCGCGTACAAGATAATTGGTATAAGTATAAAACATAGTTATGAATACATGAAATGGATGCATACAAGAAATATAAAAAGAAACAATAGGACAGGGATGGTAGGCACGTTGGTGCGCTTATGCACGCCCCTACAGACCTCTTAGGAAAGGGGTGAGGTCAATAGTAGACAGTGTAAGGTTAAAGTTTTTGGGGTTTGGGGAAGAAACCACAGAGTCAGGTAGAGTATTTCAGACATTGACCACTCTGTGGCTGAAGTCGTATTTCCTGCACAGAGGCTAAAAAGTATTGGACTAAAATACACACATGGTTGGAGAAAATGATTAAACAACATATAGATTTGAAACCTGAAATATTCCTATTAGGTACCAGAAGGTTATAGTACAGAAAAGATTTACTTAATTATTCATGTTTTAACAGCGGCTAGTATTTGCCCAAAATTGGAAAAGTGGTAAGATACCGATAGAGGGAAAAATAATTGAAAAAATATTTGAATGTGCAGAAATGAATAGATTGACACTAGAAATCAAAGGAAAAGAAGAACTTGAAAATTACATGGTATGGAATCTGTTTTATCAATGGATAGAAAATAGAACAAATTAAAAGGGATTGGATGTATTTTTAGAGCAATTAGATAAATTAATGTAATAGATATACTTGATAATATTATTTATACGGGAATGTGATTATTGTATTGTTAGACTTGATAAGAAGAACGTTATGAATAATGGTTAAATAATTGAAATATGTACCTAATCAATGCACGATTGAAATGAAATGGATTTGGTGTGTGTGTGTGTGTGTGTGTGTGTGTATTGTTGAAAGAAATATCCTTCTGGGTTCAGTTCCAAGTGGGGGAAAAGACACTGGAAACATGGAGGCTGCTTGGAAAGTTTAACGGTGAACAGGACCCCATGGTCTGGAGCTCCACAGAAAGATGATCACATGCTTCAAGGTGAAAAGAGAAGGTCAAGAAGGGCTGAGGTGCTGAGGGTGCCTGGGTTTTATGCCCTCTGCTGGGATTTGAATTGGAGCTTGTATTCTAATTGGTTGTCAGACTCCCATGAGGGGCAACTGTGGAGGCTGTCCTGAGTTCCAGGGTTGGTTGACCCTTGCTGGATGATTTATGCCTTTAAAAGGACTTTTGGCAATTGCTATAGCTTTACCTGGAGATCTTTCTTAGGTAAAGTATTCTGGCCCAGGCCTTAATGGCCCACCCATTAACAAAAGTTAACAGCACACCACACCTCCCCTCCAGTATTTATAGAGAGAAGGCAGCTCAGATCACGCTTTGCTGGCACAAGCACAAAGCTGAAGACACCAGCCTGAAGATGACGGATGAGATTTTGAAACGCTGCAAGGTATTCTCAATCTTACAGGACAAGACCGAATACACCAAGACCTACATACCTTTACCCGTGAAAATCTACGAATATATATATATATATATATATATATATATATATATATATATATATATATATATATATATGTAGGTCTTGGTGTATTCGGTCTTGTCCCGTGTAAGGTTGAGAATACCTTGGCAACGCTTTCGACAAATCTCATCCGTCATCTTCAGGCTGGTGTCTTCAGCTTCGTTCTCCTGGGAGAAATCTGGCTGTTTTTCCTTTAAATATATATTTGTTTTCGTAGATTTTATAGTGGTGGGGAAGGTTGAAATTGTCTCAAATATCATCCGTTATGCCAGCTTCGTTTCTGGGAGAAGCTAGACACCAGCCTGAAGATGACGGATGAGATTTCGTCTAAACGCTGCCAAGGTATTCTCAACCTTACAGACAAGAATAATTAAGACCTACATATATATATATATATATATATATAATTGGACTTATAGGCACCTCTCTCCCGAGGGACTCAGGCGCTTACAATAAAAACAAGAATACAAATATTAAAATAGAATTAAACTAAACTAAGCCCAATAAAATTTAAAACCCAATTAAAACTAAAATTGATAAAAAAAACCCACCCCCACCCCATTCAGTCCAGGCTGGCCTGTTGAAACAACCAAGTCTTTAGGTCATGGAGAAAGGAACGGAGGTCAGGGGCCAACTGGAGCTCCAAGGGGAGCTGATTCCACAGGGTGGGTGCTCCCACAGAGAAGGCCCTACCCCTGGGCACCGCCAACCGACAGTGTCTGGTCGACGGCACCCCCAGGAGGCCCTGCCTGTGCGAGTGTACAGGGCGATTGGAGGTCGACGCTGGCAGGAGATGCTCCCGCAAGTACCCCGGACCCAAGCCATGAAGGACTTTATATGTGATGACTAATACCTTGAATCTCACCCGGAGGGCAACCGGCAGCCAATGCAGGTCGCACAGGAGGGGTGTAACATGGGAGTATCGGGACACTCCCATCACTACCCGCGCAGCCGCATTCTGCACCAGCTGAAGCCTCCGGATGGTCCGCAAGGGCAGTTCCATGTAAAGAGCATTACAGTAGTCGATTCAGGAAGTCACGAGTGCATGAGTAACCGTCCATAGGGAATCTCGGTCCGAATAGGGATGCAATTGGCGCACCAGATGAAATATATAAATTTACCAATTTTTTTATCTAGCTAAGATGTTGATTCTCCATCCACGGTGGAGTGTATTAAGGTTGAAAGGAAGATGGAAACAGGAATAAAATGTATTTTGATATAAAACTTCTCAAAACCTCTGGCCAGAAAATCCTGCAGGTGGCTCTCTTCCCCGAGAAATGTGAAGGCGGCTGGGCCGAGGAAGAACAAAGAGAAGAGAAGGATAAGAAGAGAGGAATTTCCTAGCAAAAGTTGCCTTTTTCTCCCGGGACTGTTTCATATTCCCTCTTCACACCTCAATGATTTAGAAGCCAGATTTTCCAGGAATCTGCAGAAGAAGAAGGGAGAAATTCGTCACAGTCTATAAGGACTTTGACCTGAAGAGAACAGGCTTAACAGAATAACTGAACCTGGAAGGTACTTTGGAGGTCTTCTAGTCCAACCCCTGCTCAAGAGACCACACACTATTTCAGAGAAATGGCTGCCAGTCTCTTCTTGAACACCTCTACAGCTTCTGGAGGCAAGCAGTTCCATTCTTCTTGATGAGCAATGCAGAAATTCATGGTTCTTTGATTCTCTGCATATAACTCAACATAGAATAATAAGAATTGGAAGGGACCTTGGAGGTCTTCTAGTCCAACCCCTGCTCAGGCAGGAAACCCTACACCATTCTAGACAAATGGCTGTCCATCTATTCCTAAAAACGTCCAGTGTTGGAGCACTCACAACTTCTGGAGGCAAGTTGTTCCACTGGTTAATTGTTCTCGCTGTCAGGAAATTTCTCCTTAATTCCAGGTTGATTCTCTCCTTGATGAGTTTCCATCTGTTGCTTCTGGTCCTGTCTTCAGGGGCTTTGGAGAATAGGTCTAGCCCCTCGTTTTGTAGGAGCCCCTCAAATTTTGGAATGGTGCTGTCATGTCTCCCCTGGTCCTTCTTTCACTAGACTAGACCTACTCAATTCCTGCACTGTCCTTTGTATGTTTTAGCCTCCGGTCCCCTAATCATCCTTGTTGCTCTTCTGTCATGGAGTCTGAATCCGAGGAGGAAGACGAACAGCCAACAGGGAATGGGAGTGTGGCTCCGTTGGCTGTGGAGGAAACTGGGGAAGGGCAAAGTCTGGCTGGGCAGAGCAGGAAAGAGGGAGAACAAGGGAGTTCAGAGGAAGACCCAGGCCCATCCCCTCTTCATTCTAGGGCACACAGGGAGGAATGGAGAAGGGAGCAAGGTGGGTTGCGTAGCCTATGGGGGAGGAAAGGGCCCTGATTCCCTTCATTAGGCACAGCTGGGAATGGGAATTTAGAAGAGATGCTAGCTGAGTGCAGCGACTGCTGGGAACAAACGTGAGTTTATCTTGTGTTGACTTTGCTTATCTGTGTTCCTGGCGTCTTCCCAACCATGTTGAATTATGGCCGTTCCTTCACATCTGGAATTCTTGCTCCTGCCCTGTCAGACTAATTGCCTCCTCTTGCTTTGATTGGACTTATAGTTCCAGTTTTTGTTGACCACGTTTTGGACTTGAGTCTCTGCAGCCAAAGGCTGTTCCTGGGAGAGTTTTTCTCCAGTCCAGAAGTTAACCAGGACATCAGGGGGCAAAGTTGGAGCTAATAGAGGGACTCCTCCTGATTATCTGACTGGGTTGCCTTTGTGCCATGCCCCTTTGGGTCATCAGACCTTCTCTGCACTCTTTCTAAAGCAAAGGTCTTCAAACTTGGCAAGTTTAAGACATGTGGACTTCCAGAATTCTTGAGCTAACATGAGTGGAGGAGGAATTCTGGGAGTTGAAGTCCATCAGTCTTAAAGCTGTCAAGTTTGAAGATCCCTGTCCTAGAATCTCAAGATCGTTTCACACATTGCAGTTCTGAAGGTGATGTTGAAAGAAAGGAAGGTTGTCAGCCCTTCGGTGTAGGCCAGGGCAGAAAAGGGCACCACAAGGATTTTGACTTTGGGGCAATCACCAGGAGACGGTGAGTTCAAGTGCAGCTCTAGAGAAAACTGCAAGAGGAATGTTTTCCTTCCTTCCTTCCTTCCTTCCTTCCTTCCTTCCTTCCTTCCTTCCTTCCTTCCTTCCTTCCTTCCCCCTTCCATTTATCCTTCCCTTCTTTCCTTCCATTTATCCTTCTCCTTCTTTTCCTTCCCTCCTTCCTTCCTCCCCCTCCATTTATCCTTTCCTTCCTTCCCCCTTCCATTTATCCTTCCCTTCCATCCTTCCTTTCTTCCATTTATCCTTCTCCTTCTCTTCCTTCCTTCTCTTCCTTCCTTCCTTCCTTCCTTCCTTCCTTCCTTCCTTCCTTCCTCCCTCCCTCCCTCCCTCTCTCTCAGCTTAGCTCACCTCACAGGGTCGTTGTTGTTCTGGGGAAAATAGAAGGAGGAAAATGTGTTGCATAAGTTCACTGCCTTAAGTTATTTGCAAAAAAGGAATAAACGCGGGATACAAAGACATACATAAAATAAAATAAAAAACAGACTGGAGAAAGAGTGAGCCATTTCTTTCCCGCTGCCTCCCTCCTGGTCCAGCCTTAGGAGAGATACTTGGGGATGCTCGGGGTCTCGTCCCATTGCTGGGGATTCCGTAGAAGACCACTTGGGGTCTGTTTAGGAAAAACGCCTCCAATTACCAGCGTGAGGATGTGAATCCCCTCCCACCACACACACATGAATTCTGCACTGTGATAACACCCTCTGCCTGCAACACCCCGACAGCCTAATTAACCTTTCTTGATTAAGGCAATTATTTCCAGCACATTATCCTTTAATTTAAACATCACAGGCTTCTCTACTGAGTGGGGCTCAAGGGCCGGGGAGGGGGGGAGGGCGTCCCCCACCCACAGACAGAGAACCGAGGGAGGAAACCCACTTTTCCAGGGTTGCCAGACTCACCTTCCAGGGGAAAAAAGAAGCAGAAAAATCCAGGCAGCTGCTACCATCCAGAGAGGGATTTAACCCTTGGGGGTTCCCTAGAGCAGGGGTCATCAACCTTTTGGACCTCAGGGACCACCAAACTCATAATTTTAAATCCCGCGGACCAGAGACCTGGGAAAACTCCCCAAAAATGTCTGCAGGAAAATCCCCCATCCCGTTTTCCTATTGATCTATCATTCTTTATTTGGGATTGAAGGAGACCATCTCCAGC
>CM019151.1:141811-181415 GCA_009733165.1 Naja naja | reverse complement strand
CAGCCCAATTAATATTCATGCTGTTTCAAAGCAGATGTTCTCAACATCTGTGCCATGTCAGGATGCTGTCAACACTTTGTTAGCATGAATGACAGTTCCCAGCGCCCCCTTTCCTCCAATGCAATGCTACATACATTCACTTCTTAAGTTCCTGGTTGGGATTCCCGTAGCATTCCCTTCCCTTTCTGTTAGATGTTCCTGGGATTATTTTGCACCCTCGTCTCTGGAATAAAACTTGGAACAAAGCATGAATTTTGCTAAAATGAGCCAGTCTCCTCTGCGGGTGTGTGTCGTTGTGTGTGTGTGTGTTTGTTTATTTCTGGGGCTGTTTAGCTTCAGTTTGCAGGCAACAGGCAATAAACACCTGCTGTTGGCACCAGCAACGTGGTTCCATTGATAGATCTTGGGAATTTTGCCTCCCTCCTAAGTTTTTTTACACAGTTGGCAGTGACAGCTGGGCCCGGTTGCTTGCCAAAGTCACACCAGTGGGGTTTGGTGTGCGTTCCGCGTTCCTCCCCCAGTTCAGCAAAAAGAAAAAAAAACCTGGGATAAATATTTTTGAAGTGAAAGCTCACTCTGAAAAATCTGCTTGGCCAGAAGCCTCTGTGTTTTTTTTTTTCATCAGCTTTCAGTGTTTCCGTTTGATTTATTGAAGCTTCGATCCTGTAAACTGGGTTTGTTTGTTTTTTTTAAATCAAACTTCGTTCCTTGAAAATGTATGAACTTCAACTCCCAGAATTCCCCAGCCAGCCTTGCTAGCTGGGGAATTCTGGGAGTTGAAATCCACACATCTTAAAGTGGGCAGGTTTGGTTGGGGGGAATGTTCTGTTTTCAAGTATTATATTGTTTGTTTGTTTATGTTTATTTGGATTTATATGCTGCCCCATCTCCGGGGGGGACTCGGGGCGGCTCACAAAAGAATATACATACATAAATAGATAAAATATTAGTCCAATCCAAATAACAAATTAAATTATGCTAAAATACCCAGTTAAAAGCCCCAATCTCACTCAATCCAGGCCGGCCTGTAAAAATAACAAGGTCTTTAGATCGTGGTGGAAGGAAAGAAGGTCGGGAGCCAACCGCAGCCCCAGGGGCAGCTGGTTCCACAGGGTGGGTGCTCCCACAGAGAAGGCCCTCCCCCGGGGGACCACCAACCCGACGGGTCGGCACTCCCAGGAGGGCCTGCCTGTTATTCTTGTGTTAAAGAACATTTTTGCATATTTCAGTAACCCATCGTATTGTTAATTCCTCCTCATCTTCCTCCCCCCCTCCTCTCCGCAAACCCCATATCCTCTTAACACTGATATTGTTACCTAGTTGGGCCATGAAACATCTGCAAGACTTCTGAGGCCAATGGGCGATTTATCTGTGCCCTGAGTGTCATCTCAATAGTGCAAATGGGTGTGAAACCTTCTTAGAACTGCTGAAAGGACTGTGCTATAATCAGGTGGTAAATGCCGGTTTGAAAGAGGGGTCAAAGAGGCCATCTAGGTTAATATTGAACAGCCCTTTCTTAACCGAGGGGGAGGGATACGATGACACCCATCTACAACACAGTCCCATTTGCGCTATTCAGGTGACCCTGAGGCAGAGGTGGGATTCAGTCGGTACTGACCAGTTCTGGAGAACCGGTAGCGGAAATTTAGAGTAGTTTGGAGAACCGGCCAATCCCACCTCTGACTGGCCCCGCCAACCCCATCTCTTCTCTGCCTCCCATCGAGTCCCAGCTGATTGGCTGGGTCTTCTTTGGTTGCCCTGCACAGGAGAACGGAGCTGGAAAGCAGGCTAGTGGGGTGGGGAGGGAAGGGGGATTCTGCAGTATCCTTCCCCTGCCACGCCCACCAAGCCACTCCCGCCAAGCCACACCCACCAAGCCACGTCACGCCCACAGAATCAGTAGTAAAAGAGTTTGAATACCACCACTGCTGAACCTCCAAGTGGCCTCAACTACTCTCAGAGAATGTACTAATGACCAAAAGGACTGCAAGGAATGTAAACCCCAGGTTTGCCTGGTGCATCAGTTGCGCCCCTATCTGGACCGAGATGCCCTACATACAGTCACTCATGCGCTCATCGTTTCCCGTTTGGACTACTGCAATGCTCTTTACATGGGGCTGCCCTTGAGGACCACTCAGAGGCTTCAACTTGTCCAGAATGTGGCGGCGCGGGTTGTGATGGGAGCATCCCGATACTCCCATATTACACTCCTCCTGCGTGAGCTGCACCAGTTACCAGTTGCCCTCCGGGTGAGATTCAAGGTGCTGGTACTGACCTATAAAGCCCTACATGGCTTAGGACTGTGGTACTTGCGGGAGACCCTGCTACCAGTAACGGCTTCCCAACGTCCCGTGCACTCCCATAGGCAGGGCCTCCTTGGGGTGCCGTCGGCCAGACAGTGTCGGCCAGTGACCCCCAGGGGTAGGGCCTTCTCTGTGGGAGCACCCACCCTATGGAATCAGCTGCCCCTGGAGCCCGGGTGGCCCCTGGCCTCCGATCCTTCCGCCATGGCCTGAAAACATGGCTGTTCCAACTTGCCGACCTGGACTGATGGAGGGGATGGGGTTTTTTAGCAAATTGTTTTTTATTAATTTTTAATTGATTATTGGGTTTCATATTTAATTCTTTTTAAATTTTGTATTGTATTTGTACTGTTTTTATGATTGTACGCCGCCCCGAGTCCCTTGGGAGATGGGGCGGCATAGAAATCCAATCAATCAATCAATCAATCAATCAATCCATTTGTCACCATTCAGTCCAAACCGAAAAAGCTTCTTGGAAGAGAAGCAAAACGTCTTCAAGGAAAAACAAAGTTCTTCCTCTTGAAAAAAGGGCCCAGCCCTGATATTCTTGGTGACTTGGAAACTACTTGTCAACAAATCCATTGATGTGAACATGCTCTTTCTTGCCAAATTTTAGTGTTAACATTCAAAGTCTTACATGGCATGGGTCCAGGTATATTTGAGGGAGCGTCTCCTGCCGATAATGAGTACCAACCACCCTGTTCGAGCACACAGACAGGGGCTTCTCCGGGTGCCGTCGGCGAGTCAATGCCGGCTGGTGGTGCCTCGGGGACGGGCCTACTCTGTGGCGGTTCCCGCCCTATGGAATCAACTACCCTGGGCTCCACCTGGCCCTGACCTTCGCACCTTCGCCACAACCTGAAAACCTGGCTATTCGAACAGGCTGGGCTGGGCTGATCTCCTGGGGGGGAGGGTTAAATTTTAAATGGTACACTGGGGTTTTAACTTAAATTAGACTTTTGACTATTTAATATCGTTTTAAATTAATTTATTGTTATGTTTTGGTTTTAATTGTGAGCCACCCCGAGTCTTCGGAGATGGGGCAGCATACAAGTCTAAATAATAAATAAATAAATAAATAAATAAATAAATAAATAAATAAATGAGAAGAAATAGGGATTTAGAAAAAAAAAAATAGCCGAGTTGGGTGTTTTAAGTCGCTGGAAAAATTTCATTGGGGGTGGGGGGAAAGACTTTGGAAAAAGTGCAGAGAAGAGCAAGTAAGATGATGAAAGGCCTGCAGACAAAAACTTAGGAAGAATGGCTGCCAGATTTGGGTTCGGCCAGTCTAGAGAAGAAGAAAAAAGGACCAGTGGGGCCATGATGATAGCAACATTCCAATATTTGAGGGGCTGCCCCCAAAGAAAAGGGGGACAATCTGTTCTCCAAAGCACTCCAAAGGCGGACAAGAAGCAACGGATGGAAACCAACCAAGGAGAGTGTTAAGTTTGCATGAAGAGTCAGACGTGAAGAGCTTCAGTGAAGAGTTTATTCAGTGACTACACCTCGAATGGACCCAACTTGGCTGGGCTGCGGCTGCTACTTATAGCCAGCAGCCGCAGTTGCCAGCCAATCAGAGTGCAGGGTTTTCCCGCACTATTTAAACCAATCCTATTTGACATTTTACAAGAACAATTCAAACTAAACCAATGACATTCAAACCTACATACTTAACAGAGAGAAGCAACATGGAACTACGGAGAAACTTCCTAACAGGGAGGACAATTAACCAATGGAACAGCCTGCCACCAGAAGTTGTGAGTGCTTCATCACTGGAAGTTTTTAAGAAGAGACTGGAGAGACCCTGCCTGAAATGGTATAGGATCTCCTGCTTCAGAAGGGGGCTGGACTAGAAGACCTCCAAGGTCCCTTCTAACTCTATTCTGATTGATTGATTGATCTTCTACTAGGAGCTAAACCTACCAGTGGAATTTTGGGAGTTGAAGTCCACCCACCCCTGCCAAGTTCGACAAACTCTGGAAGAGATCATATTTAAAGGTCTTCAGTGGGAAAATGAATTCTAGCGGACCAAATCCAAGACCACGAGGGAGCATACATATTTATTTATTAGGGAAACATTCTGAAGTTATTTTCCTGGCTGTTACGATGCGCGCTGCCTCCTCACATTAAATTCCCCCCTCCACCCCTGTGAAAATGCAATATGGCCACCATGCTGATTAAAGCCGATTTGCATTTGTGGGTGGGCCTTGTCCAAAATTAAATTAGATTAAATTGCGTTTAATAAAAGCAGTGGAACGCAATTAGTATTGTTCTCCATCTAGTTTATTAATTCCACTCTACCCTGTCTGCTGAAATAGCAAGTCGGTGGCAAATTTTCTGCCAGACTCTGCCAAGACTCTGTGTGTGTGTGTGTGTGTGTGTGTGTGTGTGTGTGTGCACATGCACACGTGTGCAAATTGACGATGTGCACCCCTATAATAGGCAAGGGTTTGGTGACCACAGTTTGGCTTGGGAAATACATACATATATATATACATACATACATACATACATACATACATACATACATATATCAGATCCTCCAGTTGGTTACTTCTGAGGTGTCTGGATTTTCAGCAGTTTTTGGAGCAGGGCAGAATTAATTCAAGCTGGATGTGGGTGGGGCGGCCATTTTATTGTTCTTTCCTCACCCTTCCTAACGTAGAGCTCACAGCTGGAATATTGAAAAAGCTGGACCTGACATGAGAGGGTGAAATGAAAAAAAAAATCCACCTTGACAAGAACTTTGGAGAGACGGTATAAAAAATGTGATTGCCTCACCTGGATTGCCTGTTGTGGGGTTTTCCTGCTGGGGTTAGTTGGACTGACCCATAGAAAAGTCCAAGCATTTGCATCCTGCAGTTTATTAGCACACTGGGGGGAAGGAAAATATCGGCCTGTGGGGTTCCTGGTAATCTCTAAGTTTGGTGGTTTTCTTGCAGACGTTTCATTATCCAACTAGGGAATATCATCAGCGCTAGAAGGAAGTGGGGTTTGTGGGGAGGAGGAGGAGGAAAGGGAGGAGGGGTAGGATTACTGTGGGGTCCTTGGGCTCTGCGCTGGTTGTTTTCTTGTAGACGTTTCATGACCCAACTAGATAACGTCATCAGTGCTAGTGGGAGTGTTCTTGCTAGTTGCTTGACTAGACTGTTGTTTACAGCTTGATTGTTTCTCAGAGTTAGTAGTTCCTTAATTGAGGTGTTGCTCACTGCAAGACAAACAATAAACAGCAGCCTTCCAGATGTTTTGGAATACAATCCCCATCAATCCTTCACACTGTTTGGATCTTATAAGAGATTGACCAGAGTCCAATCCCACCAGGAGGTGACATCCTTTAGCATCCTTTCCTCCTCCTCCTCCTCCTCCTCCTCCTCCTCCTCCTCCTCCTCCTCCTCCTCCTCCATTCCATCCTTCTCCTTATCTTTCTCTCTTCCTTCCTTCCTTCCTTTCCTTCCTTCCTCTTTCTCTTCCTTCCTTCCTCTTTCTTTCTTTCCTTCCTTCCTTCCTTCCTTCCTTCCTTTCTCTCTCTCTCTCTTTGTTTCTCTCTTCCTTCCTGCCTCTTTCTTTCTTTCTTTCTTTCTTTCTTTCTTTCTTTCTTTCTTTCTTTCTTTCTTTCTTCCCTTCCTTCCTTCCCCTCTCTTTCTGTTTGTTTCTCTCTCTCTTTCTTTCTTCCTTCCTCTTTCTTTTTCTTTTCTTTCAACTCTTCCTTCATTCCTTCCTTCATTTCCTTCCTTCCTTCCTTCCTTCCTTCGGCCCTTCATTCCTCTTTAACAATTTTGTTTTCTCTTTCAACAACAACTTTCTTTCTTTCTTCCCTTCCTTCCTCTCTTTCCTATCTTCCTTCCTTCCTTCCTTCCTTCCTTCCTTCCTTCAGCCCTTCCTCTTCTTTCTCTTTCTTTCTTTCTTTCAACAACAACAACAACAACAACAACTTTCTTTCTCTTTCCTTTCTTTCTCTCACTTCCTTCTTTCCTCTTCCTCTCTCTCTCTCCGTCTTTCTCTCTCCTTCCTTCCTTCCTTCCTTCCTTCCTTCCTTCCTTCCTCCCTCCCTCCCTCCCTCCCTCCTCCCTCCCTCCTCCTCCTCCTCCCCTCCGCAACCTCCCCAAAGCTATCCTAGTGGTCCCCCATCCACGTACCAAGTGACTTTACTTCCTTTCTCCTGCCCTGGATCAGGACAAGAGCCTTCCTTTGGCTCCAAGTGATCCTTTGACCCTGATTGCTTGCAGGAGAGGCCTCGATGGCTCTTCAGCAGACATTAATGTTCGAGAGAGGCGGTTCTTTAATGGCCCATTACCATTATGGCTAATAGCTGGGGCCATTCTTTCGGGGTTGGTGTGGGGGAGGGAGAGGAAGGGTTTGGGAAATGGAAGCAATTACAAAGGAATCTGTTGTTGGTTGTTTTTTTCTTTTGCCTCTGCCCTGAAGGACTCTTGAGGGCCAGGAAAGAGGAATGGCTAAAAGCGGCTTTTTTCTGAGCCTCTCCCTGATCCTTGATAAGCAATTACCAAAGGAAGCCCACTCCCCTCCATTTCTCATCCCAGAGGAGGCCTAACCCTTAATGCTGCTGCTCTGGAATTTTCTGTGGGTGGCAGACACGGAAAAGCCTAAGAGCACCTTCGCTTCGAAAATGGCCTTCTTTGGCATTAGCCTCGGTCTTTTTCCGGAGAGTTTAAATGTGTTTTTAATGGCGAGGTGTGGTGCAGTGCGGTGCGGTGGGGTGAAAGCACCGGTAAAGCTGCACTAAGCACCCTGCCCAATCTCTTCCTGGAAGGAGAAAAGTTGGAGCCCTTGAGAGAGTCCCACCAGGGAAGGTTTGCACCCAGGACAATTAGCCCGCTCGATGCAGCTGGAAGTTCAGATACCGTTTTGCAGGGAAATGTCTTCCGGTATTTGAAGGGCTGCCACAAAGAAGAAGGGGAATCCACTTATTTTCCAAAACACCCAAGGCAGGACAAGAAACGACGGATGGAATCTAACCTAGAAGAGAAGCAACCTGGAATTAAGAAGCTTCCTAACAGGGAGGACAATTAACCCGTGGAACAGCTTGCCACCGGAAGTTGTGGATGATGCTCCATCACTGGAGCTGTTGAAGAACGGATTGGAGGACCATATGTCTGGAATGGTAGAGGGTCTCCTGATTGAGTAGAAGCAGGGGTGGGATTCTACCAGTTCAGACCGGTTCTATAGAACCAGTTGTGATGATTCTGCCCAGTTCAGAAAACCAGCAAATCATGCCCCTGGCTGGCCCCACCCCTCTCCACCCATCTTTCCCTCCCTGCCCAGTCAGTCCTTATCGCGCATGTGCAACATTGCTGACTGCGTTCTCCCCCACCCAGTCACTCCTTAAGTTATTTCTTTATTTTTCCCCTGATGATCAGCTGTTCCGATGATCACCTGTGCCAGGATCCCCCTTGTTGTCTTACTGCTTCGCCCAGGAGGAAGGAAGGAAGGAAGGAGAGGAGGAGGAAGGAAGGAGAGGAGGAGGGAAGGAGAGGAGGAAGGAAGGAGAGGACGATCAGCTGTTCTGATGATCAGCTGTGCTGGGATCCCCCTCACTGTCTTACTGCTTTGCCCAGGATGAAGGAAGGAAGGAAAGAGAGAGGAGGAAGAAGGAGAGGAGGAAGGAAGGAGAGGAGGAAGGAAGGAGAGGACGATCAGTTGCTGTGGGATCCCCTGCTGTCTTACTGCTTTCACAGGAGGAAGGAAGGAAGGAGAGGAGGAGGAAGGAAGGAGAGGAGGAGGGAAGGAGAGGAGGAAGGAAGGAGAGGAGATCAGGATGATCAGTGCCAGGATCCCCTTGTCTTACTGCTTGAGGAGGAAGGAAGGAAGGAGGAAGGAAGGAGGAGAGGATCAGCTGTTCTGATGATCACTAGCCGGGATCCCCCTCACTGTCTTACTGCTTTGCCCAGGATGAAGGAAGGAAGGAAAGAGAGGAGGAGGAAAGAAGGAGAGGAGGAAGGAAGGAGAGGAGAGGAGGAAGGAAGGAGAGGACGATCAGCTGTGCCGGGATCCCCCTCGCTGTCTTACTGCTTCGCCCAGGAGGAAGGAAGGAAGGAAGGAGAGGAGGAAGGAAGGAGAGGATGATCAGGTGTTCTGATGATCAGCTGTATTGGGATCCCCCTCGCTGTCTTACTGCTTCGCCCAGGAGGAAGGAAGGAAGGAAGGAAGGAAGGAAGGAAGGAAGGAAGGAAGGAAGGAAGGAAGGAGAGGAGGATGGAAGGAGAGGACAATCAGCTGTTCCAATGATCAGCTGTGCCAGGATCCCCCTCGCTGTCTTACTGCTTCACCCAGGAGGCTTCCTGAGGCCAAGGAGGCCAAAAAGGGGTGCGTGGGGGTGGGGTGCTGTGCCCCCCCTCTGCACTCCATTTTTTGCCTTCCTGGGCCTCAGGCAAGCCTTCTGGGAGCAAAAACACCCCCAGGAGGTTTGCCTGAGGCCCAGGAGGCAAAAGAAAATGGAGGGGTGCTGCAAAAAAAGAAGCCATGCCCATCTAGCCATGCCCACAGAACTGGTTGTTAAAAAATTTGAATCCCACCCTTGACTAGAAGACCTCCAAGGTCCCTTCCAACTCTATTATGATTGATTATTCTTCTAGATTGATTATTCTTATGAGCTGTGGTGGTGCAGTGGTTAGAGTGCAGGACTGCAGGCTCCTTCTGCTGACTGCCGGCTGCCTGCAATTTGGCAGTTCGAATCTCACCAGGCTCAAGGTTGACTCAGCCTTCCATCCTTTTGAGGTGGGTCAAATGAGGACCCTGATTGTTTGGGGGTGATATGCTGACTCTGTGAACTGCTTAAAGTAGGGCTGGAAAAACCTGTGAAGCAGTATATAAATCTAAATGCTATGGCTATCTCTCCCTCCTTTCCTTCCTTCAGAAGAAATATCCATCTGTTTCAGTTCCAAGCCAGGAGAAAGACACTGAAAACATGGAGGCTGATTGGAAAGATGGTTTAATGATGAAATAAAACCACATGGGTCCTGGTGCAGGTGACCACATGGAGTTGAGAGTGGGTGGCTTTTATATCTTCTCTTAGGCTTTGCACTTGAACTTCCTGTTCCTGTGCAACAACATGTATTCTATTAGCTGTTGTCAGATTCCCATGGGGTCATGTAAGGGTCATGTTTGTCTGGGCTAAGTTTGGCTGAAGTTTGGAGGGTGACGCAACGTCCTTAGAAGATAGTGCAATGTAGTGAGCTCTGCTGCTTAGATGGTAGAGGGATAATCCTATTATGTCCTGAGGAGTCATGTCTTAATCCCATCATCCTGGAGCTGGAGGTGTTTTGTTTTATAGATAGACTGGCCCAATCTTTCTCAATGGACACAATATATCTGCTGGGGGAGGAAGCTGTCCCCTGAGTTTCTGTCTCCCTTAAGATTTTTATTTCTCTTTTAGGGGGAATATTTTATCCTGGCTTTTTAAATATTTGTCAAAATATTTCATTCTTCTAGGAGAGGGGTGGGTGCTAACTTCCTTCCTTCCCTTTTCTCTTATACCCTTTCTCATTCGCCTTCCTGGGGGTGGCACAGTGGTTAGAATGCAGCATAGAAGGATGACTCTGCTGATTGTCAGGAGTTCGATCCTGACTGGTTCAAGATTGACTCAGCCTTCCGTCCTTCCGAGGTCGGTAAAATGAGGACCCAGATTGTTGGGGGGCAAGAGGCTGACTCTGTAAACCACTTAGAGAGGGCTGTAAAGCACTGTGAAGCAGTATATAAGTCTAAATGCTCTTGCTAACTGCTAAGGAAGGAATGAAGGAAATAGCATGGGAGGGAGGGAGGGAGGAAAGAAGGCAGAAAGGAAGGAAGAAGAAAGGAAGAAAGAAAGAAAGAAAGAAAGAAAGAAAGAAGAAGAAGAAAGAAAGAAAGAAAGAAAGAAAGAAAGAAAGAAAGAAAGAAAGGGGGATTTATGATGATGGATAAATAGGTAAGAAGGAGGAGGAGACAGAATGGATGGAATTGAATTCCCCTCTTGGGATTCAGCCCAATGCTTCCAGCTTGGCGGACAAAATCCATCCTCTTTCACCATCCAAACAAAGAACTCCGAGAAGTTGCCAGCTGTTGCATTCACGCTGACGTCTCTCCTCAGCGTCTCACTCCTGTCCACTCCTGCAATGCTCTGAGGGCGGCTGTGTGATTGTATCTGTCAGAGAGAGACCAAGTCTCTTTGTACAAACATCTTCTTTTCTCCCAGGGAAAGCCAGCCTGATGTTCACCAACGGCGCCTCCAGCTGCACAACTCATACAGAGGAGTATTTCGGCAGTGGGGGTCGAGCCAGGACCCATAGCAAGATTCCGAGAGGCACAGACTTGAACCCCGTGCCTCTTTCCTTCTTGCTCAGTTGGCAAGGCCTTGTATTTCAGGTGCTCAAGGTACGCCATGAAGAGACTCAACAGTTAAAGGCGAGGAGGCTGGCTGGATTTTATTTGTTCAATAGATCGAGTAAATTTACACGTCCTCTGTCTCGATAGCCTGAGATGAGTGGGTGGGGGAGGCAGAGATACCAAAGGAGGGATGCATTCCTAAGCACCACCCACCCACCCAAAAACAGCACGACGATGGTGGGATCCCAAAAAATTATTACGGGATCTGTGTGCATGGCGTGGCTGGTGGGTGTGGCAGGAGAAGGTTGCTGCAAAATCCCCCTTCCCTCCCCACCCCACTAACTGTCCAGCCAGTTTAGAGTTTTCCTAGGTAGCTAGGAATTGAGAACTGTCCCCTTAAGGGAATGCATCATGGCAAATGTAGTTAAGGTATCCTGGGAAATGTAGTCCATGTCATGTGGTCACATCTGTAACCCTGATTGGTCACTGAATTGACCCTTGGTGGGTTGGGGGAGGTTTCTTCTCTCTTGCCTGAGCACACAGCCTCATGGCAGCAGCTATATCCCCTGCCTCTATGACTATGGGATGAAATATAGGGATGAGAGTTTAATATCTTTCTACACCACGATTCAGATATGCAAAGGATTGGACATTAAGAAGAACCTTGTCATAACTGTGAGTTGACAGGATGCCTGATGAACCAATAAAAAAGACTTTGTATGGATGCTTTGTGGAGTTGCTCTGTCTGCTTTCCAGCTCCCTTCTCCTGTGCAGGGCAACCAAAGGAGACCCAGCCAATCAGCTGGGACTCAATGGGAAGCAGAGAAGAGATGGGGTTGGCAGGGCCAGTCAGGGGTGGGATTGGCCAGTTCTCTGAACTACTCAAAATTTCCGCTACCGGTTCTCCAGAACTGGTCCGAACCAGCTGAATACCACCTCTGCAGCACAACACTTCCCATCTGCAAAAGGAGAAGGGTTTCTACGCACAAGTGGGGGGGGCTCGGAGGTGTGTGTGTCTGCACACATGTGTTGTGAGAGCGGGCAACATCTGCACACATTTTAGAAAGTACGGCCAAGAGGGCTGTTAGATCTGATAGACATGAATGGCATGGTTTTTATAGGCCCCATCTGGCTAGTTTCATGTACTGACGGAGGCCTATCAAGGCAGCCACTGAAAGCAATGTCACAGAAGTAGCTTTGTAGCCTTACCTTGAAGGAGAGAGGGGCTGGTTATAAAAACTCCCTCCCACCCCCATATCCATTGGCATCTCAATGCCATCCTGCTGAGTTTTAACCAGGGGTGGGATTCAAATTTTTTAACAACTGGTTCTGTGGGCGTGGCTTAGTTGGTGGGCATGGCTTGGTGGTCATGTGACTGGGTGGACGTGGCTTGTTGGTCATGTTATTGGCTGGGCGTGGCCAACTCAATATCACTCACATCGAGGCATGCATCTCCTCGCCTGGCCTCTCATGACTGTGGGGATGCTGCAACAGTCGTAAGTGTGAAAAATGGTCATAAGTCACTTTTTTCAGTGCCATTGTAACCTTGAATGGTCACTCCACATAAGCAAAGTACCAGCAAAGGAGGGGAAAAAACTCCAGAGACATTCCTGAGACAGGAAGTCTAGTCCTGCCAAGAATATAATAAGGGTTAATGGAGAGGCAGTTTCTATAAGCAACACCAGAATGTTTCCTTCCTGCCTTCCTTACAGGATTAGGCCAGTGATTTCTTCTAACAACCGGTTCTCCGAACTGCTTGGAATGTTAACAACCGGTTCTAGAGAATAGGTGTGAACTGGTAGAATCCCACCCCTGGTTTTAATGGAATACAGGTAGTCATCGGTTGACCATCGTTCATTAATGTGTAAGAAGCTTGATTTAGTTGAAAAAGCTAAGCAGTTGGCGGGACTGGTTAGGAATTGGATGTGGGGACCCGCAGACCTATGAAGCATCAGATAACAGATAATGAGAGTTGGAAGGGACCTTGTAGGTCATCTAGTCCAGTGGTTCTTAACCTGGGCGATATTGCCCTCAAGGGCATTTTTTTTTCAGGGGCGATGGAATGAAAAGGGGCGATGTGGGGTGAAGGAACGGAAGAGGGGCAATATGGGGGCGATGGAGCGAGATATATTGGGAGAGAGAGATATATATCTATATTGGTAGATAGGTAGGTAGGTTGGTAGACAAAAAGACAGACAGACAGGTAGATAGGCAGGAAGGCAGGCAGGCAGGCAAACAGACAGACCTTTTGGAGGGATGGATGGACGGATGGACGGACAGATGGACAGACAGAAAGAATGCGAGAGTGGCAGCACTTTGGGAAAGCGGTGGCGGCGGCTTTTCCCAACATGCTCCCGCATTTGAGGTGCTGGTTCAGGTGTGGTACAACAGTCAATGGGGTGAGCCTGCAGGGCCGGTGCCTCGAATGCCCCCCTGCCACCGCTTAGCATCCCCAAGGGGGCTGGTAGAGGGGCGCTCAGAGGCGACAGAGAGGTGTTCGAGGTGCCGGCCCTGCAGGCTCACCCATTGACTGTAGCACCGTTCCGGAGCCGGTGCCAAAAATGGGTGAAACTGCAGGGCCAGCTGGCACCTCGAATGCCCCCCTGCCGCCTCTTAGCGCCCCTCTGCTGGCCCCCTTGGGGATTTTAAGAGGTGGCAGGGGGTGGTTATGTTGGGGGAGGGGGGCGATGACAACTTCCTCAATGGCTCAAGGGGGCGATTCTTTCAAAAAGGTTAAGAACCACTGATCTAGTCCAACCCACGCCCCCGGCCCAAGCAGGAGGATTTCTGACAGATGGCAGTCCAATCTCTTCTTGAAAGTCTGAAGTGATGGTGCTCCCACAACTTCCTAGGGCAACTTCTGTTCCATGGGTTGATTGTTCTCACTGTCAGAAAATCCCTCCTTATTTCCAGGTTGAATCTCTCCTTGTTCAGTTTCCATCCATTATTCCTTCTCTGGCCTTCGGGTGCCTTGAAGAACAGCTTGACCACCTCCTCTCCGAGGCAGCCCCTCAAATATTGGAAAACTGCTATCACATCTTCCCTGGTCCTTCTCTCCACTAGACTAGCCATGCCTAGTTCCTGTAACCGTTCTTCAAATGTTTTAGCCTCCAGTCCCCTCATCATCCTGGTTGCTCTTCTCTGCACTTTTTCTAGAGTCTCAACGTCTTTTTTATAGTGTGGTGACCAAAACTGGATGCAGTACTCTAGGTGTGGTCTTACTAAGGCTTTATAGAGTGGTATTAGTACCTCCCTTGATCTTGATTGTATCCCTCTGTTAATGCTTTTTTGGCTGTGGCTGCGGCTGCTGCACATGGCTGGCTCCTATTTAGCTGGTTGTCCACTAAGACTCCAAGATCCCTCTCACAGTTACTGCTATTGAGCCTGGTTTCACCCAGTCTATATGTGTCCTTTTGGTTTTTCTTGCCTAAGTGTAGGACTTTACTTTTCTCTACATTGAATTTCATTTTGTTAGATAGGGCCCAGGGTTCGAGTCTGTCAAGATCCATCTGGATCTTGAGCCTATCTTCTTGGGTGTTAGCTATTCCTGCCAGCGTAGTATCATCTGCCAATTTGGTAAGTTCCCCTTCTGTTCCCTCATCTAAGTCATTAATGAAGATATTGAAGAGTACTGGGCCTAAGACGGAACCTTGTGGCACCCCACTGCTTACTTCCCTCCATGTAGGCATCCTTGGATGTCTGCTCTACTCCCAGGAGAAGGCAAGGGTCAGCCAATTCCACAGAGCAGCTGCCAAAAATACCCTCCATCATTGTGACCGTAAGGTCCCTTAAAGTTGCACTGGACTATCGTTTCCCACACAAGGTGTTCTCCGGATATGTTGCGATGGCCAAGGATGACGTCCCTTGGCTTGAGGGAAGCCCATTGGCCAGTGTGTTGTGATGGTGAGCCAGCTGTGAAAACACAACACAGCTGCAGGAAGCCGTTTTCCCCCTTTCCATGGCCTGCCCCCTCCTTTCCCCTCCCCTTCTCTGATACGTACAGATAGTTCTCGAATTACGACAGTTCGTTTTTGATTTTTGTTTTCTCTGTCCACAGAACAAGGGAGGTGGCTATCCGGCTTTCTATAAAAACAGTGTTCTGACCCAACTCCCCAAATACGACAAGCCCTCTGGTGTGAAATCAAAAGATTCCTTTGTTAGGAATGCCGGCAGCCCCGGCAAAATGTCTCTCTCTCTCTCTCTCTCCCTCTCCCTCCCTCCCTCCCTCCCCCCCTCTCTCTCTCACCACAGGCTAACCAGACCATCTGGCTGCAAGGTTAATAGTTGCCTGCCACATTTATTCATCTCCACCCCCTGCCTTTTATCCACAGAGCTAGGGTGGGGCTTCACTAGCAGCGGTAGCTCTTCTGTCCCAAGGACCGGCTCATAGATTTCCACTGCTCTCCTCTCCCTTCTGCACATCCGCGCATCAGGCACTGGACCCAGCTGTTCCTCTTCTTCCTCATCAGCCACCTCCAGACCTGGGGGTTGTTGACTCTCCCTCTGAGGGCTGACGGACAGCCCAGGCTCCGCCTCTCTCTCTCTCTCCCCCTCTCTCTCCCCCCTCTCTCTCTAATAGCTCCATTCCCTCTTCCCCCTCGGAGCTCCCAGGTTGCCCTGATACTGACCCTGACTCCCACACCGCCTCCTCCTCATTTGGCTGCTGGAAGGGCTGGCAGCTGACAAGCCACAACAAAAGGTCTGTTTGAAGGATTGTCTTTTGAGAAATCCTAAACTAAAGAAGAAAAATTAGCACAGGCATTCTGCTGCCCTCTATAGGGAATTTGGAAAAGAGGATTGACTGAGAGAGGCTGGATCCATTCCCATCCAAAAAGGGGTAATATATGATTTGAATCTGAAGAATTTATTATTCCTCCCACTGTCCTCACCACTTTCTATAGAGGGACGATCAAGAGCATCCTGTCATATGGCATTACTGTCTGGTTTGGAAGCATTCCTGCTTCAGACAAGAAGGCGGAGCAGAGAGTGGTCAGGACAGTAAAAAAAGACTATTGGAAGTTCACTTCCTTCTATTCAGGACATGACATATAAATGATGCTTGAGCAGGGTCCGCAGGATTCTCTGGGATGCTATGCATCCTCTTCATGACCTGGCTGGGGAATTTGGGAGTTGAAGTCCACACAGGGTTGTAAGACACTCCTCTAGAGTGCAGAGCCCATTGGGAAACTGAGAAAGGCTTCTGTGTCTGGCAAAGAGGCTTGAGATCAGTGGTGGGATTCAAAAATGTTTACTACCGGTGCTTGGTGGGCGCGGCAGGGGAAGGATAAAGTGCAAAATCCCCCTTCCCTCCCCACCCCACTCACCTGCTTTCCAGCTCCGTTCTCCTGTGCAGGGCAACCAAAGGAGACCCAGCCGATCAGCTGGGACTCGATGGGAGGCAGAGAAGAGATGGGGTTGGCGGGGCCAGTCAGAGGTTGGATTGGCCGGTTCTCCCAACTACTCCTAATTTCCGCTACCTGTTCACCAAAACCGGTCTGAACCTGCTGAATGCCACCTCTGCTTGAGATGGAACCAATATGGAACTTCCTTCCTTCCTCCCTTGTCTTCCCTCCCACCTTTTTCCTTCACTTCTCAGCTCTCCTTTTCCTTCCTTCCTTCCTTCCTTCCCACCGTTTCCCTTATTCCCTCCTTCTCCCATTCTCCTCTCAGCTCCCCTTTCTCTTCCTCCCTCCTTCTATTCCTTCCCTTCCCGGCTTCTTTTTCCTTTTTCCTTCCCTTCCTCTTTCTTTTCTTTCCCTTCCCTTCCCTTCCCTTCCCTTCCCTTCCCTTCCCTCTGCAACCCAACTAGGAAAAAGGAAGTTTGCACATGCACTTCACAAAGCTGCATTTCTGTGAGAGAGCAACTGAGCCTCTGCTTTAGTCCGTTCATGCTCTCTTCTTCACGGGGCCTCCATTCTCCACTCAACTGCTGTAACCCTGATCCCCCTGCATGTGCCCAGGCCTGGATTCTGAAGGGCAGGCCAAATGTCTGGGTTCCAGCCTGCCCCTTGATCCAGCAGAAACTTCTCAGGAAAAGCTCTCCGCATCCACCCCCAGCCCCCAAGGATTCCCCAACCAGCAGAGGTATAAACAGTTCGGAGCTCATGAATCAAAGCCTCCCTTGTTTTCCAACAGCAGTGTTTCTTAACCTTGACAACTTTAAGACGTGCGGACTTCAACTCCCAGAATTCCCCAGTCGGCCATGAGCTTGGCTGCTTTCTTTTTCCAGATGTTTCTGTAAAACTAGGTAACATCATCTGAGCTGTTTAACAATACCAATGATTTTTTTTATATATTTTTTATTACATTTATATGCCGCCCTTCTCCGAAGACTCAGGGCGGCTTACAATTTTTGGAGCACAACCCAATGTGCTCAGCAATAGCCTTCCTTCCATTGTATATGCCTGCTTATTGCTAAGCGGCATTTTTACAAAGTCAGCTTATTGCCCCCAACAATCTTGGGTCCTCAATTTAGAGAGGATGGAAGGCTGAGTCAACCTTGAGCCTGGTGGGATTCGAGCCTGCACTAATTGCAGGCAGCTGGAACTTAAGTGCTAGGTGTTTAACAGCCTGAGCCACCAAGGACATATTACCTAGTTGGGTGATGAAATGACTGCAAGAAAGCAACCAACCTGAGAGGGTTCCAAGGATCCCTCCTCCTGTCCACACACCCCATTCCCTACTGGCACTGATGATGTTACACAGTTGGATCATGAAATGTCTGCAAGAAAGCAACCAATCTCAGAGAGCACGAAAGACCTTACAGTCCTAGTCCTCCTCCTCACTGCAAATCCCACTCCATTCTAGCACCAATGATATTACTTAGTTGGGTCATAAAACGTCTGCAAGAAAGCAACCAATCTCAGAGAGCACCAAGGACCCTTTATGTCAAAATAAGCTTGACTGCATCCCACCAAGGAGAATCTATAGGTGGTTCACTGATACAATTTTCCAGGGGCAACTTGGATTTTCTTTTCTTTTTCTCTTTTCAACGATGCTTCGCAACTGCTGCAGAAAAGCCGCCATGGTCTGTCACAGAATTCACCTGGATTCAGGTGGTCTCAAGGATAGCCTTTCTCGGCTTCCCATGGGAGATAATATTATGCAGAAGAAATTTACCGAATTTACTGAATAACAAGAGTTGGAAGGAACCTTGGAGGTCTTCTAGTCCAGCCCCCTGCTTAGAGCATTGAGCGGGAATCACAGAATCCTAGAACTGGAAGGGACCTTGGAGGTCATGTAGTCCAGCCCTCTGACCAAGGCAGGAGTCTTCATACCAGTCCCAGACCTATTAAAAGGACAAGATTTTCTTTTGCTCCCCGAGACAGTAATCAGCTGCAAATTAAGAGAGGGACTTACTGCAGGAGGCAATTAAAGTGGTATATTGATATATTCTAGGGCTTTTTCCTAAGAAATTGCATTAATGCTTCATTTACATGTGCTTACACTGGAAAAACAAAAACAAAAAAAAAACAATGCAGCCAGGGGGTTTAACCGACATAGGGTATCGTACAACAGGACGTTATCACAGGACATACAATGAAGAAAGGAAGAAAGGAAGGAAGGAAGGAAGGAAGGAAGGAAGGAAGGAAGAAAGAAAGAAAGAAAGAAAGAAAGAAAGAAAGAAAGAAAGAAAGAAAGAAAGAAAGAAAGAAGAAACGAAGGAGGGAAAGAAAGACCAGGGAAAACATAAGACAAAGATAAATATACACAGCGAACAGAATCTGGCCAGACAGATTAGAATCCCAACTTGGGAGGGTGTTTTTTTTTTGTCTCTGCAGTCTTTATTTACAGATATTCATGCCCCCTCAGTTCCCCCCACCCCTTTGCTGCTCGGAAATAAGACTAGAAAAATAATGCAAGAGGCAGGGAGAGGAAACTAAAACCCCAGGGGTTTGCCGAGCTCAGAGGTTGCTTTCGATGGGACTTGCCAAAACCACCCAGCTGGAATTGGTTCTCTCTCTCTCTCTCTCACACACACACACCTGGTGCTCGCTTGGATCTCACCCTGGCTTGGATCTCACTATTTTCTCTTTTTTGTTGTGGTGGTGGTTGTTTTGCAAAACGAAAAGCGAAAGAGACAAAATGGAAAAGGCTTGACAAAGAATTGGTTGCGCTTGGTACAATCTCTCTCTCTCTCTCTTTTTGGTTTTAAAAAAGAAGAGCGGGATGAAAAATTATTATTATTATTTTAAAAACAAGCTTAAACCCGAGCCAGCGTACCGGCAAGTTTGGAAAAGGGCGTAAGGATCGTTTTGAGAGGGTGGGGATGAAAGAATGTAAAAAAATTGTTGTTGTGGTGGCTGTTGTTTAAATGCCTGGGATTGGTTCTGTCTCTCCCTGTTAAATATAGGGGAGTCCTCGATGTGCAACTGTTTGTTTAGTGACCGCTCGAAGTTACAACGGCACTGGGGGAAAAAATGACTTGACGATTGTTTCTCACACATACGACCGTTGCAGCATAGACCCCCGTGGTCACGTGATCAAAATTCAGAACGCTTGTCAACGGGCTCCTATTTGTGACGGTCGCAACGTGATCCCCTTTGGCGACCGACTGACAAAGTCGATGGGGAGGATTAGATCCACCTCACTACTGTGGGACTGACTGAAGCAGTGGTTCGCTTAACCCCTGGGGCAAGCCAGGTCGTAAACGAGGCGAGGCTCACTTTAGCAACGGAAGCCCCCCCCCCCCAAAAAAATTGGGGCTCCGTTGTGGTCATAAGTCGAGGACCAACCTGTAGCAAAGACGAGGAAAAGGCCTGGAAAAGAAATGGAGAGCAGCTGAAGGTGGCTGCAGACAAGCCAGCTTTTGGCCAGGATGAAAAAGGGTGTGTGGGAGGGTAGGCTGGGTGGGTAGACTTCATCCAAACCAGCTTGCTTTGCAAGGCAAAAGACCCAGGAGTCCTGCGGGGTGGGTGGGGTGGGGTGGGCTGACACTTGGAGCCTGGTTTACACGGGGTGTCTTTTCCATTGGGGTAGTGAGGGACGGGACCCCCAAGCTTTTAAGAAAAGCAAACCTGCTGGGGAAATGGAGACCCCTCCCTCCTGGCCATGAGCAAGTCTACCTGAGTGAGGGTCCCTGCCTGGGTGTGTGAGGGTCTCCCTCGGTCTGTTTGTGATCCTTGAACCAGGAGGGCGACAGGAACCGCCAAAGGACCCCTTAATGGAAGATGGTAGAGCTCCCATTGCTTTGGAGGTCTCTCCTCCCTGGTTGTGTCCTCCTCCTCTTTCAGGAAAGAGCCCCCTCCCCAAATCCAGAGTTGTTGTGGATCTCCAAGAGGGCATCGGTCGATCGTCACCCTCCTTCAGCCCCGATGCAGCCTGGGCCGAAGAGAGGGGAACTTGTGGGATGGGGTCCAACCGACAATGTGGGAAGTCACCAGGGACGAGGAGAATTCAGGAAGCCGGGTCTTGCACCCCTGGCTGGGCCCAGGCGTCCACTTGAGGGTCTCCAAAAGTCCAAGTGCCAGTCCGTTTGCGTTGTCTTCCTCCCACGATTCACATGGGTGGGACAATGAGCCCCGACAGGCCTGGAAAACAGAGACAGGTCTCAATCAACCCCCTAGAGAAGTTCAGCTGGCCGCGCCTCAAAGACACCATCCCAGAATAACACCCACAACCTCTGGACGCAAGCCGTTCCATTGTCCTTGAGGAGCAATGCAGAAATGCATGGTTCTTGGTTCTCTGGGTATAATTCAGTATAGAATAACAGAGTCGGGCGGGGCCTTGAAGGCCTTCTAGTCCAGCCTGCTTCTCAGGCAGGAGATCCTACAACCATTTCAGTCAAATGGTTGTCCAATCTCTTGTTAAAAAATCTCCCGTGATGGAGCATTCACAACTTCTGGAGGACAAGTTGTTCCACTGATTCATTGTTCTCACCGCCAGCATATTTCTCCTTAGTTTGCTTCTCTCCTTGATTAGTTTCCACGAAACACTTCTTGTCCTACCCTCAGGAGAATAGGTTGACCCCCCCTCCCCTCTTTTTTGGGGCAGCCCCTCAAATATTGGAAGACTGCTGTCGTTTCATCCCTAGATCTGGTTGTTGAACAGAGTTGAGGAACTCATGGTGACAATGTGTGACTTTAAGACGTTGGATTCTTAAAAGCTACAACACAGAATAGTAGGGTTGGATGGGACCTTGGAGGTCTTCTAGTCTAACCCCTGCTCAAGGGGGAGACCCTACACTATTCCAGATGTGGCTGTCCAATCTTTTTCCTCCAGGGATGGAGCAGCCATGACTTCTGGTGGCGAGCAGTTCCACTGATTAATTGTCCTCACTGTTAGGAAGTTTCTCCTTAATTCCAAGTTGCTTCTCTCCTGGATCAGTTTCCACCCACTGCTTCTTGTCCTGCCCTCAGGGGCTTTGGAGAATAGCTTGACTCCCTCTTCTTTGGGGCAGCCCCTGAGATATTGGAAGATTGCTATCAGGTCTCCCCTGGTCCTTCTTTTCATTAAACTAGACCAACCCAATTCCAAAGTAGACATACCATCATGACTCTAGAGTAATGGTGAGTTTCTTGAGCCCAGCCTGGGCACCCCCAAATTTGCACGTAAGTGTGTCCAGGTTCTGTCCCAATGGTGCTTTTTCCAAAAGGCAACTGGACTTTCTGGTTTTATTTTTCTGAAAACATATTGCTTCTAATACAAGAAGCTTCTTCAGTTCTTCTCCAGTTAGACCTGAAGAAGCTTCTTGCAAAAGATCTTCAAGGGACATCTCCCCTGCCCCAAGAAGGTCTAGTTTCCTTTGGGAAAAACATCTTTGGGTCAACTAGGACCTGAAAGATTTGAGAGTCTTCACAGACATCTGCAGGTTCTCTTTAACCTCGATTAAACCTAGAGTTGTGGCCCACCGGCGGCTGGCAGAGCTGGCAGCACAGTTGGACAGTAGTGAGGAGGTTGGGGAAGAACCCAGGACATTTCTGGAGGCTGAGGAAGGCTCGGACAAGGACTCTACATCAGAGGCAGAGTTGGGGCCAGGGCAGGCTGGCAGTCATCAGCTGCCTTTAGGCTCAGACAGCAGTGAGGCGGGGGAGTTTCTGGAACTGGTTCCCAGCCTGCACATGCGCAGAGCTGCCAAAAGGAAGGCACAGTTAAGAACTTAGGTCGACGTAGGAGTAAGGCCACAGGTGGATGATGAATGGCCCCTCCCATTAGGAGTAAAAGAGAAGCAAAAGGGGAGGGGTCTTTTGCAGGAAACAACTCGCTTGTTCATTTGTTCCAGCCTCGGGAAGATTTGTCTGTGTAACCCAGCCCTTCCCTGTCAACACTGAGTGTGGAGTTTTACTGGGCAGTGTTGCAGAATTGATAAAGGTCTTAGCTAATTAGCATACCTTTGCAAGACTGTTTGCCAAGCCGTTGGCTGACTGTGAATGAAATAAATTCACATTAATGTAATAAAAGAGGTTTTTGCCGGGACTCAGAATTGACCTAGTGCTTTCTGGGGAGGCCTAGGACAGAACACCTAGGTTGGTGGAGATCACTTTTGGCACAATATCCTCAAAGGGTGATGTCCCACAACATGGCAGGTTGGTTTCCTATGTTGGACACCCTCCCCGAAAATCACAGAGGACTTCCACATTAGGGCTGCATCTTTGCCCCAGTTGCGAGAACGAAGACAATGCGAATTCTTCTTTTGGGCCAACCGGCAGAACTGGGGAGGCCGCTGGCTGACCGAGAAGCTGCAAAGTCAAGAAACTGCAGAGCCACACTGTATTTTGTAATATTATTATTATTTTTCTGTTGTTTTTCAAGTACCTCAAGTGCTTGTGTATCGGAGTCAAATGCCTTGTGTGTCTAACCACATGACCAAATTAAAATTTTTACTCCAATTTGTTCTGTTCCCTCTTTGTCTGTGGAAAATTCTCCGTCATCCAAATCATGGTTGTCCCAAAGGTGCTTTTTCAAAAGGCAACTGGATTATTATTCTTTTCCTTGAGGAAGAAGAAGGAGACGTTTCCATTCTCATCTCATCCAAAACCGATGAAGATTCTTGGATGAGAAGTGAAAAGTTTTTCTTCTTCTTGCCTCAAGGGGGAAAAAAATCATCGTTGCCTTTTTTAAAAAGCACATTTGATAAAACTAATCTCTGTTCTGTTCTGTTCTCTGTTCTGTCTGGCTCAGTGTAGTCTCTGTTATTCCGTTACATTATTATAAAAACACTGCCTTCTAGGCATGTGTTCTAACCTAGGCTTCCTTAGAAAGTGCAAAACACAATTTTAGTCCCGGCAAAACCTCTTTTATTTCCAGGGCTGTGAATTACATTCATTCACAGCCTGCAAGGCTTCACAAACAGTCTTTCAGGGGAATGTTGATCAACACCCACCTTATCGGACTTGGGATACAGCCAGAGAACGAATTGCCAAACACAGGGCAAGGCCAAACTTGATACAGAGTCAAACAGAACTTGAATTGACCAGGCGAACTAATTGCTTCCTGCAAAGGCTCACGTCCCCTTGGCTCCTCTTTTATGTCCTATGGAAGGGGCCAATCATCTCCGAAGTGTGGCCTTACTCCTGAGTCAACCCTGCTTTCTCAGTTGTTCTTGTCTTCTGGTAGCCCTGCACATGTGCAGGCTGGGAATCGGTTCCAGAAACTGCCCCGCCTCATTGCTGTCTGAATCCGAAGGCAGCTGACGGCTGCCAGCCTGCCCTGGCCCCATCTCTGCCTCCGATGCAGAGCCCTCGTCCGAGCCCTCCTCAGCCTCCAAGACTGGCCCAGGTTCCTCCCCAACCTCCTCACTACTGTCTGACTCTGCTACGAGCTCTGTCAGCTGCCGGCGGGCCACAACACCATGGCCCATAAAAAATTAGGAGGAGATTGGATTGCATTCTTGAGGCCATTAATTCCTCATTTTGGACTACATCCTGCAGTCATTCCTGGCTGTCTTTGTGCACCTTTGGCAAGATCAAACTAAGTCATAGAAGCATAAGGATGAAAGGGGCCTCGGAGGTCTTCTAGTCCAACCCTCTGCTCAAGGTAGGAGCCTCATGCCATCCCAGTCGACTGTTTGTCCAAACCTCTACGTACATATTTACATCCACCTAAATATCTACCCTCATCTGTCCTGATTCTGGTGGACAATGCAGGTGCTTACGAGGCAGTTGCAGAGGAGTTACTCAAGGTGGGTGGAGCAGCGGAGAGAGAGAAAGAGAGAGAGAGAGAGAGAGGAGAAGGCCAAGCAGCGGAAGGAGAGAAGGAACATACTGTGATTAAGAGTAAGGCAATCCTTGGAGTGACCGAGACGCGGTTTGAAACTTGTCTGCAGAATCCTCAAAGGGTTGGTCTGGTTGGTGGGATCGAGCAAGCAGCGAGGGAAGGAGGGAGGGAGGGAGGGAGGAAGGGAAAAGAGAAAAAAGAAGGAAAGAAGGATGAGACAGAGGAAGCAGAGGGAGGAGGGAGGAAAGAGGGAGGGAGGAAGAAGAGGAAGGAGGAAGGAAGGAAAAGAGAAAAAAGAAGGAAAGAAGGATGAGACAGATGAAGCAGAGGGAGGAGGGAGGAAAGAGGGAGGAAGGGAGGGGAAAAGGGAAGGAGGGAAGAGGAAGAAAGTGGAAGGGAAACAAAAAAAGGTAGGAATGAGGAGACGAAACAAAGAGGGACGGAGGGAGGGAGAAGAGAAAGAGGAAGGAAAGGGGAGGGAGGGAGGGTGGGAAAAGAGAGAAAAGAATGAGAATGAACGGGAGAAGAAGGGGAAGGAGGAAAAGGAGGAAGAAGAAGGGAGAAGGAGTCCGGAAGGAAGGAAGGGAAGGCTGAAGGAAGGAGGGCGGGAAGGAAGGAAGGAGAACCGAAGGAAGGAAGGAAGGAAGGAAGGAAAGGAAGGAAGGAAAAAGCAAGAAAAGAGGAAGGCCAAGAATAACAATAAAAGCAGTTAGAAGCACAAAGCAGTAAGAACAGATAATCTAATGAAGACAGAGATATAGTCCCTGGCCTCTATAAAACACCGGATCCTGGATTTAGACAAGCAGCGGCCAAAGAGGCCCCAGGAGCTTTTGACACGTATGGAATAATCCAGATTTCCCACTTCCTTTCCAAGAAGGAGAGCAGGGTGTCCAGAAGGAAGAGGAGTGAGGAAGAGGAGGGAAAAAGCACCACAAGGAAATCCCTGGGAAGAAGCTGCCTCGTCTGGCAGCTCTTCCGGGGGACTTTGTTGAGTTGGAAAAAACATTGTCCACTGAGGGTTTGGGGCAAATTCAAATCTCTGTTACCAATCAGCCCAGACCTTCGACTAGTCCTCATTGAGGCCCGCTTGGCTGAAATCTCTATTTTAAAAAACAAGGAGAAGAATTTTAGCTTTAGGGCGCGTGAAAGAGCATTTAAATTCCGTCAGCCTGACAAGTCTTTGGGATGAAGACAGGGCCAGTTTCTCCCTAAAAGTGGATTTATTTCTCTCCCTCTAGGTCCCGCAAACCACTTTGGGGGCAATAGAAGATGATGCAAATTCTACTCTCTTTCACGGAAATGCTCTCTGCTTAAGACATCTAATATTTCTTAATTTTTTGTATTTTAAATCCCCTAAAGAGATGTCCCTGGTTCACAACATGCCAAGGGTAGATCCTATCAGTGTTTTTCAACCTTGGCCACTTGAAGAGGTGTGGACTTCAACTCCCAGAATTCCCCAGTCAATCTTGGCCGCTTTAAGACTTGTGGACTTCAACTCCCAGAATTCCTCAGCTCAGCTTTGGCTGAGGAATTCTGGGAGCTGAAGTCCACAAGTCTTAAAGAGGCCAAGGTTGGAGACCCCTGTCCTAGATTATACAGGTAGTCCTCGACTTACGACCACAACGGAGCCCCAAGTTTCCGTTATTAAGCGAGACATTTCTTAAGTGAGTTTTGCACCTCATTTTACAATCTTTCTTCCACAGCTGTTAAGCGAATCACCACGGTTGTGAAGTCAATCACACGGCTGTTAAGTGAATCTGGCTTCCCCCCTGGACTTGGCTTGTCGGAAGGTCGCAAAAGGGGATCACGCGACACACCCCCCCGGGGACCCACTGCAACCGTCATAAATACGAGTCGGTTGCTGAGCGTCTGAATTATGACCACGGGGATGCCGCAGCGGTCGTAAAAAAATGTGGAAAACGGCGATAAGCCCCCCCTTTCCCCAGTGCCGTTGTAGCTTCGAATGGTCGCCAAATGAACCGTCGTAAGTCGAGGACTACTTCTACATGAGGTGGGGGGAGGTGAGCTCACGACGGTCACCAGGATGGGAAGCCTGGTTTGAAGACAAAGCCCGCTTACCTTGCAGGCCGGCCCCATTGGTGCTGGTGCAATTGGGGGGTGGAGAGGCCTGGGGTCGCACGACTGGGGCAAAGGCGCTTTTCTGCTTGACGGCCGAGATCATGTTGACCGGGGAGAAGGAGAAGACGCCGGCCGGAGTGGAGGAAGCCCCCAGGGGTGGGCTGGATGGCATGACTGGGGGGGAGGGAGGAGAGAAGGATAAGGGTCAGTAGGGCAGAGAAAGGGGGGGGTGACTCGAGTCCTGGGAAGGGAGGAAGGTGGGTGGCCTCCTCCTCCTCCTCCTCTGTAAACCCCACACTTTTCTAGCATTGATTATGGATCCCACAGTCCTCCTCTTCCTCCTCCTCCCCCCTGCAAACCCCACTCCCTCCTAGCTCTGATGGTGTTACATAGTTGGGTCATGAAACATCTGCAAGGAAACAACCAAGCTCAGAGAGCACCAAGTCTTCCAGGGAGCTAGGAAGAAAATTTTCCAGACCCCGGAAGTCTCCCCGCAGAAGGGATCAAGTCCATTCAGAAGGTTGTTCCCTTGTATGAGTTGGTGATGGTCACTGAAAGCCAGCTGGTCGTCCTTGGGCCACTCATTCTCTCTCATCCCAACCCACCTCACAGGGTTGTTGTTGGGGTAACAGGAGGAGAAAGATGCGTTGGGATAGGTTTGCTGCCTCGAATCATTCTTGAAAATAATACACAAACAATCCAGCTCAGCAGGAAACAGATTCTTAAGACTGACAGCCCTCCTTTCAAAGGTTTTTCTCCATTCGACATAACCCCAGCTCGGAAAACAAACTACAGATTTGCACGGAAACATTTGTGTGAATCCGTGGCAAGGAATGAATCCGACCGGTGCCCAGTTGCCGGTCTCTATCCAACAGCCACGATACTCACTAGCATAGGGAGAGTTGGCAGTGGAGCCGTTGAGGAAACTGGGTGAGCCTGGCACACCAAGGCCAGTCATGGCGGCCCCCGCATAACCGTTCATGCTGGACGTGATTGTGTTGTAGTTACTCTGCTGCGGGGTGGAGCTGGGCACGTAGCCCCGGGGTGAGACGCTGCTTGCGCTGCGCGGGTATCCTGGAAGTCAGACGGAGAGAGAGAGAAAGAGAGAGAGAGAGAAATTCAAAATATGGGCAGTCCTCAAATTATAACTCTTTGTTTAGTGACCGTTCAAGGTTACAACGGCACTGAAAAGAAGAGACTTATTTTTCACACAGCACAATTGCAGCATCCCCATGATCAAATTGGTAACTGTGTCATGCCCCTGTTGGAGTCTGAATCTGAGGAGGAAGACGAACAGCTGACAGGGAGCAGGAGTGTGGCTCCGCTGAATGTGGAGGAAACTGGGGAAGGGCAAAGTCCAGGTGGGCAGAGTAGGGGAGAGGGAGAACAAGGGAGAGGGAGTTCAGAGGAAGAACCACACCCACCCCCTCTTCATCCTAGGGCATGCAGGGAGGAACAGAGAAGAGAGCAATGTGGGTTGCATGGCTTACGGTGGAGGAAAGGGCCCTGATTCCCTTCATTAGGCACAGCTGGGAAGAGAGTTTAAAAGAAATGCATGCTGAGTGCGGCAGCTGCTGGGAACAAACGTAAGTTTATCTTATGTTGACTTTGCTTATTTGCATTCCTGGTGTCCTCCCAAACGTGTTGAATTACTGCCGTTCCTTCATGCCTGAAATTCCTTCTCTTACCCTGCTAAACTAATTACCTCCTCTTGCCTTGATTGGACTTATAATTACAGTTTTTGTTGACCACGTTTTGGACTTGATTCTCTGCAGCCAAAGGCTGTTCTTAAGAGAGTTTTTCTCCAGCCAGAAGGTAACCAGGACATTGGGGGCAAAGTTGGGAGCTAATAGAGGGACTCCTACTGATTATCTGGCTGTGTTGCCTTTGTGCTGCGCCCCTTTGGTCACCACAAACTGACTCGTATTTATGACTGTCCCGGGGCTCATGTGATCCACTTTTTCAACCTTCTGATAAGCTGAATCAATGGGGAATCCTGATTCGTTTAACGACCATGTGATTAGCTTAACAAATGCAGTGGTTCACTTAACAATGGTGGCAAGAAAAGTCATAAAATGGAGTAAAACTTGCTTCACCAATGTTTCATTCAGCAACATAGATTTTAGGATTGGTTGCAGTCGTACCTCTAGGACCACCTGTACCCTCTGACCCACAAGGAGCTGGAAGGAAAAGAGATGGCACTTAGGATGGACTGGCAAACAGAGCCTCCAGCTTTAGGAGTAGTCTACCCCTCACTCTCCACAACTGCCGGATTAGGATGATCATGCAATGGGCGTCATCTACTGGGATGGCTTCAAGGACAGGTGATTCTTGACCTATGACCGCAATTGAGCCCAAAATTTAAGTCATTGCAGTCATTAAGTGAGACGCCCACGTGACCACCTCACTCAATGACTGCAATCCTGGCTCTCCTCCCCATTGAAGTCATCGGAGAGGATTGCACATGGCGGTCAGGTGATCGTGGCAAACCTGCCACAGCTTTGAACGAGTTGCCGGGCAGTCAGATTGCCATGGCCACAAGTTCAGTACCTATCCTATGTTCCTTCAGTCAGCACTCTCATCGTTTCGAACATTCATGGAAGGATGGGTCTTTAAGTGAGGACTTTCTTGGCCTACCTTGTTCCGAGCCCTGGGTGGACTCACTGATGTTGATGGCCAGCTGGCTGCCAAAGGAGTTGACACTCATCATGCCCGAGTGGCCATGGTTCCCGGCCAGGGACGTCAGCTGGTTAGGGTTGCGCGGGACGCTGTACAAAGCTTCGGCGATATCGGCTGCCCGTTTCAAGATGATGTCCTGTTTGGGTGCAAGAGATCAGCCCACATCATGGTGTGGCTGCTCAGAACACTCCCTTTCCCAGCCATTCAGCCCCTCCAAAGTGACGGGGATGCCACTGGCTGGGGATGCTGGGTATTGGAATCCCAGCATATCTGGGAAGCGGTCTTGCATAATCCTTTCGGGCTCAAGCAGAGGCCTGGCAAAAGGTATAGACAATGAGTTCTAGTCCGCCTTAGCCATGAAAAACGTCTGGATGGCTTTGGGCCAATCACCAGGAGACGGTGAGTTCTAGTCCCGCCTTAGGCATGAAAGCCGGCTGGGTGATTTTGAGCCAATCACCAGGAGACGGTGAGTTCTAGTCCCGCCTTAGCCATGAAAGCCATCTGGATGATTTGAGGCCAATCACCAGGAGACGGTGAGTTCTAGTCCCGCCTTAGCCATGAAAGCCATCTGGGTGATTTTGAGCCAATCACCAGGAGACGGTGAGTTCTAGTCCCGCCTTAGGCATGAAAGCCATCTGGGTGATTTTGAGCCAATCACCAGGAGGTGGTTTCTAGTCCCGCCTTAGCATGAAAGCCATCTGGGTGATTTTGAGCCATCACCAGAGACGGGAGTTCTAGTCCCGCCTTAGGCATGAAAGCCATCTGGGTGATTTTGAGCCAATCACCAGGAGACGATGAGTTCTAGTCCCGCCTTAGCCATGAAAGCCATCTGGGTGATTTTGAGCCAATCACCAGGAGACGGTGAGTTCTAGTCCCACCTTAGGCATGAAAGCCATCTGGATGGCTTTGGGCCAATCACCAGGAGACGGTGAGTTCTAGTCCCGCCTTAGGCATGAAAGCCATCTGGGTGATTTTGAGCCAATCACCAGGAGATGGTGAGTTCTAGTCCCGCCTTAGGCATGAAAGCCATCTGGGTGACCATGGGCCAGTTGGGCCAATCTACCAGGAGGGCAGGACAAGAAGCAACGGATGGAAACTAATCAAGGAGAGAAGCACCCTAGAACTAAGGGGAAGTTTGCTAACAGTGAAAACAATGAACCAATGGAACAGCTTGCCACCAGAAGTCGTGGGTGCTCCATCGCTGGAGGTTTTTAAGAAGAGATTGGACAGCCATTTGTCTGGAATGTATAGGGTTTCCTGCTTGAGCGGGGGGTTGGACTAGAAGACCTCCGAGGTCCCTTCCAGCCCTAGCATTCTTTGTTCTAAAATGGCTGAAAGGGAAAACACAGCAATCTCCTTTTCGGAAACCCCTTTTCCGCACCGGATGGTGAGTTTGCGCTGCCAGCCTTACCCACTTTAAACCCAACCCTGCTTAGGATGTGTCCCAACCCGGCCATTCTGTCATCTCAAGTGATGGGTGTAACATGTAGCCAGGCCCCAACGCTGGCTTTCCCTGTCTCCTTGGTGGGCGGCTGAGAATTCGGCCCCACTGTTCTGTTGCCGGTCACCCCTGAATGGTTGTGGAAGATTTATACCCTGGAAAAGGAAGTCCGGGGGACTTTGGCCCTGTAAAGCCAACACCTCCCACCTGCTTGGCCCGACCTGACTCCTCCTCAGGACCTCAGCTATATCCGCCCAGGTGTTGTGAGCCATGACTGAGCTGTGAAAACACTGGTTGGACCTTGGATGAGGGTGAGGAAGCAGGGAGCTGTTCGAAACTGGTTACTCAATCGCCCTGGAATTCCTGATGACAAACAGATGTTGGCTTGGGAGCCAGATGCTTGAAAGGGCCCAGCCAGAGCAGTGCAAGGTTGTGGGACGAACTCTCACTCTCTCTCTCTCTCTCTCTCTCTCTCTCTCTCTCTCTCTCTCTCTCTCTCTCTCTCTCTGTGCATTGAGGGTAGCAAGCAAGATCCAAGAAATGGAAATGATTGTCTGCACAGCTAAACAACGTATTAGATTTCTGGGAACCTTGGAATCTTGCATCTAAAAAAAAAGTCTTCATATCTACAAGTCCACAGCTGGATTTGCAAGCTGTGACAGTCTCATGGCGTTTGCAACCATTTGGAGGCTGGGATATAAGCTGCACAGGTTCCTTCTCCAACCTGAGGCCCTCCGGTGTGCCACCTGAGACATCGTGGAAATTTGAAGCCCAGCAAGGTGGAGGGTTCCAGGTAGGAAAAGATGGAACTTCTGCGTCCCAAGGAGGCATCTTGGTAGCTTTGCCTATTTCATCTGGAGCTCCCAGGTATGGTTGCAAAAACTCAGATAACCTCCAGGTGGTCTTAAAAAGATCCAGAAAAATAATTCCTGAAAGGTCCTCTGGTTTTCGAAGCCATCTCTGATGATCCTACTTCCATCCTTACCTTTACCAGCTATAGCTGAAAAAACCCAGAGACCCTCAATATAGATTCTTAGTCAACCAGGAAGAATGGTCTAGAAGTTGAGTCATGGCACCAGAATTGTTTCCCTTTTTGGTTGGAAAGCTTTCGCTGCTCATTTGAGTACCTCTCGTGCCTAAAGCAGAACTAGAACTCACGGTTGCCTGGTCAGTGGCACAAAATCACCCAGCCAGCTTTCATACCTAGGGCGGGACTAGAACTCACTGTCTCTCTGGGTGATTGGCCCAAAGCCACCCAGCTGCCTTTATGCCTAAAATGGGACTAGAACTCACCATCTCCTGGTGATTGGCCCAAAGCCACCCAGCTGCCTTTATGCCTAAAATGGGACTAGAACTCACCATCTCCTAGTGATTGGCCCAAAGCCACCCAGCTGGTTTTGAGTTTGAGGCAGGACTAGAACTCACTGTCTCCTGGTTTTTGCGCTGGCACTTTCAGCACTAAACCAAACTGGCTGTCTCTGTATGACTTAAGAGTTGCGTGCCATATGGCAAATAAATAAATAAAAATAAAAGATAATAAAATAATAAATAAAAATAAATAAAAAATAAATTAAAATAAAAAATAAAATAAATTTAAACAAAACAAAACAAAAAAAAAATAAACTGAATTTAAATAAATAAATAAATAAATAAAAAAATCTGGAAATCTTTAATTTTATAAGAGGTGTGTGTGTGTGTGTGTGTGTGTGGAATCCCCAGGTATGTGGACTTGCTAAGTTTGAATCAGAGCCTGGTTTTCTCCATCCAGACCTGGGATGGAATCGAGACAATAGCCCCTGAAGAGTCAGAAGGTAGTGATGGACCACCAAAGATCATCAGGGCACCGGTGACCAGGCCCATCAATGACCATGGACAACCTCACCCAGATGTTCACCAGATGTTAAACCAAAGCAGGATGTTGGTGGCCTCTCTCTGCTCTTCCCCAATGCTGGGGCGGGGGGGGGGAGCGAGGGTGGTGAGACTTACTTGGTTATTGTGGGGCATCCCATACAAAGCCTCCACCAGATCGGCTGCTCTCTTCAGCAGAACTTCCTACGGGAAGAGAGACACGGCTGAGATAAATACCTTGTTAACAAACCCTGTTAAAGAAGAACGCTTTCTGAAGTCAGGATTCTGATGGAAAATCAGCTTGACCCAACTTAATTAAATCAAATTAATTTAATTAAACTTTAATCGATCAGCTTAATTCCAACCGGTGATTTAGAAGAAACTTTCTAACAGTGAGGACATTAACCAGTGGAACAGCCTGCCACCAGAAGTGGTGGGTGCTTCATTGCCGGAGGTTTTTAAGAAGAGGCTGGACAGCCAGTTCTCTGAAATGGTATAGTGCTTGAGCAAGGAGTTCGACTAGAACTGTGGTGGCAAGCCTATGCTACGTGTGCCACAGGTGGCACGCAGAGCCCTCTCTGTGGGCACGTGTGCTGTCAGTCTAGCTCAGCTCCACCATGCATGCGCGTGCACCTCCCCCTGGCCAGCTGGCCTTCAGGTCTCTGCCGCATATGCATGGGGGCGGGGTGCATGCACTGGGGGCATAGGCACATGCGCGAGGCGGCACACAAATGCACAAAATGCCTTGCATTTTGGGTATGTGCGCATGTGCTTTGAGCACCAGGGCCCAAAAGGTTTGCCATCATTAGACTGGGTCCCTTCCAGCTCTATTTCTGATGGATTGATTGGTTGGTTGAGATCAAAATCAAATCTAAGTAAAGTCGTAAAGCAGGGAGTATCCAACTTTGGCCAACTTTAAAGACCTGTGTGCATCACAAGTCTTAAAGCCGTCAAAATCGGACACCCCTGCCTGCCATAAAATAGAATTCATGCAGCAGCTTGAAATGAAAAGTCATTGGAGGTTTTGGAGGGTCAGCCGTTCAGACAATCTAGCAGGCCACCCTTTCTTCCTCTCCTGGAGGCCTTCCAGATGCATTGTGCTCCCTCTCTGATCTTCCCAGAGATCCTGGCCAAAACATCTGGCAGGCACGCAGGGGCGGAAGGGTTCTCTGCAAAGATCGGACAGCTGCGGACACTGTCCACAATTGGAATGCATTCGATATCTCACAACGAGGCCAACGCTTTTGTGCATTTTGACTCTACTCTTTCGGGCCTCGGCAACTCCTCCTGTGGAAATAGGCTCTTTCCTTTGGGCCAATCCTGTTGCCAAAACTTTGCCCAGGGTCCTTCTCTAACCGGAGGAGAACAGCTTGTGCATTCCAAGAATCAGGATAGACTTTGTGGTTTGGGGTGTGGTTGTTACGATTTGTGGAACACAGCAGCTCATCAAACTCCACTTGTATTGGGTTTTTTTGTTTTGTCAACGTGGGAGAGAAATTGAATGCATCCGGAGGAGGCCTTGGCGGTGTTGACCGAGCGGGTTGCCAACTATTCTTCCAATTTCAGGGATTGTTCTTGATGTTGTTGTTGTTCTTGTGCGGAGTGGTTGTTTTTGGTTGGATCACAAAGCCATCGCTTTGCTGGGATGGAAACCAACTGAACAATTGCAGAGGCTGTGCAAATTTTTCCTCCTCCTCCTCCTCCTCCTCATCTTTCTCTTCATCCACTTCCATCTCTCTTCCTCTTCCTCCTTCCTCTTCCTCCACTTCCTCCCCCTCCTCCTCCTCATTCTCTTCCTCCTCCCTCCTCCTCTTCCTCCTCCTTTGTCTTTGTCTTTCTCCTCCTCCTCTTCCACCTCTCTTCCTCCTCCTCCACCTTTCTCTCTCTCTCTTTTTTTAAAATTCATATTTATATGCCGCCCTTCTCCGGAGACTCAGGGCAGCTTACAATTTTGAGCACAACCAATGTGCTCAGCAATGCCTTCTTCCATTGTATATGCCTGCTTATTACTATGGCATTTTTACAAAGTCAGCTTATTGCCCCAACAATCTTGGGTCCTCAATTTACCTACCCCGAGAGGATGGAAGGCTGAGTCCACCTTGAGCCTGGTGGGATTCGAGCCTGCACTAATTGCAGGCAGCTGGAACTTAAGTGCTAGGCGTTTAACAGCCTGAGCCACCAAGGCTCTTCCTCCCGCCTCCTCCTCCTTCTCATTTTTCTCTTCCTCTTCCTCCTCCCTCCTCTTTCTCTTTCTCCTCCTCCTCTTCCTCCTCCTCCTCCTCCTCCTCAATCAGGGAGTATAAACTTGTACACTGCCCAGATTGGCAGTTGGGAAATATTAAATAGATAGATAGATAGATAGATAGATAGATAGATAGATAGATAGACAGACAGACAGACAGACAGACAGACAGACAGACATGGATACGGATACATATACATATATATATTTGTTTTCATAGATTTTCACGGGTAAAGGTGCAAGCACAAGCACAAAGCCGAAAACACCAGCCTGAAGATGGCGAGTGGGACCTCTCGGCGTCAAGAATACTCTCAATCTTACACAGGAAATGTCGCCAAGATACTCTCAATCTTACACAGGATAAGACCCGAATACACCAAGACCTGCATATATATATACATATACATATATATACATACATACATACATACATACATATATAGAGAGAGAGGGAGGGAGAGAGAAAGAGAGATGGATAGATGGATAGATGGATAGATGGATAGATAGAGGTGGGTGGGTGAGTGCATGGACAAAGAGACCAACAGGGATAGATAGATGATAGACTGAGGTGTGGCAAAACCAGGATCTAATTGCAGATACAGGTAGTCCTCGACTTCCAACCATTCATTTAGAGGGCCTTTTGAAGTCGTTAAGTGAATCTGGCTTCCTGCATTGACTTTGCTTGTCGCAAGTTGTCTGGGAAGGTTGCAAATAGCGATCGCACGACACCGCGCCCCCCCACCCCCGGGCTCTGTAACATGCCGGTTGCCAAGGGCCCAAATTTTGATCAGGCAATTGCAGAGATGCTACAACGGTCCTAAGTGTGAAAGCCAACCATAAGTCCCTTTCAGTGCCCTTGTAACTTCAAACAATCACTAAACAAACGGTTGTAAGTCGAGGATTGCCCCTACTGGTTGCCAAGGGCCCAAATTTTGAACAGGTGACCCTGGGGATGCCGCGTTTGTTGCGAAGTGCGTGCAGCAGTTGTGTGTCTACGGAGATTCTCAGTCATCCAGGGTGTGGTTGTCCCAAAGGTGGTTTTATTCAAGAGGCAACCGGACTTTCTTGTTTTTTCTTTGAAGACAATTCGCTTCTCATCTGAGAAGCTGCTTCAGCTCTGACTGGATGATGGGGAATGGAAGGATTTCTGGTCCTTGCAGACAGCTGGTCATTTGCATCCTTTTAGAAAGTCATTGAGGCCACCATCTGTATCCTCAGAGTCACCTGAGTGGTGCAAAAGGGTCTAGAGCCATCTTGGAGCTGCTGAAAGGACTGTGTCATAGACAGAAGATTGGTGGAGAAACAAAACAACCACTTCACAAATGCCGTGGCACAACATAGGAGAACAATCAGGGCAAGAGTCAGCAGTCCATCGGCATTTGAAAGACAAAGGCCAGGCTTTTGAAGACAATAAGTCCACATTTTGGACAGAGAGGACCCCTGGTTTGAAAAAGAGGCCATCTACCGTGTTTCCCCGAAAATAAGACCTACCCCGAAAGTAAGACCTAGCACTATTTTCTAAACCTGCCCTAATATAAGACCTACCCCGAAAATAAGACCTAGTGTAAATCTCCAGTTCCAGGAAGACTTTTCAGGGAGCAACCGTGCACCCACGAAACACGCCCCCCTACACACTCACACACACTATTTGGCACCATAAATATATAAGACCTACCCCGAAAATAAGACCTAGTGTGTTTTTGGGAGCCAAAAAAAATATAAGACAGCATCTTATTTTCGGGGAAACACGGTATGTCCAAATTGAACAGCTCTCTCAACACAGGGGAGGGATACGACATCATCTACCTCCAGTCTACAACACAGTCCTTTCAGCAGTTCCAAGAAGGCTCCACACCCATTTGCACCACTCAGGTGACCCCCCCAAGGACACAGGCAAACCTCCAAGTGGCATCAACAGCTCTCTAAAAAGGATGCAAATGACCAGCTGTCTGCAAGGAGTAGAGATCCTTCCATTCCCCACCATCCAGAGCTGAAGAAGCTCCTTGGGATGAGAAGCGAAACATCTTCAAAGAAAAAACCAGAAAGTCCAGTTGCCTCTTGAAATAAAAGCACCCCTGGGACAGCCACTTGAGTGACCCCTTTTTTCAGGGTTATTGTAACTCTGTCGCTAAACAGACGGCCGTACGCCGAGGACTCCCCTGTTAACCCTGTTTGGGAGAAGGAACGCCATCACTGACCAATCCCTGGCACAGGTTGGAAAGGTTTTGTTCCCGAAAACCCCTCCCAACCCCCAACCCCACCCCCCCTCTCCACTTTTCCTTCTCCCGGCTTCCCGACAAGCCCGAGAGAGATGACCAACCGGCCAGTTCTCCGGACTGCGCATCAGGATCTCAAGGCTATTGGATAGCTGTCAAGCTAAGTGCCAACGATCACGGCCACTTGCTCTTCTGTCTTCGGCAATCTCTCCCCGATCAATACCATAATGGAGCAGGGAGGGGAGGGGGGGGTGGCTTCCTGCTGGTTTTGGCACACTGAGTCCCCAGCCCCTTGTGTGAAGGTGGGTGACACAAAAACAGTTGGTTTAACTCTGGGCAGAGACGGTCAGGGCGGGGAGGGATTGGGGAAGGGGCTTTGGGAGGAAGCAGCAGCAAGGCAATCTCCCCCTGCCCCCCCCCAAGTTTGCCACTCACCCTGCACCCCTCGAAGTCTCAGAGTCGGACTTTTTGGGGGACAGGGAGAGGTTATCATGCTTTTTGATCAAGGGAGGTACTAATACCACCCTATAAAGCCTTAGTAAGACCACACCTAGAGTACTGCATCCAGTTTTGGTCACCCCACTATAAAAAAGATGTTGAGACTCTAGAAAAAGTGCAGAGAAGAGCAACCAGGATGATGAGGGGACTGGAGACTAAAACATACAATGAACGGTTGCAGGAACTGGGCTTGGCTAGTCTAGGGAAGAGAAGGACCAGGGGAGACAGGAGAGCAGCCTTCCAATATCTGAGGGGCTGCCACAGAGAGGAGGAAGGGGTTAAGCTATTTGCCAAAGCGCCTGAAGGCCAAATAAGAAATAATGGATGGAAACCGAACAAGGAGAGATTTAATTTGGAAACTTTCTGACAGTGAGAACAATCAACCCATGGAACAGAAGTTGCCCTCGGAAGTTGTGCAATGCCATCACTTGAGACTTTCAAGAAGAGATTGAACTGCCATCTCTCAGAAATGGTGTAGGGTCTCCCGCTTGGGTGGGTGGGGGGGTTGGACTAGATGACCTACAAGGTCCCTTCCAACTCTCATTATCTGTTATGTGATGCTTCATGGCTCTGGGGGTCTTCTGGGGGTCCTCACATCCAATTCCTAACCAGTCCTGCCAACTGCTTAGCTTTTTTCAACTAAATCAAGCTTCTTACACATTAAGTGTAAGACTTTAACTTAGATTTGAATTTAAATTTAACTTAAGAATTTAATTTAACCTTAGACTGTCTACTATTGACCTGCTCACCCCTTTCCTAAGAGGTCTGTAGGGGGCGTGCATAAGCGCACCAACATGCCTACCGTCCCTGTCCTATTGTTTCTTTTATTTTTCTTATGTGTATCCAGTTCATGTATTCATAACTATGTTCATCCTTATTATCTTGTCAAAGTGACAAAATAGATAGATAGATAGATAGATAGATAGATAGATAGATAGATAGATAGATAGATAGATAGAACCGTCATCAGCCAAGGACTACCTGTATTCTGTTAAAACTCAGCAGGACGGCATTGAGATGGCAACGGAGATGGGGGTGGAGGGTGGGAGACAAGGAACAATGGATGGAAACTGATCCAGGAGAGATTCAACCTGGAAATAAGGAGGAATTTCCTGACAGGGAGAACCATCAACCCCTGGAACAGAAGTTGCCTTCAGAAGGAGCTTCATCCCTGGAGGCTTTCAAGAAGAGACTGGACTCCCATCTGTCAGGAATGGTGAGGGTCTCCTGCTCGGGTGGGGGGTTGGACTAGATGACCTACAAGGTCCCTTCCAACTCTGATTGCTATATTTTTGACCTCGGCAAGTTTAAGACAGGTGGGCTTCAACTCCCAGAATCAATAGGGATTTGTTTAACGACTGCGCAATTCACTTAATAAGGGCAGGGGTTTGTTTAAGAACTTAGGGAGGGGGGAGAAAGGTGATAACGTTGGAGGCCGCTCACTTAACAAACGCCTTGCTTAGCGACGGAAATTCTTGGGGGGTTGTAAGGAGAGGAGAACTTATATTTTACCTGAAGTTGAAGTGGGATCTGGGAAACGGGATCAGTTTTCCATCATTCTCTTCCCCCCGCCCTCCCCAGTTTTTTCCTCGCCTTGTGTGAACCACTTGTGTGCCCCTGTCTGTGCGTTTTGATAGGCTGGTGTTGAAAGCCCCAATCGGGTGCCCAAAAGGAACCTTGACCTCTCATGAGGACTAGAAACTTGACTTTGCTGTCTGAACGATGCGCTACCCCGCAAGGCGCACATTCCACACGCAGTTCTTGACTTATGACGGCAATTGAGTCCAGATTTTACAGTGCTACATGAGACGGTTCTCAAGTGAGGTTGCCTCCTTTTACAACTTTTCTCGCCGCCGTTGTTAAGTGAATCACTGCCATTGATAAGATAGTCATGGGGTCGTTAAGCGAATCTGGCTTCCCCCATCGAGTGTGCTTGTCGGACGGGGATCGGTTGACCGGGACGCTGCGACCGCCATAAATACGAGTTGGTTGCCAAGCGCCTGAATTTTGATCACGTGATGCTGGGGGATGCTGCAACGGTCGTAAGTGTGAAAATTGGCCATAAATCGCTTGTTTCAGTGCCGTTGTAACTTCAAAAGAGCCTTGGTGGCTCAGGCTGTTAAATGCCTGCTCTTAAGATCCAGCTGTCTACAATTACTGTAGGCTCGAATCCCACCAGGCTCAAGGTTGACTCAGCCTTCCATCCTCTCAGGGTAGGTAAATTGAGGACCCAAGATTGTTGGGGGCAATTAGCTGACCTTGTAAAAATGCCGCTTAGTAATAAGCAGGCATATACAATGGAATGAAGGCTATTGCTGAGCACACTGGGTTGTATCCCAGAATTGTAAGTCCCTGAGTCTTCGGAGAAGGGCGCATATAAATGTAATTAAAAAAAAAAACGGTCACTAAATGAACTGTTGTAAGTCAAGGACTACCTGTATTCCAGGTTCAATGTTCGATTGATTATAGTTTTTGCAGCACAACAATCACACAGGGGTTGTTGGGGGTTTTTTGGGGGGGGGGAGGGGAGGAGGTGGTTGTTGTTTTGCGTTGGCCAGAATGGAAGGTTTCAAGGGTTGTGCAATTTGCAAGAGAGGTTTCCTCCCCCCCCCCCCGAGACTGTAAAACACAAATCTTTCTTTTGCATCCTCCATAGCAAAGACGCCAAGACACACACAGAATAGCTCTAACTGCTGACAGTCTCACTTGAGGAGCTATGGTGTGTGTGTGTGTGTGTGTGTGTGTCTGAGACAGGCTGCTTAACTATGATGAATGAGAAGCCCAGTCTGGCTACCCACTCCGATCCTTGGGTAAAGGAGAG
>CM019151.1:86009-140811 GCA_009733165.1 Naja naja | reverse complement strand
AGGAAGGAAGAAAGGGAAAGACAAAAGGGGAGAGCTGAAGGAGATTCTTGGATGGGAAACAAAAGGTCTTCAAAGAAAAACCACAGAAAGTCCAATTACCTCTTGAAAAAGCACCTTTGGGAAAAGGGGAAGATAATGAATCCAGAAAGGGGGAGGGGGTTGGGGGCGGGGGAACCAGGCAGACTCACCTCGCTCCAGACCAGCATGGTGCCGAAGACCACCTGAAGCCCGTCAAAGAAGTTGTCCCCGATCACAATCACGGTGGCCCCTCCTGTCGTCCAGCCTTCACTGGGGCTGACGGCTTTGATGCAGGGGGTGGCTGCTTTAGGAGGAGGGGAGAGAGAGAGAGGGAGGGCGAGAGGCAGAAGGTCAGGAATCCTCCAAACAGGGGTGGGATTCGACCGGTTCGGACCGGTTCGGGCGAACTGGATGTCAAATTTGCATCTGGTTCACCGGATCGGTATTTGAACCGACCGGATGGCCCCGCCCCTCCCAGGAGTCTCCACATGGCCCATTTTCGATGGAGGTAGTAAGTGCAGGGTCCACGCGGAGGCTCTGGGGGGGGGGGAAATGGGCTTTCCAGAAGTCCAGAAATGGGCCTGTTTCCGGCTTCCGGAGAGCCTGCAGAGCCCGGGGCAGGCCGTTTTCGCCCTCCCAGAGGCCCAAGGGAAGCCTCTGGATCCTTGGAAAGGTGAAAAACGGCCTTCCCCCAGGCTCTGGAGGCCCACCAGAAGCCGGAAACAGGAAGCTCCAGTAGGCCACACCCACCACGGCCACGCCCACCCAGCAACCAGGTAGTGAATCGGTGGGAGATTATTGAATCCCACCCCTACCCACACAGACCAGGAGGAGAGGAAAGGCCCTCAGAAGGAAGGAGAGGGAGGAGAAGCAGGCCAAGGACGAGGGTACCAAAGAGACAACGCCTCCCCACACACAGCTCAAACCCCCTTGGAAGGAAGGAGAGCCAAGGAGCAGCAGCTGGATTCCTCTTCCTCTTAATTAAGATCCTAAAGCCAAGCCAACATATTGGCCAGCATTGTCTGGAAAAGAGGAAACGCTAAACCGGGATTACAGACACCGTGCCTGGTGGATGTTCCTCTGCCTTCAGGTAGTCCTCGACTTACAACAGTTCATTTAGTGATGGTCCCAAGTTACCACGGCACTTGAAAAAGGGACTTAGGACCATTATGCCCGTTGCAGCATCTCCATGGTGACGTGATTTATATTTCAATGTTTGGTGACTGACTCGTATTTGTGACGGTTGTCGTGTCCCGGGAGTGGTCATGTGACCCCACCCCACCCCACTTTCACAACCTTCTGACAAGCAAAGCCAAGGGGGGAAGCCAGATTCACTTAACAACCGGGTTACTAAGTTAACAACTGCAGTGATTCACTTAACAACGGTGGCAAGAAAAGTCGTAAATTGGAGCAAGGCTCGGTGAACAAAGGTCTCACTTAGCAATGTAAATTCCAGGCTCAATTATGGGAATAAGTTGAGGACTACAGCCGTGAAGCCATGTTTCTCAACCTTGGGAATTTTAAGATGGGTGGATTTCAACTCCCAGAATTCCCCAGCCAGCCGGCCTTCCTCCTGCCATGAACAGGGAGGTGGATTGGATGCCCTCTAAAGTCTCTTCCTGACTCTAATGGCAGGGATAATCTTGAGGCTGGAAGACAACCCTGTGAGGTTTTACAGATTAACAGAGTTGGAAGGGACCTTGTAGGTCATCTAGTCCAACCCTCCACCCAAGCAGGAGACCCTACACCGTTTCTGACAGATGGCAGTTCAGTCTCTTCTTGAAGGTCTCAAGTGATGGCGCTCCCACAACTTCTGAAGGCAACTTCTCTTCCATGGGTTGATTGTTCTCACTGTCAGAAAATTCCTCCTTATTTCCAAGTTGAATCTCTCTCCTTGTTCAGTTTCCATCTGTTACTTCTTGTCATGCCTTCTGGTGCTTTGGACAATAAGTTGACCCCTTCCTCTCTGGGGCAGCCCCTCAAATATTGGAAGGCTGCTATCATGTTGTCCTGACCCAAGCTCATTCAAATCAAATAAACACAACGTATATATAAAAGCAAACCTTTTTAATGCTTCTCTGTGAATTCTGTTCATTCACAGCAAAGAGTCATTAAAACTAATTGTCCCAGATAAGAACAAGCCCTTTCAAGGTTGTGAAAGGTTGACAAGAACACAAGATTAATTGCAGGGAAATATCCAAAACCAAAAGTCTCCAAAATAAACCAGAATAGATAAGAGTTCCACAAGAACTTGGAGTTGAAAGAACTTCTTTGCTTCCTGCAAAGAATCCCACCTCTGAGGGCTGGCTTTTATCCCTTATGGGAGGGGCCATCACCTTGCAGCCTTACTCCTGAGTCTCCCGTGCTGCTGCAGCTGCTCTTTCCTTCAAGCAGCTCTTTCCTTCAAGCAGTCTCTCTGAGACCTCAGCCATCTGCACCTGCTGCCGGCGAACCACAACACATGTCTCCTCTGGTCCTTCTCTTCACTAGACTAGCCAGGCCTAGTTCCTGCAACCGTTCATCGTATGTTTTAGCCCCTCATCATCCTGGTTGCTCTTCTCTGCACTCTTTCTAGAGTCTCAACATCTTTTTTATAGTGTGGTGACCAAAACTGGCTGCAGCACTGTAGGTGTGGTCTTATTAAGGTTAAAGCATGCTGCATGGAGAAACAGGGCCCAGCTTGCTCGCTTAAATGGATTAAATCAACCAAATCCATCTTACCAATCCATCAAAATTATTCTAAGTACATAACAGGTCCCAGATTAAGGCTCAATTACTGGATGATTTAGTTATGCATGTCATAAAAAAAAATAAGCACAGGGATTCCATTTTCCTGGCAGCCACTGTGTCTGTTCAACACAATTCTTGCTTTTTCCAGGCCATGCATGACTGAGAATGATGGAGTTTGTGGTCTGGGAGGGCACCAGGTTGCAGAAAGCTGTTCTGAAGAACCAGAGGGCAGGAAAAACCATTTCGTTGTTCTGTAAGTCGTTGTCTTAATACAACCTCAGTCGGGACCGGTTGCTAAGTGATGCAGTTGTTAAGTGAACCCTGCCCAATTTTGTGACCTTTTGTGGTTGTTAAATGGATCACACGGTCCTTAAGTGGATCTCGCTTCCTCCATTCACATTGCTAGTCGAAAGCTGGCTGGGAGCGTCGCAAGTGGCGATCACATGGTCTTAGACACTACGACCGTTGTTAGATGCATGTTGGTTGCCAAGTGCCCCCAATTGGATTATGGGACTGTGGGACGGCTGCTATGGTCATACCTGCGAGGACCAGTCCTGGCTCACTTTTCTCAGCACACTTCTAACTTGGAACGGTCACTAAATGAACCGTTGTAAGCCAAGGACTGTGTTTGAAGCCTACTGGATCGTCTCCCACTGGACGATGATCCAGTAGGGCAATGCAACCATTCTTTGCTTGGGGTTCCTAAGCAACTTAGAACGAAGAAGAAATTTCCTGACAGCTGGAAACAATTAACCAGCGGAACAACTTGCCTCCAGAAGTTGTGAATGCTCCAATACTGGAAGTTTTTAAGAAGAGATTGTACAACCATTTGTCTGAAGTGGTGTAAGGTTTCCAGCCTAGGCAGAAGGTTGGACTAGAAGACCTCCAAGGTCCCTTCCAACTCTGTTATTCCATTCCATTCCATATATTCTATTCTGTTCTATTCTATTCTATTCTATTCTATTCTATTCTATTCTATTCCATTCCATTCCATTCCATATTTTCTATTCTATTCTATTCTATTCTATTCTATTCTATTCTATTCCATTCCATTCCATTCCATTCCTTCCAGCGTTATTATTTATTTGTTTGTTTGTTTGTTTGTTTGTTTGTTTATTATGAGACTTTTGTGGTTCCTGCTGTGCAAACGTGAACGTATAACAGGCAAGGGTACCTTCTGAAGGATCCAACCGCCGCGCCCGGCGTCCGTGTTTGGAATTGTTGTGGACAAACATGTTGTCGGATACGGCAAGGACGTGACCATCTACATTCACCGTCGTTGACACCACCACCTGCGGAGAAGGAAGCATCAGAAGGAGGGAAACAAAAGGCAAACCATCGGAAAGAGAGCTTTGAGCATGAACGGGACAGAACCAAACATAGCAAGGTGAGAAATTTAGCTGTTTAAAAAAGCATCCATTATCTTATATCTATTCTTTTACCTATCATCTACCTATCATTATCATCAGCTATTGTCTGTCTGTCTGTCTTTCTCTCATCTATCTCTCATTGATAAATCTATCTATCTATCTATCTATCTATCTATCTATCTATCTATCTATCTAATCTCTCATCTATCTATATCCATCCATCCATCTATCTAATCTCTCATCTATCTATATCCATCCATATCTCTCTCTCATCTTATATATCCACTTCCACTTGCTCCATCATCCATCATCTGTCTATCTTCTTCTCTGTCTATATCTATCTATCTACATCTATCTATCTATATCTAATCTCTCATCTATCTATCCATCCATCCATCCATCCATCTATCTGATCTCTGTCTATCTTCATCTATCTGTCTGTCATCTCTTCTTCTGTCATCTCTTCTTCATCTATCTATCTATCTATCTATCTATCTATCTATCTAATCTCTCATCTATCTATATCCATCCATCCATCCATCTATCTAATCTCTGATATCTATCTATCTATCTATCTATCTATCTATCTATCTATCTATCTATCTAATCTCTATCTATCTAATCTCTCATCTATCTATCTAATATCTATCTATCTATCTATCTATCTATCTATCTAATCTATAAAGGTTTTGGTAATCATCTATAAAGCCCTTCATGGCTTAGGTCCAGGGTATTTGTGGGAGCACCTGCTGCCAGCAACAGCTTCCCATCGCCCTGTGAGCTCCCACAGGCAGGGTCTCCTTAGGGTGCCGTCAGCCAGACAATGTCAGCTGGCGACTCCCAGGGGGAGGGCCTTTTCTGTGGGTGCGCCTGCCCTTTGGAACCAACTGCCCGTGGAGCTACGGCTGGCTCCTGACCTTCGTTCCTTCCGTCGCGACCTAAAGACTTGGCTTTTTCGATCTGCCAACCTGGACTGAAGGGGTTTTTAATTGGCTTTCAGATTTGTTGGTGGTTTTAATGTTAATGTAAGTGGGGTTTCTTGTTTAATTGTTTTTTAACTTTTGCATTTCTGTTTTTATCTCTGTGAGCCTCCCTGAGTCCTTCGGGAGATAGGGCGGCATAGAAATCCCATAAAATAAAAAAATAAATAATATCTATCTATCTATCTATCTATCTATCTATCTATCTATCTATCTATCTATCTATCTGATGGATCACCTTTCCCGATAGGTGGAACTATAATACCCATTGCCCCAAACACCAGGTAGGACTATAATACCCATTGCCCCAACACCAAGTTGGGGAGGGCACAACTGAGGAATCCTCCATCTTCCTGGTGCTCGCTACCTACATTTTAACCAAAGACAACCAGCTGGGCACAAAAGCTTCCATTTTCACAAGCCTTGACAAAAAAGCGCAACCCACGATTCGGAAACAAGACCATTTGAGGATGAAAAAGTTGTGTTTCCTTTTTAAAAAAAAAAAAAACCTTTTTGTCTTGCATTGGCCATTGGCCAGAAATCTAAAAGGGGCCAGGAAGGGGCTGTGTAAAATCAGAGGCTGGTGGGCCAGGACTCCCCAGGTATCCCCCAGTGCTGACTAGCTAGTAGCCTCATCAGTTTGCTTGCATAAGGATATGGTAATTGTGACATTTTTACATGATTAACTGCCGTGCCAATTTGCATAGCATCGGTGCCAGGCGGCTGGCGGTTGCTCTAGTCAAACACACCCACTTTGATGAGCAAAGTTGAGCCACATTTGGTGCAAGAGAGCAGCGTCCGGGATGAAGAATGGCCAGAGAGCCCTTCAAAGCTGCTGGACCTTCAAAGGGCTGGCCGGCCAGATATTTTAGATCTTCCTGCTGTTTGCATTGACCATCTGGATTACAGACGGGGAATTATTTACTTCACTTAACTTTACTTAAACAATACACCCAATCAAGGAACTGCCAAACAACCTAACACTAAACAGTCCAGCCAAACAAGTCTCCAAGACCATTCTCAGTCCCTTCTAGCAAAGCCCGCTCCCTTCTAGCACTGATGAGGTTACCTAGTTGGGTCATGAAACGTCTGCAAGAAAACCACCAAGGCTCAGAGAGCACCAAGGATCCCACAGTCCTCCTTCTCCTTCTCTTCTTCCTCCTCCTCCTCCTCCTCCCTTCAAACCCCAACCCCTTCTAGCACTGATGAGGTTACCTAGTTGGGTCATGAAACGTCTGCAAGAAAACCACCAGGGTGAACCCAGGTGCACTGATCTTCTCCATGGCTCCCGGCCACCCCAACCTATGGGCCACCCTCTTCCTTGAAGTGAGATGTATCCCATTTTTTTGTGCAGAGCCTCTGGGCTCCAGGTTCAAATGGATCAGATGAGCAAATATTACAAAGGAGGGTGTCTTTTTTTTTTTTAGGGGATCTCCAGAGAGGAAGAAAGAGGAATATCAGCATCATACAAGACATCACCTGGAACCGGCGCATATCTCGCGGATTGCCAGCATTCTTCAAGCAGTTCTGGTTGCATTTGAGGAAGAACTTGAGAAAAAATCTGGAAATAGAGAAAATAGAAAAAAGCAACATTAATTGCTTTCAGGAATCTTTGTAAGAGTTTGACCTCCTTCCTTTTCCCCTTCCTTCCTTCCCTTTTCCTTCCTTCCTTCCTTCCTTTTCCTTTTCCTTCCTCTTTTCCTTCTTTCCTTCTTCACATCTCTTCCTTTTCTTCCCCTCCTTTCTTCCTCCCTTTGTTCCCCGTGATTTATCAACCCTGCCTATTTGCAATTTCCCAACTAGATTGAGCTGAGTGTTGGGATTTCCTACTTCCTGTCCTCCACAGGGAGAACGTCCACATAAGTCTCACTAAACCAATAGCCATGCAAATCCATGGCTGTACCGTAGGTGAATCTCCCAACCTGTTGCCAAAGAGGAAGCTGAAGATAAAAATTGGAAGACAGCAATCATACCAGGAATGACGTATAAACAGACTAATGTTCAAAGGTGCACAATTTGAGAACTGATTTAGACAGCTAATTTCAGCTGAATTAAGCTTGCCCTACACAGTATATCAAAGAATCGTCCCTTGTTTAGGATTAAAATATGGTGCTTCCTTTCAAGCGTGTAACAAACTTGGTTTGGTTCCATTTGGCGACGATGCACAATAACTACAGAAAGCAGTCTGAATGACAAGCAACATTAAATCCCCCTAATTTCAAAGCCGTTTAGTTAGGGCTAATTTGCACTAAAAGCTACCAGTGAATTCTAGGAACAACTTCCTTAGAAAACTGCTTATTACTCATTAAATTAATATATCTATTAAGCTGTCACCCTGTTTCTTTCCTAATGTAAGCCACACAGATACCTTTAAAATCTTCAGAATTAGGTTAGTTGCAGGTAGTCCTCAAGTTACGACTACCACTGAGCCCAAAACTTGCGTTGCTGGGGGAGACATTTCTTAAGAGGCTGTCGCCCCATTTTGCAACCTGTGTTGCCACAGTTGTTAAACAAATCGTCGCAGTTGTTCAGTTAGTCACACAGTCATTAAGTGAATCGGGCTTCCCCGTTGACCTTGCAGGTGAAGGTCACAAAAGGGAATCATGTGACCCTGGAGACACTGCGGCCGTCATAAAGATGAGTCAAGTTAGCAAGCACCTGAGTTTTGATCCCGTGATCCTGGGGACACTGCAACCGTCGGGTGTGAAAAAGAATCCTTAAAATCACTTTGTTAACTTTGAACGGTCACTAAACGAGCGGTTGCAACCCGAGGAATGCCTGGAATGGTAGAAGGTCTCCTACTTCAGATGGGGGGTTGGACTAGAAGATCTCCAAGGTCCCTTCCAGCTCTCTTCTGATTGAGGACTACAGGGATTTGAGTGACAAGAATTAAGGTGGAAAGAAAATGGAGGGGAGGGGGTTAATCCCCAAATTCGGCTCATGAGAGCTAGAAACTTTTACAAACCCAAAGGACTTTTGCTGATGGCTGCTGATTGCCTCTCTGCCCCAGGGGAAGGATTCAACAATTTTTACTACCGGTTCTGTGGGCGTGGCATGGCTTGGTGGGTGTGGCTTAGTGGGCATGGCAGGGAAGGTTACTGCAAAATCCCCCTTCCCTCCTACCCCACTAACCTGCTTTCCAGCTCCCTTCTCCTGTGCAGGGCAACCGAAGGAGACCCAGCCGACCAGCTGGGACTCAATGGGAGGCAGAGAAGAGACAGGGTTGGTGGGGGTCAGTCAGAGGTGGGATTGGCCGGTTCTCCGAACTACTCAAAATTTCCGCTACCGATTCTCCAGAACTGGTCCGAACCGGCTGAATATACCACCTCTGCTCTGCCCCAAATTTAAAATCCGGCCATGGCAGGTTCTTCACTTCTCTTCTTCTCCAACCTGGTGTGGTCCCTTTAAGGCGGCTCAGAAATACATCTTTGTTTGTCTAAAAGGGTATTGATTGGAAACTGATCCCTGGCTGCCTCGCAGGCAGCTAATGGGCCCCATTCCTGCAGAGAATGATCAATCAGGAAGAGGAACTCGGGAGATATCTGAGCCCGCAGGGAGGGTAGCAGAGAGGCCCAAAGCACCAGAAGGCAGGACAAGAAGCAATGGATGGAAACGAATCAAAAGAGAGAGGCAACCTGGAATTAAGGAGGAATTTCCTGACAGTGAGGACAATTAACCAGTGGAACAGCTTGCCACCAAAAGTTGTGGGAGCTCCATCACTAAAGGTTTTTAAGAAGAGACTGGACAACTATTTGTCTGGAATGGGTTAGGGTCTTCTGCTCAAGCAGGGGTTGGACTAGAAGACCTCCAAGGTCCCTTCCAGCTCTGTCTGACTGAAATAGGGAGCATGGGATGAAAGCCCCCTGCCGGAAAGTCTCAACGATAGATCACCTTTGCCCCTTCCTTGTCATGCTTGAATCAAGCAACTGCTTTGAATCAAGATCGCGTGAAGGGTTAATATCACTTTATAATGCTTTGGTAAGGCCACACATGGAATACGGCATTCAGTTTTGGTCACCATATTCCAAAACAGATGTTGAGACTCTAGAAAGAGTGCAGAGAAGAGCAACAAAGTTGATTAGGGCTCTGGAGGCTGGAACATATGAAGAATGGTTGCAGGAATTGGGCATGTCCAGGGGTGGGATTCAAATTTTTAACAACCGGTTCGGTGGGCGTGGCTTAGGTGGTGGGCGTGGCTTGGTGATCATGTGACTGGGTGGACATGGCTTGGTGGTCATGTTATTGGCCGGAGGTGGCCAACTCAATATCACTCACATCGAGGCACGCATCTCCGCGCCTGGCCACTCATGACTGTGGGGATGCTGCAACAGTTGTAAGTGTGAAAAATGGTCATACGTCACTTTTTTCAGTGCCATTGTAACTTGGTCACTCCACACAAGCAAAATACCAGCAAAGGAGGGGGAAAAAACTCCAGAGAAGTTCCTGAGACAGGAAGTCTAGTCCTGCCAAGAATGTAATAAGGGTTAACGGAGAGGCAGTTTCTGTAAGCAACACCAGAATGTTTCCTTCCTGCCTTCCTTACAGGATTAGCCCAGTGATTTCTCCTAACAACCGGTTCTCCAAACTGCTTAGAATGTTAACAACCGGTTCTAGCGAATAGGTGCGAACTGGTAGAATCCCACCCCTGGACATGTCTAGTCTAAGATGAGGAGGACTAGGGGTGACATGATAGCAGAGTTTCCATACTTGAAGGGCTGCCCCAAAGAAGAGGGGGTCAACCTATTCTCCAAAACACCTCAAGGCAGGAGAAGAAACAATGGATTCAAACTAGCTAAGGAGACAAGCAGACCTGGAACTAAGGAGGAATTTCCTAACAGTGAGAATAATTAGGCATTAGAATGATTTGCCTTCAGAAGTTGTGGTTGCTCCATCCTGGAAGTCTTCAAGAAGAGACTGGACAGCCATTGTTTAAGGTAAGGATGTCCAACCTTGAGAACTTTAAGACTTGTGGACTTCAAGGCTATGCTGGCTGGGGAATTCTGGGAGTTGAAGCCCACAAGGTCCTAAAGTTCCAAAGTTGGATAAGTCTCTTACTCAAGCAGGGGGTTGGACTAGAAGACCTCCAAGGTCCCTTCCAACTCTGATATTCTGTTATGTTGTTATTCCGCTTCTAACAGCAGACTGATCCAAGAGAAAAGGAGCTGGAATTCCAGGAATCTCTTGCTGGGAGAAGGAACGGCTTTCGGCTTGTTGGACCAATAACCCGTGAGGTTGAAGTTCTTTCTGCCTCGGGCTCCAAGGAGAAGGGGAAATGTGGGTCTTGGACCCAGAAAGTCAGGGGTGGGGACAAAGCTGCCCAGAAAAGGGATGGAAGGATGCTCTGCTCCCCTACAACATTCGAAGCTGATGAAATATTTAGCCCGCTTGTGCAGGGACCTATAATTGTCATTCTAGCATCAATAATTAACAGGTAGCAGCCCTGGGCTGGCTGCAGGAGGAGAGAGGCAGAAACAGAGAGAAGTGGGAAGATGGCTCAGCCTCCACAAAGGTCCCTGAACAAGCCAAACGCCCACAATCGGCTGATAGAAAAGGATATTTATAGCCCTCAGTTGAACTGCGGGGTGTGTGTGTGTGTGTGTCTGAGCTTGGTGGTTTTCCTGCAGCCGTTTCATTACCCAACTAGGTAATATCATCAGTGCTAGGCGGGAGGGGGATTGCACAGAGGAGGAGAAGGAGGGCTGTGGTGTCCTTGGTGCTCTCTGAGGTTGCACCACCACCATCCTTCAAGCACTGATGAAGTGACCTATTGGGTCATGAAACATCTGTAAGGAAACCACCCAGCTCAGGGATCATCAAGGACCCCACTGTTCTCCTCCTCTTCCTCTTCCTCTTCCTCTTCCTCTTCCTCTTCCTCTTCCTCCTCCTCCTCCTCCTCCTCCTCCTCCTCCTCCTCCTCCTCCTCCTCCTCCTCTCTACAAACCTCCCTCCCTTCTAGCACTGATGATGTTCCCTAGTTGGCTAATGAAACGTCTGCAAGAAAACCACCAAGCTCAGATAACACCGTGGACCTCACAGTTATCCTCCTCCCCACCCCCATCACCTCCCTTCCTTCTGGTCCCCAGTTGGGTCATGAAACGTCTACAAGAAAACAACCCAGCTCAGAGAGTACCGGGTACCCCACAGTCCACCCCTGAGCTACAAATATTCTATCAATAAAACAGATGAAATTTGTATAAAACTTTCAGATGTGGCGACTTAAACTGCAAGAATTCCCTAGCCAACATGGGTGGATTTCAACTCCTGGAATTCTTGGGGAATTTTGGGAGCCAAGTCCACCCATCTTAAAGCTGCCAAGATTAAGGAATGCTGGCCTCGACCTTTCTCTTCTCGAAGGGACCCTGGGTTCAACGCCATCTCTTCTCTTGGGTCTAGAAGCCACTTCTAGAAAGGACTGTCTCTCCCCATTCTTGTAGAGGGGGAAACTCCCTAGGTTTAGCTATGGATGAAACATAAGAGTGGTAGAGGAAATAGTGGTACCCCAAGACTCTGTTGCAGGCCCAGTACTCTTCAATATCTTCATCAATGATTTGGGTGAGGGGATAAGGGGGAAACTCATAAAATTTGCAGATGACACCAAGCTGGCAGGAATAGCCAACACTCCAGAAGACAGGCTCAAGATAGAAAAGGATCTGGACCGACTTGAAGATTGGGCGCTGTCGAACGAAATGAAGTTCGGTGGTGAAAAAAGTAAGGGTCTACATTTAGGCAAGAAAACCACGCACACAGGTACAGCACAGATGGTACCCATCTCAATAGGAATTGTGGAGTGGGATCTTGGGGTCCTAGTGGACAACCCCTTAAATATGAGCCAGCCGTGAGCTGCAGCAGCCAAACAAGCCAACACATTTCTAGCCTGCATTAAAAGAGGGATAGAATCAAGATCGTGCAAAGTGTTAATTCCGCTTTATAATTCCTTGGTAAGGCCACACTTGAAATACTGCATCCAGTTTTGGTGGCCACAATGTAGAAAAAGATGTGGAGTTTGTAAAAAAAAAAAGTGCAGAGAAAAGCAAGGAAGATGAGGGGGGCTGTGGGGGGCTGGAGGCTAAATCATATAAAGAACAGTTGCAGGAATTAGGTAGTTTAATGAAAGGGAGGTCTAGGGGTGACATGATAGCTTCCAATATTTGAGGGGCTGCCACAGAGAAAATTCTCCAAAGCACCTGAAGGCAGGACAAGAAGCAAAGGACGGAACCCAATCAAGGAGAGAAGCAATCTAGAACGAAGGACAAATTTACTGACAGTGAGAACAATTAATCAGTGGAACAGCCTGCCACCAGAACTTGTGAATGCTCCAACACTGGAGGTTTGCAAGAAGAGATTAGACAACCATTTGTCTGAAATGGTGTAGGGTTCCTGCCGGAGAGGTTGGACTGGAATAGTGGTTGCCAACCAGTGGGCTGGGGATCACAGGTGGTCCGTGAGAAAATTTTGGTGGCTCACGGAGAAATGTCACCCCAAAGCACCCCGCAAGCAATTAATGTGGAGTGTGAAGGATGTGTGTTTGTGTTTATTTTCATGGTTGTGATGTGCACTGAAGATGGTGTTTGATTTCGTTGTACGAGGTGTAAACTAACTAACTAATCCAGGCTGTGCGGGAACACAAGGCTGCGTTGCCCACGTGGCCCGTGGGAACACAAGGCTTGCGTCACTTACATTGCGAGGGGAGGGGGGAAAGGGAGGAGGGGGGAACTTGCCCCACTCACCCCACGTGCCTGGCCTGGCCACCGGGCTGCTTCTTTCCACTTCTTTCTTTCTTCTGTTTTTGGCTGCACACAAGGAAAGCAGCAAAGTCTTCTTTTCTCCCCAAACTCCACCAGAAATGAGTCTTTGGGACCCTGCAAGGCCTCCTGCTCCAAGAGGCTGCGCTGGTGCAACAAGTCTCATAAAGACTCATTTCTGGTTTGGAAAGAAAGACTCTGCTGCTTCTGCTGCTTTCCTTGCATGAAGCCAAAAGTCTCTCTCTCCCTCCCTCCCTCCCTCTCTCTCTCCCCCTGAGAACGGAGCTGGAGACAATATCCTGTGATCCCAAATAAAGAATGATCGATTGGTAGGAAAACGGGGTGGGGGATTTTCCTGCTGACTTTTTTGGGGGGGATTTTCCCAGGGTCTCTGGTCCGTGGGATTTAAAATGATGAGTTTGGTGGTCCCTGAGGTCCGTAAGGTTGGTGACCCCTGGACTAAAAGACCTTGAAGGTCCCTCCCAACTTTGTTATTCTGTTAAATGTTTAGGAGTTCAGCATAGAAGTAAACTATTTCCATAGAAATTTTGGTTGAGACTAGTGGTTGGGTAGGGTTCCTGAGGTCTTTGCAGGTGGTAATCAAGAGAGGGAAGGAACAGAGGACGGAAGAAGAAAAATTCATAAATTTTGAAGGGGGTGGGAAGAAAAGAGAGGGAAGCAGCCCTCCCCACCCCAAGATTGACAGTGAATTGGTAATTTTACACATACACACCAACGCAACACGCTGCCCTCCCCTCGGATACCTCTACCTCCGAATAAAAGAGAAGGAAATAAGAATAAACACATGTCCGACTTGCTCACCTTCTTAAGTAGCAGTGGTGCATAGAAACCCAGGGAGTTAAAAATAAAGACAATGTGCATACATTAGCATGCCTAATGTGGCGCGCTCCCCATTTAACATGCAAATTCCCAGCAACGCTGCCGAACACCTTCTGTTCCGAGCGCATAAATTTGAATTCGCAATTAGAATAATCTTGTATAATTAATGAAAAGCGTCAATTTTAGCTCCTAAGTAATTTGATTAACATGTTGATAGGGCACTTACCATGCTCTCTAAACCAGAGGGGCTGGCCGCCGTTGGAGGAGAGAGGAACGCGGGATTGAGAGAAGGAGGCAGAGAAGGAGAGAAGGGGAGGGGAAGGAGGAGGGAGAGAGGGGAAGGGCACACACACACACCTGACACTCCCCAACCATGTCAGCCGGGAAGGAAGGGTTGCATGGCTAGAGAGGAGAAAGTGGGTACAATCGACTTGGAAGCCAGAAAAAGAGAAAATTAAGGCAACTTTTGAACCTTCTCCTGCCACCAGTAGCCCCCTCCCAAAAGGGAGCAGAAGCCACCCAATTTAGGTTTAGACTGGTCAAATGCAGGTAGTCCTCGACTTACAACTGCAATTGAGCCCAACATTTCTATGGCTGCGTGCATTTTGTCCCATTTTATGACCTTTCTTGCCACAGTTGTTCAGTGAATTGCTGCCGTTGTTAAAGTTAGGAACATGGTTTGTTAAGCAAATCCAGCTTCCCCATTGAAGGTCGCCAAAGGGGAATCATGTAACCCCGGGACACACTACGACCGTCATAAATACAAACCAGTTGCCAGGCGTCTGAATATTGATCATGTGGCCATGGGGATGCCACAATGGTCGTAAGTGTGAAAAACAACCATAAGTCCCTTTTTTTCAGGGCGGTTGTAACTTTGAATGGTCACTAAGTGAACTGCTGTAAGTCGAGGATTTTTCTGTACTAGAAAATGGCCAGCATGCTGATTTGGAGACTCCCATAGGAGCTCTGGCAATTATCTTCTTATTCCTCTTAGCCAAAGGCCACCTATCTTTGCAAGGATGGTGAAAGGCGTAGCCAGTTGGGGTTGCAAAAGGGCTGGGGGAGGGGGAGGGGGAAGATAGGGGACAGGGGAGCCTGAGTGGCCCTGGATGTCCTGCTGGGCCTTTGCGGAAGGAGAACGTCATGCACGAACAATCAGAGCCACACGTGAAGATTTTAAACTAGGTACTTCATTGCTCATGTCTATTTTACAGGAATCTTCCCAGACTGACAATTTCATGCCAGACTAAATAATGGAATCCAAAGGCATCTGCCTTAATGTTTGTGTCCACGTGGAGATTTCAGACTCATTCCCAATGTCAACTCATAAAATATTTCTATAGTTTTTTTCAGAGTTGCCAACAGAAAGGGAGAGGGGAGCAGTGCAGCAGTTTGCAAACCGAAACTGCGTTCCATAAATGTTTTCAAAGATAATAACTAGATGACTGAAGTTTCTGCTGCACAAAATTCTAACTGGAGAGCATGATTGATGACTCTTGACTATGGATCAGTGGTGGGATCCAAAAAAATTTACTACCGGTTCTGTGGGTGTGGCTTGGTGGGTGTGGTTTGGTGGGCGTGGCAGGGAAAGGATACTGCAAAATCCTCATTCCCTCCTCAGCCCACTAATCAGTCAGAGGTGGTATTCCAAACTACTCAACATTTCTGCTACTGGTTCTCTGAACTACTCAAAATTTCCGCTACCGGTTCTCCAGAACAGGTCAGAACCTGCTGAATACCACCTCTGCTATGGATGTGTCCCATTGGAGAATATGAATTACGATACACCCAGAGCGGTGTGGGAAAACCAGGGTCAAGGGTGACAATGAATTACGTGTCTCAGAGTCGGCTACATCCAGGCAGTGCCGGACATTTTAACTCCCAATAAATCCTTTTTAAGTTTTGGAAGTTTGGCTCGAGACTCATGATTTAAATGGGGGGAACTGCTGGAATCCTGACACCCTGCTTGACTCCTCCACTTGGCTGGGCCAGTAGAGGTAGTCCTCGTCTTATAACAGTTTAGTGACTGTTTGAAGTTACAGTGGTGCTGAAAAAAATGGCTGTTATGGACTGTTTTTCACACTTAGGACTGTTGCAACATGCCTAGGTTCTGTGATCAAAATTCATCCGCTTGGCCACTGTCTCATATTTACGATGGTTTGCAAGATCCCCTTTGTGACCTTCTGACAAGCAAAGTCAGAATCTGGGAAGCCAGATTCCCTTAACAACCATGCTCCTAACCTAACGGCAGCGATTCACTTAACAACTTTGTCAAGAAAGGTCATACAATGGGGGGAAATTTACTGAACCACGGTCTGGCTTAGCCACAGAAATTTGGGGTTGAATTGGGGCCGTGAGTCAAGGACTACGGTATTCTTAACCATTGGAGGCTTTGCATTCTCGAAGAAAGGCTGCATCTGGAAGGGCAGGTCATGTAAGGGCGTGGCGCACACACGTAAGTATGCACAGCAGAAGGGAGGGCAAAGGCCCAATCACCCGTTCTTCCTCCTGTTGCATCTTTGAAGCCTTCCTGTCGGATATGCTCAGTTTTGGGGATGGGGTGGAATCTGGATTGTGCCCCGAGATTTGCAAAGCAACGTGTAGGATGTAGTCTTGTGCTGCAAACCCCTGTTCTGTTCTGGCCCAGCTCCAAGATTTGCAAAGCTGACACCAACGAACTTGCTGGAATTTAATCTGAAGGTGGCTGGATTTTATTTTTATTTTATTTTTTTGTCCTGCGCGCGAGGAAAAACAAGCAAACGAGAGACAGCAGAAGTTAAGGAAAGGCTGAAAGATCAGCAGGGACAAAGGCAAGACAGCCTCTAATAGCTTTGATTCTTCTGCTTCTAATCTCCCCGCCGGCTTGTCAATCCTTATTCTTCTCCTTCGGCGGCCAGAGGCCTCCGCAGTAGGACTGAGTGACAGGCGGGTCTGCCCAGCTATGGGGCCTCCTCGCCCAGCTGCTGATGTTATCGGGAGCGGACAAAGGATGGGGAAATGTCAGCGTATTATCAAGACTCCCCAACTGCCACTGGGATATGCCGGGATAGGAGGGCTCTTGTCATTCCCGTGGTATTCTGTCTGGGAGAGGGAGAAAGTGACTTGCATGAGTGCGTCCACACACCGACCCACAAGTGCAGAAGGTAACAATAGGAAAAGCGTCCTGATTTCTGAGCGGAAGGGAGCAGAAGACTTGTCGAAGGGACAAGAAGGTCTGCAGACAAACCAGAAATTAACTAAACTTTGCAAGGATTGCGTAACACCCCCTTTTTCTTTCCATAGTCCCCCAGATTTAGGTCGGGCTGGTCTGCCTTTTCTGCCCCTACCCACCCTCAAATCTTCCTCCACCAGCTTCTGCTGTGTCTTAAGATACATCTGCCTTGCAGACCAAAGAGATTTCCCTTGTCTCCAAGTATGCAACAAGTAGAATTGTGGAGCTGGGAAGCATCACAAGTCACAGTGTGCACTGCAGCTGCCAAAAAAAAAAAAAGCCAATGCAATCCTAGGTTGCGTTAACAGAGGGGTGGACTCAAGATCACATGAAGTGTTAATACCACTTTATAGGGTTTTGGTGAGGCCACACTTGGAATATGGCGTCCAATGTTGGTCACCACCATGTTAAAAAAGATGTTGAGACTCTAGAAAGAGTCCAGAGAAGAGCAACGAAGATGATTAGGGGACTGGAGGCTAAGAAATACGAAGAACGGTTACAGGAATTGGGTAGGTCTAGTCTAACAACAAGAAGGACTAGGGGTGACATGATAGCTTCCCATATTTAAGGGGCTGCCACAAAGAAGAGGGGGTCACCTGAAGGCAGGACAAGGAGCAAAGGATGGAACCTAATCAAGAAGAGAAGCAACTTAGAACTAAGAAGAAATTTCCTGACAGTGAGAACAACTGATTAGCAGAAGGGCCTGTCTGCAGAAGTTGCGTGTGTGCTCCATCACTGGAGATTTTTTAAAGTTTTTAAGAAGAGATTGGGCAATCATTTGTTTGAGATGGTATAGGCTGCTTAAGATGGGGGTTGGACTAGAAGACTTCCAAGGTCCCTTCCAACTCTATTACTCTGTTATTCTGAGAAGAGGCTGAGCTGTAGGGCAGGGTTAAACCTATCATCTGTTTAGAATCATTTCGTTGTCACAAAGAACTATGTCCACGAATTTGGTTGTTCCTTATTTAGTGCCAATTGAGCTTTGACCATTATTTATTTGTTCGTTTTGTTTGTTTATTGTATCCCACTTTTATTATTTTTATAAATGCCTGAAAATGATGAACACACATTCTTTCTCCTTCCCCCCCCAGAGAAACAACCCTGTGCTGCAGGTTGGGCTGTGAGATAGGGAAGGGCTCCAGGTGAACAGCTAGCTTTCAGGCCCAAGGCAGGACTAGAATTCTCTGGCTCCTGTTGATTGGCCCAAAGTCACCCAGCTGGTTAGGTAGGACTAGTATTCATAGTCACGTGATGATTGGCCCAAAGTCACCTAGCTGGATTTCATGCTTAAGGTGGGACTAGAACTCCCTGTCTCCTGGTGATTGGCCCAAAGTCTTCCAGCCAGCTTTCTTGGCTAAGGTGGACTAGAATTCACGGACTCCTGTTTTCTAACCTTAACCACTAGACCAAACTAAAGTAAGAACTTGCAAAGAATAAGTGTTATTCTGTTATTCTGTAAGGGCCGGCCTTGCCTCCCTCTTCACTTTCTACGACTTTAACACTTCAACCAAATCTGTATTAAGTTCTGCTCATGGGTTCTGGGACAATGGCGACGTGGACATTCAGAACTGTTCTGCTGGTACTTACCTGTCAATGATGACCGGATCGGAAGGGGTCTCGTTGCGATTTCCACAACTTTTCTTGTCACAGCAGCGGCTGTTGGGTGGGAGAAAGAGAAGGACAGTCAGGGCAAAGGAGAAACTCAAGATGGCAATGACCCTCCCTGAACATCAAAAGAAAGACCGGCCATCAACTCTCTGAATGAAAGACACGGCAAAGAAGAAGGCGTTAGGCATCTGATTAGATCAGCATGTATGGACAGTCCCTGACTTACAATGGTTCATGTAGTGGCCATTCGAAGTTACAAGGGCACTGAAAAAAGGGACTTAAGGACCGTTTTTTCCACACTTAGGACTGTTGCAGCATCTGGGTTGTAGGCCACCCAGCAAAAGTCTGATCTGCTTCCAGTGTTGTCAGAATGCAAAAAGGCTACGCAAGGAGATGATTGTTGTAGAGAAGAGCTTTGTTAAATGTTTGGTGTAGAGAAAACCAGAATCGGCTGGCAGTCCTGAAGTGTGATTTAATTAATCAGAACCAATAGTCTTGCTTCCACTTCTACTTGGATATGTCCTAAGTTTTTATAATTAGCCTTCCTTCCTTAACTTCCTCCTCCCTCCCTTCCTCCCTCCCATCTTATCCTCCCTCCCTCCCTTCCATCCATCCTATTGCCCTCCTCTGTCTCTCCGTCTCTCCCTCCCTCCCTGATTCCTCCCTTCCTTCCCAAAGCCACCCTGATTCTTCCTCTATTCCCTTAATTATTTAGGCTTGCCAGATAGAATTGAAAGGCTCTATAAAGATACTACTAAGAGCCGAGGTGGTGAGGTGGTTAGGATGCAGTACTGCAGGCTACTTCTGCTGACTGCTGGCTGACTGCAATTTGGCAGTTCGAATCCCACCAGGTTCAAGGTTGACTCAGCCTTCCATCCTTCCAAGGTGGGTAAAATGAGGACCCAGATCGTTGGGGGGAAAATGCCAACCCTGTAAACTGGCTAGAGAGTGCTGTAAAGCACTGTGAAGCGGTATATAAGTCTAAGTGCCATTGCTATCACTACTACTATGTTCATATTTATGTTTCGGAAATCTGAAATACCGGATGTCTCCACGCGTCGCCTTTTCCTCAAGTTCCCTCCTGAAAAGAGTCAGCAGAGAAATCAGCGCTCGGGGTGGGGGGCTGAGGGGGCTGGGTCAGTTTGCAACTTGGTTCTTCTTGCCACAAAAAACCCTCTGGAACTTGGTTTGCCTCTCAAGGACAGAGAGCAAAACTTGCAAACCATTGGGTTCCTCATCCATTGGGGGCAGGGGACAGTCAAGAAAGGCACCTCCCCCACCCCCACTAGATTTCCTGCATGAGAAACTGGTCATAAAGTAGAGCATCCGATTTTCCTCATAAAAATTTGGCCACAAAGGCTGTGCAGTGGTTTGGGTTGTGTTCTAAAAAAAAAAAAGTGTTTTGCTGCATATGGGGCTTGGAAGAAGCACCCCTGCATCTCTTTAAAGCAACCACATCTTTTCACAGAAAGCAGATGTTCCATCCAGGGAAAAGAAGCAGATGCTTTAAAGAGATGCCGACAGAGACTAACACTCCAAATCTGATGCCAAGTTTGAACACTGGAAACAGGACTTGGGTTCCCCTTCGTGGTCAAGACACACTGTTTTGCAAGAAAATACATAATGGAATAATAGAGTAACAAAGTTGGGAGGGACTTTGGAGGTCTTCTAGTCCAGCCCCCCTGCTCAAGCAAGAAACCTTATACCAAACATAGTGAATCCAGGGATGAAAAATCACTAATGCAGCCGCCAACTTGGATTTCTGGATTTATCCTCCCAAAAGAGAAAGATGGAGAAACTGACCGGATCTTGTCTCAGCATTAAGCTTTCTTGCCTTTGTGCACTACACTTTTGAGATTCCCTAATCCCTACCCAATTACTGTTTTCTCAATCATTAGAACAAGTACCATTCCTCATATTAAATATAATTAATCGCTGATCTGATAAACAGCCGAGAGCTCTAAATTCACCCCAATTCCCCTCGGGGGACCGGCAATTCCATCCGTCGTTCCATAAACAACAAAACCAAAAGCGTACATGGAAGGCACAATATTTTGCCCTCCCAAGTCGCTCCTACAGCTCCCGAGCCACCCCACCTATTCCCTTAGCCCCCAGGGTCATTAGCAAGGTTCCTGAAGATCAATTAGCCCTCCAACTTGGCAACCAGGCAGCCCTGCTAATTTGCAAAACACCAAGAGCGAACAGCCGTAAACAAAGCAACAAAGCGGGGCGTTAATAGGTCGCTGGGGAGTTTGGCTGTCTAGGGAGGCTCCTTCACACACCTCGGGTGAGCCCACCTCCCAGCACTTGGTGAGGGAGGCACCGGTCCCCCCCACACTCCTCCTGGCTGGTCCTGGGTGCGAATGTAGCCACAGAGGGAACATAGACACGCACAGCCTGCCCAGCCTGAGTCCAGGGGTTCCTCTTAAGCCTTCTCTCTGCAACATGGTGGCATCCGTGTGTGTGCCCAATCTTTTGAGTTCAAAAGCACATCAGAGTGCAAGATCTGGATCCTGCAAAGGCTTGGTGTGAGGTTTCCCACCTCTTGGACCTAGAAATCAGGATAAGAAGGAGGATGAAAGAGAGACTCTAGAAAGAGTGCAGAGAAAAACAACAAAGATGATTAGGGAACTGGAGGCTAAAATATATGAAGAACGGTTGCTGCAATTCAGTTTAATTCTAGTTTTAATGAAGAGAAAGGCTAGGGGTGAGATGATAGCATCATTCCAGTATTTGAGGGGCTGCCACAAGGCAGAGGGGGCCAAATTATTTTCCAAAGCACCAGAAGGCAAGACAAGAAACAATGGATTGAAACTAATCAAAGAGAGAAGCAACCCGGAATTGAGGAGAAACTTCCTAACAGTGAGGACAATTAACCAGTGGAACAGCCTGCCACCAGAGGTTGTGGATGCTCCATCACTGGAGGTCATTAAGAAGAAATTGGACAACCATTCATCTGGAATGGGATAGGTCCAAGGTCCTTTTGAACTCTGTTATTCTGTTAGTATCCGTGAGAACACATAGGACAGGTGTGTCCAACTTTGTCAACATGGCTGGCTGGGGAATTCTGGGAGTTGAAGTCCACACGTCTTAACCTTGCATGGTTGAACATCCCTGATAAGGAGCAACATCCCAGGTTCCCCACCCGCTCACCTTCTCTTGCAAAATCAGTCCCACAGCTGCACAATTAAGACACACTGACCCTTCCCCCTCCTAAAACTGCAGTGCATTTATGGGCTCCAGAACAGCCTTGTTAATAAGATGGCTTTACACTTGTGTAGCCAAAAACCATCAGGAGGAGCTTGGTGGCTCTAACTTTATTAAAAGGCGCACGTATTTGTCAGCTCCAGCTCTCTTGGCCGGAAAAGCTTCATCCGAGAAGCTCGGGGTGAAAGCTTTTCAATAAGAATTTCTTGGACCGGAAAAAGATGCTATCGGGAAACGCCTGCCGATTTTGCTTGCACACTGAAGGTGACACAATGCCTTTCTCACAACGCCGGGAATGAGGAGCACCTGGATAGAATGGAAACCCAGCAACCTGCAAGGTGCTTTTCCTACAGTGTTGACATTTTGGGGGACTTGAGGATCTGTGCATCACCTTCTCGTTGTGTAAAGATGGGTCTCAGAGCTGCATTTTTCTTTTAGCTTTCCTTCCTTCCCTCTTTCCTTCCTTCCCACTCTTTCATCCCTCCCTCTTCTTCCTCCCACCACTCCTCTCCTTTCTCCCTCCCTCCTTCCTTCTCTCTCCCCCTCCCTCCTCCTTCCTTATTTCTCTCTCCTTCCTCTTCCCCCTTTCCTTCCACTTTCTTTTTCTCTCCCTCTCCCCTTCCCTATTTCCCTCTCCTCCTCCTTCTCCCTCCCTCTCTCCCTCCCTTTCTCTCCCTCTCCCTCTCCCTCCTTTCCTCTCCTTCCTCTCTTCCCTCCCTCTTTCTCCTCTACTACTTTTCCTTCTATTCCCTTGGAGTGATTCTGTATTTCCAAAGCCAGGACTGGTGAGATTTGACCAGGTTAAAACCCTTGCGATTGTGGCTCAGAGGAACAAACTTCCTACAAACCATGACTACAAACCTGGGTTAAAATGCTCCTTGTTGCTCTTAATTTAAGCCACTTCCCCAAGGCCACATGAACCAGGTGAATAAGAACAGCAGAACTATCAATTTAAACTAGACCCAAAAGATTAATCCTGGACAGTCTTGTTATTAATTCAGAATGTCAGACAAATTTTGCTGCAACAGGTCAAATGTCCAACCAACCCAGCACTGGGCAGCCAAACCCCCTTTTCTGAAATCTAAAAATGGCCATGGCTGCTTTGAATTTTTCTGTTTCTCCATTTCCCCCCTTGGTGATGTGCAGCAGGGATCTTCAGTCACAGTCATGGTCTCCATTTTAACCTTTTTGACCCCTGACCCATCTAACCTTTTTGACCCCTGCTTCTAAGGTCCTCCTTAATCCCACCCATGACCAGCTGTGTCCCTTACCACCACGCCCGAGCACAACTTACCTGCACATGATCTCGTGAGTTAACAACACGCGGCACATCTCTGGGTTCTTATCTTGACCTTCGTAGATGATGGCCTGCAATCAAAGAGGAGACACAACATTAGGAAGGACCCAGATAGTTGCAGACCTGCTGCAGAAGAGCATAGGTGGTCATTCTGGACAGGGCTTCAGTTCTCAGTATCAATTAAGGCTTCCTTCCTTCCTTCCATCCATCCAAAATTCTAGGTCTTCCTTCCTTCCTTCCCTCCCTCCCTCCTTCCTCATTCTCTTTTTCCTTCCTTCCTTCCTTCCTTCCTTCCTTCCTTCCTTCCTTCCTTCCTTCCTTCCCTCCCTCCCTCCCTTCTCTTCTAGTCCTCCCTTATTCTTTTCCTTCCTTCCATCCAAATTTTGTCTTTCCTTCCTTTACTCCCTCCTTCTTCATTCTCTCCTTTTTCCTTCCTTCCTTTCTTCCATTCTTCCCTCATTCTTTTTCCTTCCTTCCTTCCCTCCCTCCATCTGTTCCTTGCTGAGCACCCTCGACTGTCTCAGTTGGGTCATCAGGAGAGGTGAGGCATTTCTGTCCTGGACAGCCGCATCTCCACCAGCTTCTGAGAACATAATGGTTACTTCCCAGTAGACATCTACATGCAAGGTTGTCTTTTAAGACTGTGTGCTGCAGCCCTTGCATGAAGATGTCTACAAGGAGACGGCCATCATGTTTTGGGGGCCTTCTCCAAAGCAGCAACCCATCATCTCATCTTGCTTGTCTTCCTGCATGTGGTCAACTTCCAGGAACTGACTTGCAGCAGAGAGAAACCTGAAGGGAACATTGTAAGGTGCATCAGTCCCAACTAAACATAGCCTCAGTCTAGCACTCAGCTCTAAAATGAAAACTGGACTGCCCTCAATGTCAACTCGTAAATCATTCCTATGCCTGTTTCCGAGTTGCCATAAGAAGGAGGGGGGGAAAGGCCTGAGGGAGCAGTGCGACAGATGAAGGCCAGAAGCACATTCCACGCTTATCTTGTGGAGATTGTAGCCTAGGCTACTGGATCTTCTGCCTCCGAAAATCCTTCATTGGAGAGTGTGATTGATGACACCAAGCCCATGAAGTGTTTTGTTGGAGAATCTGATTTATGACACACCCTCGTTGTGGGCAATTTTTGGAACCATGACACTCGATTTAATACAATGCAATGTGAGACCATTAATGGCGGCTTGGTCCGCTGGCTGCAATTTACCCGGCGCGTTGAAGAAAGCTTCCAAATGTAGTTGTGTTTGCACAACTGCCAAAGCTTGGTTGACTTTAACTGTGGGTTTTTTGGGAGAGGTATATAATATTTATCAAGGTGCCTTGTGCAAGTGCCACCCTTGAGGTTGGATGAGACATTGGTGTATTGAGGGGATGCGGCAAACAAGTTGATTCAGGAACAAAATTCAACGTGGCTGGATTACTGCACATGGGGCTGGCCTTGAAGACAATTCAATTGGAAAATTCAGCCATCCAGCACACACTGTAGCCAATGTTCCCCTTGACCAATCCTGGTTCTGTCACATGAGGTTGTGGTCGCAGGGGGCTCTAATGGCTGTTGCTGAGCTTGTGAGCGCAATTCGCAGAACATAGAATAACAGAGTTGGAAGGGACCTTGGAGGTCTTCTAGTCCAACTCCCTGCTTGAGCAGGAGATGCTATACCATTTCAGATAAATAATTCTCCAGTCTCTTTCTGAAAGCCTCCAGTGGATGCAGTATTCCAGTTCTTGACTTACAACCATTTTGTTTAGTGACTGTTCGAAGTTACAGCGGCATTGAAAAAAGCGACTCACTATGATCGCTTTTCACACTTGCAACCACTGCAGCATCTCCAGGGTCACGTGATCAAAAATTCAGACGCTTGGCAACTGACTCATATTTATGATGGACACAGTGTCCTGGGGTCATGTGATCTTCTTTTGCGACCTTCTGACTAGCAAAGTCAAAGGGGAAGCCAGATTCACTGAGCAACCATGTTATTAACTTAACAACTGAAGTGCTTCCCTTAACAACCCTGGCAGGAGAGATTGTAAAATGGGGCAAAACTCACTTAATGACTGTCTCGTTTAGTTGCAGAAATTTGGGGCTCCATCGCCATCATAACCCGAGGACTACCAGTTAATTTGAATAATGCCAGGGTTGGAGAACAGTTGGATTTCCTGACAGCAGAGCCATCTTTATTTATTTTTTTAACGGAGCATTATTCTCTTCCTTCTTTTCATTTTAACATCAAGCATAAATCCAGACCTCTGGGAGAAAATCTAGGGTTCAAAAAAAAAAGCCAGGAGTCGGATACTCCTTGGTGCAAAGTAGGTGTTAAACACCCGCTGTCCCATCTGGGCTGGGCGCTCTTAACACCCAGCCAGGAATCTGCCTCTCCACTTAATGGTGTTGATTAATAAGATGGAAAGTTAATGAAGCATCTTCAATTATTTGCAAGAATTAATTCCCTGGGACTCCTTTTCCAGAGTGAGCTCATTCAGAGTGTGCAAATTCTGAGAGTGATTTGCTTTTGCATCAAATGGAGACTGGATTGCATTTTTTTTTTAATTACATTTATATGCCGCCCTTCTCCGGAGACTCAGGGCAGCTTACAATTTTTTGGGATACAACCCAGTGCGCTCAGCAATAGCCTTCATTCCATTGTATATGCCTTATTACTAAGCGGCATTTTACAAAGTCAGCTTATTGCCCCCAACAATCTTGGGTCCTCAATTTACCTACCCCGAGAGGATGGAAGGCTGAGTCAACCTTGAGCCTGGTGGGATTCGAGCCTACAGCAATTGTAGGCAGCTGGATCTTAAGAGCAGGCATTTAACAGCCTGAGCCACCAAGGCCCATTTGTCCTCCACTATCCCAAAGGTGCTTTTTTTCTCAAGAGGCAACTGGACTTTCTGGGTTGTTTTTTTTTTTTTGAAGACGTTTCGCTTCTCATCCAAGAAGCTTCTTCAACTCTGAGCTCTGAACTGAAGAAGCTTCTTGGATGAAAAGCAAAACATCTTCAAAAGGAAAAAAAAAACCAGAATTCCAGTTGCCTCTTGAAAAAAAAGCACTCTTGGGACAACCATGACCTGAATGACTGAGAATCTCCATAGACATTTTCCTCCACTAGAAAATTTTAGGAAAAGGCCTAATTTTGGCGGGGAAATGATCAAAAGTTCTGTCTTTTCATAACGCGGGTTAATGGGGACATTTAATTTTATCTGATCCTGGGTAGATCAAAGATCATATGTTGTGATGATTTGTGGTAAATAAGAAACCATTGTATTTCTAGGAGTAAATACAATACAGGTAGTCCTCAACTTACGACCACAATTGAGCGCCAAATGCATGCTGCTAAGGGAGAAATTTGTTAAGTGAGTTTTGCCTCATTTTATGACTTTTCTGGCCACCTTTGTAAGTGAATCACTGCAGTTGTTAAATTAGTAAAATGGTTGTTCAGTGAAACCGGCTTCCCCATTGACTTGGCTTGTCAGAAGGAAGGTCGTAAAAAGGGAGCAAAACTCACTTAATGACTGCCTTGCTTAGCAATGGAGATGTTGGCCTCAGCTGTGCCCATAAGTCGAGGACCATCTGTACGGTCGAGACGGTGGGAAGGCCATGTCTCCTTGTGAAAAGAAGCTGTTCATTGCGGCTTCCTCCAAACGACAATTCCCAGTGTCCTTTCGAGGAGCTTGTGATGGGCGTTGTGGTGTGTGTTTGTGTTGTGGCCCACCGGCGGCTGACGGAGCGGGCAGCAGAGTCGGATGGTAGCGAGGAAGTTGGAGAGGAACCTGGGCCAGTCCTGGAGGCTGAGGAAGGCTCGGACGAGGGCTCTGCATCGGAGGCAGAGATGGGGCCAGGGCAGGCTGGCAGTCATCAGCTGCCTTCGGGCTCAGACAGCAGTGAGACAGGGGGGTTTCTGGAACCAGTTCCCAACCTGCACATGTGCAGGGCTACCAGAAGACAAGAACAACTGAGAAAGCAGGGTTGACTCAGGAGTAAGGCCACACTTCGGAGATGATTGGCCCCTTCCATAGGACATAAAAGAGGAGTGAAGGGGACGTGAGCCTTTGCAGGAAGCAATTAGTTCGCCTGGTCAATTCAAGTTCTGTTTGACTCTGTATCAAGTTTGGCCTTGCTCTGCGTCTGGCAATTCGTTCTCTGGTAGCATTCCAAGTGTGATAAGGTGGGTGTTTATCAACATTCCCCTGAATGATTATCAACATTCCCCTGAATGTTCCCCTGAAACATTCCCATTTATTACCATGGCTGTGAATGAACGTAATTCACAGCCATGGAAATAAAAGAGGTTTTGCCGGAACTAAGATTGTGTTTTATGCTTTCTAAGGAAGTCTAGGTCAGAACAGTTTGTTCTGAATCCCAGATCTATCAACTCTGAACCTTTTAAGCCCAGCCAAAGACATGTTAAGGATGCTTCCCCATCGCACCCCAAGCACAGGGTGTTGTTACCTGCTTGGACATGGAGTCAATGAGTCGTACGTAGAGATCTTGCTCGGTTCGAAGCCCTGGGAAAAAGCAAAGTTGGTTTAGAACAGCATGTCTCAAGGTGGCGACTTGAAGATGGATGGACTTCAACTCCCAGAATTCCCATGTTAGCCGTGCTGGCTGGTGAATTCTGAGAGTTGAAGTCCACCTCTCTTCAAGTTGTCAAGGCTGAGAATCACGGCACAGCAGCTCAAGACAACCATCCCCCTTTTTTCAATGCTCACAACAACCCTGCAAGGTAAGTCTCCACGGTGTTTAACCCTCTGCCTCTCCGGCCTGGAGAGTTTCAAACTGGGCCATTTGAAGACACGTCAACTTCAACTCCCAGAATTCCCTAACCAGAATTCCAGGCTGGGGAATTCTAAGAGTTGAAGTTCGCTTTTTGTAAAGTGGCCACGTTTGGGGAAAACGTTCTAAAAGTTTCAAAGCCGCACCGAATGTCTATTATAACTTGGCATTCAATGCTGCAAAATGTAATTTTTTTTTAAGAAGACGAGCGAGCTGTGAAAAGCAACCAAGATAACGCAAGCAAGGATGCAGAACTGTTTCTGCCTGCTTTGAAAACAGAATAAGTGAGTAACAGAATTGGAAGGGACCTTGGAGGTCTTCTAGTCCAACCCCCTGCTCAAGCAGGAGACCCTGGGCTAGACCATTCCAAATAAATGGCTATCCAACTTTCTTCTTTAAAACCCCCAGTGTTGGAGCACCCACAGCTTCTGGTGGCAGGCTGTTCCACCGGTTAATTGTTTCTCACTGTGTGAGGAAATTTCTCCTTAGTTCTAGGTTGCTTCTCTTCATCCATTGTTTCTTATCCTGCCTTCTGGTGCTTTGGAGAATGGCTTGGCTCCCTCATCTTTGTGGCAGCCCCTCAAATATTGGAACACTGCTACCATGTCACCTCTAGTCCTTCTCTTCATTAAACTGGCCATACTCAATTCCTGCAATTGTTCTTTCTATGTTTTACCCTCCAGTCCCCTAATTGTTGTTCTTCTCTGTGCTCTTTCTCAGGGGGCTGGATGGGTTTCTTACAAATGCTTTAGACAAGTTTTACTTCGAATTTGCAAGAAGTCCAGAGTTTGGTTAAAAGAGGAGACCCCCAAGTGCTGACCTCCAGCCCTTGTGTACCCACCAAATTGGGATGAGTTTGGGGGGGGGATGTCCTTTCCTCGGCTGCTTGCAAATATTATTATTTATTATTTATTATTATTTATTAAATTTATATCCCGCCTCTCTTCCCCCATCGGGGAACTCGAGGCGGGTTAGGGTTAGGGTTATACCTTGCAAGCTTCTGAAGCCACCATGAACTCTGTCCTAACTATCTGACTGCCGGTGGAAGGTCAAGACAAAAGTTGGATGAGCAAATGTATCTCAGAAGCTTCTATCTTCCGAGTAGCCTTCACCACAGCACTGAACTGAAGTTGTAGGGTCCTTACCGTTACTGTACAGCAACTGCAGCCGGTAGTGAATGCCATTGTTGGTTTTCTCTCCATTCTGTTCCTGTCAGGAGGGAAGGAGGAATGAAAAAAGCTGCACAATGGATATTTTCCACCTGGTGTTCCTCAGGGACACGGTTAACCAGGAACGGTAGGCAAGTGGGAGGTGCTTTTTCTTTGGAGGTACAAGAAGCTGGAAGGGGATTGGATAAACTGGGATTGTCCCCTGCTTTCTGAGTCTTGGGGAAATCCCTGGTCTTCCTTTTGCCAAGATGGGGAGTTTGGGAAAAGGAGAGGGAAGAGATGTCTTCTTCTGAAAGTGCCTCTTGGAGAAATTAGCTTGGGGTGCAAGCATCCTCTTTTTCCTCTTTTCTACCTCCTTCTCTTACCTTGACATCCTGTCCAGTCTGATCCATTCCTGAGCCCCCTCCCCACCAGTCTCTCACTCACTGTCTTTTTCTTTGTCTCTTTCTTTCTCTTTCCCTCCCTCTTCTCTTCTTTCTTTCTTTCTTTCTTCCTTCCTTCCTTCCTTTCCTTCCTTCCTTCTTTCTTTCTCTCCTTTTCTCTTTTCTTCTTTCTCTTTTCTTTCTTCTTTTCTCTTCCTTTCTCTTTCCTTTTTCCTTCCTCTTCTTCCTCTCTCACTTTCCTTTCTTTCTTTCTTTCTTTCTTTCTTTCTTTCTTTCTCTCTCTCTTTCCTTCCTTCCTTCCTTTTTCTTATCTACCTCTGTGTGTGTGTGTGTGTGTGTGCATGTCTATAATATACGTGTGTGTGTGTGTGTGTGTGTGAAAATCTAGATGGCACTCCTCAAATATGCCCTCAGTGCCCTACAAATGTCGTCTTTATTAGATGAAGATTTTTGCCCAGAGATCATCTAACTGTATGGAAAACTAGATTTCTAGCATGGAGTGGAAGTATCATAGTTGATAGTTTTAAATAGCCATTTATACTGCACTAAGTAGCTAGCTTGACAGAGTGAGCAGAGAAGGACAAAAAGGCCATTTTAATCAAAGGGATTTTATTGAGTTTTGTTTCTACTTGAAAACAGATTCTGGACATTTTGTTGGAAACTGAAAAAAAGGGAACTTGGATGTTGATGATTACAATGGTTTTGTTATTATAGGAACAGCTTAAAAATTTGTGAAGTATAAAGCAAAATGTTATGGTTGTGGGGTTGTTTGCATTTTACCTGGCTGAAAAAAAAATCAGGATTCATGTTTTTTCTCTCTCTCACTTTCTCTGGGTTTTCTAACATTTGGGTTTATTTGTATTTATATCTTGGAATGACACTTAATAAAATGTATTTAAAATATTAACCTGGTAGCTTTGGGTGAAGGCTTAATGAAGAGGAATTTTCACTCCCTTTTTTAAAAGATAGATATAGTTTATAATGTTATAAGTCATAATGATATCTTGCAGCAAAATTCCCTTTATGCTATTTGAGATTCTTGGGTATTCCTGCTTGCCACTTATTCCTGGTAATTTTTTTTCTTTTATAGCTGGGTCTCCTGTGGCTTATCTTTTCCTTCCTTCCCCCTCCTACAAATGTTCAATAATAAAATAAATACATGAATGAAAAAGGCGCTCAGGGAGCCATCGAGGATGTTTTCAATTTTACTCCAACAACCGTCTAGCTTGGCCACATTCTGATGACTACAGGCAAAAAAATATTGAAATAATTGCAACTGGAAGGGTTGGAGGATATTCTATCCTGACTATTTCCTGTGTGTGTGTGTTGTGTGTGTGTGTTTGGGGAGACATTTACAAAAACCAAGCACGAGTCTGGACCTTACTCTGTCCTTCTCCACAAAGTCGATGAAAGACGTCCTCTCGATCTCCACTGGCTGTCCATGGCGGTCGTACATGGCAAGCACGAAGTGGAAAAAGTTGGATTTCCTGAGGTTAGATGGTGGCTGTTTTTCAAAGTGGGCCCGAGCCAGCCCAATACCACTGTGGAAGGGAGAGAAAGGAGAAAAAAAGGTGTTTAAGCAGCTGCAACAGAGAACATCTGCAGGGGCTGAGCTCACCCTCCCTTTCTATGCCAAAAAAGAATAGAATAACAGAGTAATAGAATAGCAGAACAACAGAGAAACAGAAAAACAGAATAACAGAATAACAGAGTAGCAAATAACAGAATACAGAACAACAGAAGAACAGAGTAATAGAATAACAGAACAATAGAGTAACAAATTACAGAACAGCAGAAAACAGAATAGCGGAATAACAATACCAGCGTAACAGAGTAACAGAATTGCAGAATAACAGTAACAAATAACAGAATATAGGAAAACAGAATAGCAGAATAATAGATAGCAGAATAACAGAATAGCAGAATAACAAAGTAGAATAACAGAGTAACAAATAACAGAATAGCAGAAAACAGAACAGCAGAATAATAGTGCAGCAGAATAACAGAATAACTGAATAACAGAATAGCAGAATAACGAAGTAACAGAATAACAGAATAACAAATAAAAGAATAGCAGAAAGCAGAACAGCAGAATAACAGATCAAAAGGGTTGGGAGGGACCTTGGAGGTCTTCCAGACTATCTTCTTCCGCAGGTAATCTGACATACAACCACAATGGAGTCTGCCCATGTTACCTAGTTAGGTCATGAAATGTCTGCAAGAAAAGAACCAAGCTCAGAGAGCAAACAAGGACCTGCAGCTCCAAAGGAGTTCCCAATCTTGGAACGTTGAGAATTTCAATCCAGAGAAACATCTAAATAACATCGGGTAGGCAGGTTTGTCTCATTGCTCTTTCCCCCCCTTGTTTTGTGAAGAGGCTTCCTCTGAAAGCTCCCAGATAGCCATTTGCAGGGGGAAAAAATCCAATGTTTCTTATTTACACACCAGGTTTCATTCCTCTGAATGGCATCCTTTTGGGTGCACAACATTGTGCCTTCCATTATAGCAGAGGGCAAAATTCACACCACATTTAACAACTTTGCCATGGGTGGCCTGAGGAGGACAAGTTCTTTGTACCCTCCCTCCAAATGGAACTTCATCTACAGATAGTCCTCACCTTATGACCACAATTGAACCCAACATTGGTGTTGCTAAGCGACACACTTGGCCAATGTGTTTTGCCCCATTTTAGGACCTTTCCTGCCACCGTTTCTAAATGAATCCCTGCAGCTGTTAAGTTAGTGACATGATTGTTCCGTGAATATGGCTTCCTTTGCTTGTCAGAAAGTCACAAAAGGGGATCACATGATCCCGGGACAGTGCGACCATGATCACATGACCACGGGGATGCTGCAACAGTCGTAAATATGAAAAATGGTCATAAGTCACTTTTTTTTCAGTGATGTTGTAACTTTGAATGGTCACTAAATTGTCACTAAATGAACAGTTGTATTTTTAGGCCTGGATCTATATTTGTCAAGCCTGGAACTGCAGATTTTCTGCAAAGAAAGCACATGTTGGTGATATAATAATCTCTGCCATAGTTGAGAAACGACCACTGTGAGCATTACAATCCAGACAACAAATACTTTAAACTCCTGGGAACTATAATCAACACTTTAGACACCTGGACTTGCACAGAAATGAAAAAGCAGAAATTTCAGCTGCTTTGCAACTTGGCGAAAGTAATGTTAGGTATAAAGGAAATTTACTGCATTGGTTTCATTTATTTGGGGAATTAAAGTACAATGCCAATCTGCAAAACCCATCTGCGAGAGGGCTGGAGTGGGGGAAATCATAAATGAAGGAGAAATTTTAGGAGATTAAAGGAAACCTGAGACAGACCCAGCTGTAGGAAACAGCTGTCTGGAAACCCAAAACCCAACTGGGGCCTGGTACAGGTAGTCCTCAACTTACAACCACAATTGAGCCCAAAATTTATGTTGGGTAAGTGAGATAGTTGTTAAATGAATTTTTCCCTATTTGATAACCTTTCTTGCCACAGTTATTAAGTGAATCACTGCAGTTAAGTTAGTAATAACAATAGCACTTAGACTTATATACCGCTTTATAGCCCTTTCTAAGCGGTTTATAGAGTCAGCATATTGCCCCCAACAATCTGGGTCCTCATTTTACCCACCACGGAAGGATGGGAGTCTGAGTCAACCTTGAGGCTAGTGGGATTTGAACTGCCAAATTGTAGGCAGCTGGCTGCAGAAGTAGCTTGCAGTACTGCACTCTAACCACTGCACCACAGAGGCTCATAGTAACCTGGTTGTTAAGTGAATCCGGCTTTGCAATTGCCTTTGCTTGTCAGAAGGTCGTAAAAGAGGATCATGTGACACTGCAACTGTCATAAATATGAGTCAGCTGGTAAGTGTCTGAATTTTGAACATGTGACCACGGGAATGCTGCAATGGTCATAAATGTGAAAAACGGGCCCTAAGTCACTTTTTTCAGGGGTGCTGTAACTTCGAAGGGTCACAAAATGAACTCTTGTAAGGACTACCTGTAGTTATCTTTGAAAGACTACATATAAATTTTCTAAACAATTAAATAAATAAAATGTCAACCAGCCCAACTTATAGAGAGGTTGATGCCTATAAAAGTCTTAAAACCTGAACATGCAACACAGAAACAGACCCCAAAACAGATTAAGAAAAATGAAAAAAAATAAAATTCCTCTGGGATTTTAGAATTCAGACAGACAAGCTCCTGCCACAAAACACTCCAGACTTAACAATTGTTGATTAGAAAGACACACACACACACACACAAGTCTGGATAACGGACATGACAGTAGCAGGAGACAGCAGAATAGAAAGAACTGGAGAAGGTAACAAAATTCAGAGACTGTGGCAAAAGCAAGCAAAGGTGGATGCAATACCTTGGATGCAATCCCAAAACAACTGCACTACTCCTTGAACACCATCGGCATTGACAAATTCACCACCGGTCAATTGCAAAAGGTAGTTTGGCTTGGAAGAGCTGACATCCAGTGAGGATACCTTTCGTTAACTCAAACAAGCACATCTGCCTATCCCAGGTCCTTGGGAAGGACTCCATTGGTGGGTAAAAATGCCAAGCCCAGTCCAAACATCTGGCTGACTGTATGACCAGGGGTGGGATTCTACCAGTTCGCACCTATTCGCTAGAACCGGTTGTTAACATTCTAAGCAGTTCGGAGAACCGGTTGTTAGAAGAAATTACTGGCCTAATCCTGTAAGGAAGGCAGGAAGGAAACATTCTGGTGTTGCTTACAGAAACTGCCTCTCTGTTAACCCTTATTACATTCTTGGCAGGACTAGACTTCCTGTCTCAGGAACATCTCTGGAGTTTTTTCCCCCTCCTTTGCTGGTACTTTGCTTGTGTGGAGTGCCCATTCAAAGTTACAATGACACTGAAAAAAGTGACATGACTGTTTTTCACACTTATGACTGTTGCAGCATCCCCACAGTCATGAGAGGCCAGGCGAGGAGATGCGTTCCTCGATGTGAGTGATATTGAGTTGGCCACACCCAGCCAATAACATGACCACCAAGCCATGTCCACCCAGTCACATGACCACCAAGTCATGCCCACCACCTAAGCCACACCCACAGAACCGGTTGTTAAAAATTTTGAATCCCACCCCTGTGTATGACCAACCATGATCAATATTATTCAGATTATTCAGGGAGGGGGGAGTGGGAGGGTGGAAGGAAGGAGGGAAGGAGGAGGAGATAGATGGGAGGGATGGATGAATGAATGGAAGGAAGGAAGGAAGGAAGGAAGGAAGGAAGGAAGGAAGGAAGGAAGGAGATAGGGGGGAGGGATGGAGCGAAGGCAGAAAGTAGAAGGAAGGATGAGAGGAGATAGTTGGGAGGGATGGAGGGAAGGAGATAAAGAGGGAAGGAAGGAAACAGAAGGGAGGAAGAGAAGGAGATGGGAGGGATGATGGGTAGGAGAAAAAGAGGGATGGATGGGTGGAAAGAAGGAAATAGATGGGGGGATGGAGGGAAGGAGATAAAGAGGGAAGGAAGGGAAGAGAAGGAAGGGAAGGAGATGGAGGGATGGAGGATAGAAGAAAAAGAGGGATGGATGGATGGAAGGAAGGAAAGATGGAAGGATAGAAGGAAGGAAGGAAGGAACTAGGTGGGAGGGATGGACGGAAGGAGAAAAAGAGAGGAATGAAGGAAGGAAGTCTTCTTTTTTTGGTCCAAAGCAAGCGACAGAGGTAGTGGCAGTAAGAAAATGTATTCAAATTAAGTCAATCAGTTAAAAGGGAGATGATTAATCAACCAGGAATTCTTCCACTGGCCCTCATTTTTATGCATTAAGGTATTTTGCACCGGCGCATGAGCCTTGATACGAACTGAAAACTCCCTTTTCATCCTTTTTTTCCTTTTTTTTGAATCCACCCAAACTTCCAGATACGCATTTCAGAATGACAGAATGACAGAATAATAGCAATATTCTGTCATTATTATTATTTGTACATTATCAGTAATAACAGAATAGCAATATCAGAGTTGGAAGGGACATTAGAGGTCTTCTAGTCCAACTGTCTCCTGTTCAAGCAGGAGACACTACACAATTTCGAACAAATAGTTGTTGTTAAGATAATTTAAATGTATCGGTGGAGTTGTACAATTTGCCAGAACGCACAACTGTAGCTGATTGACGGGAGAGAGCTGAGGCAACCTGTGCTGTGATTGGTCGCTGTGGGCAAAAGGGGGCATTTCCTTCTTTCCCGCCTTTTTCTTCTGTGCTAGGTGATTTACCTCATGAGGATGTTCCCGGGTGGACTTTACCTCATGATGCTCCTATCTTGACTGATATAAATATAGATGTTAAATACATACTTATGTTAAATATATACTTACATACTACAAGTTCGGATCAACGTCCATGACTTCATTTGGATAGCTGCTGCACAATTCCCTGACACTTGTTCAGTCTCTTCTTTAAAAAAAAAAACTCCAGGAATGGAGCAGCCACAACTTCTGGTGGCAAGCTGTTCCACTGACTAATTGTGTTTTTTCACTGTCAGAAACTCCTCTAGGTTGCTTCTCTCCTTGGTTAGTTCCCATCCCTCGCTTCTTGTCCTGCCTTTGGGTATTTTGGAGAACACCCCTCTTCTTTGGGGAAGCCCCTCAAATATTGGAAGACTGCTATCATATTACCCCAATAGTCCTTCTTTTCTGAACATTTACAAAATACAGAATGACAGAGTTGGAAGAGGCCTTGGAGGTCATCTAGCCCAACCCTGAGGTCAAGCAGAAGACCCTATACCATTCCAGATTGTCCATTTCCTTTTAAAAGCCTCCAGTGATGGAGCACCCACAACTTCTGGTGGCAAGGAGTTCAGCTGATTAATTGTTCTAACTGTGAGGAAATTTCTCCTTAGTTCCAGGTTTCTTCTCCCCTTGTTTAGTTTCCATCCATTGTTTCTTTTCCTGCCTTCGGGTGCTTTGGAGAATAATTTGACTCCCTCTTCTTTGGGGCAGCCCCTCAAATTTTGGAAGATGCTACCATGTCCCCCCCCGATAATCCTTCTTTTCATTAAACCAGAATTAAACCCAATTCCTGCAACCGTTCTTCGTATGTTTTAGCCTCCACGCCCCTAATCATCTTTTTGCTCTTCTCTGCACTCTTTCTAAACATCTTCTTTATATCATGGCAACCAAAACTGATTGCAATACAGGTAGTCCTCAACTTGCAACAGTTCATTTAGTGACCGTTCAAAGTCACTGAACAAAGTGACCTAGGATCGCTTTTCACCCTTACAACCATTGCAGCATTCCCCCACCCCCATGGTCACATGATCAAAATCAGACGCGGCGACTCATATTTACGACGGTCACAGTGTCTCTGGGAAGGGGGGGGTCGGGTGATCCCCTTTTGTGACCTTTTGTGTCACATGATCAAAATTCAGACGCTTGGCAAGCGACTCATATTTATGACGGTCACAGTGTCCCTGGGAAGGGGGGGGGTCAGGTGATCCCCTTTTGTGACCTTTTGTGTCACATGATCAAAATTCAGACGGCAAGCGACTCATATTACGACGGTCACAGTGTCCCTGGGAAGGGGGTCAGGTGATCCCCTTTGTGACCTTTTGTGTCACATGATCAAAATTCACGCGCAAGCGACTCATATTTACGACGGTCACAGTGTCCCTGGGAGGGGGGGTGAGCTGATCCCCTTTTGTGACCTTTTGTGTCACATGATCAAAATTCAGACGCTTGGCAAGCGACTCATATTTACGACGGTCACAGTGTCCCTGGGAAGGGGGTCAGGTGATCCCCTTTTGTGACCTTTTGTGTCACATGATCAAAATTCAGCGCAAGCGACTCATATTTACGACGGTCATAGTGTCCCTGGGAAGGGGGTCAGGTGATCCCCTTTTGTGACCTTTTGTGTCACATGATCAAAATTCAGACGCTTGGCAAGCGACTCATATTTACGATGGTCACAGTGTCCCTGGGAGGGGGTCAGGTGATCCCCTTTTGTGACCTTTTGTGACTGCCATTTGTCAGAAATAGTGTAGGGTCGCCTGCTTGGGTGGAGGGGTTGGACTAGATGACCTGCAAGGTCCCTTCCAACTCTGATTATCTGCTATCTGTTACCTTCTGATAGGCAAAGTCCATGGGAAAACCAGATTCACTTAACAACCAGGTTGCTAACTTAACAGCTGCTTACCAACAGCAACGATTCACGTAACAATGGTGGCAAGAAAGGTTTTAAAATGGAGCAAAATTCACTTAACGAAGGCCTTGCTTAGAAAGATACACTTTGGGCTCAATTGGAGTCATAAGTTGAGGATTACCTCTATTCCAGGTGTGGCATTTTGGGCTTCCCTGTAAGACTTCTTGGACAGTTCTAAAAAATAAATGGCTTTAAAAATAATCAATTGTGGTTTCCATGCTGATCTCTTAGGAAGGAAGGCTGATTTTTCCTTTCTATCCTCCTTGCTGGTTTGGCCTTTCAGTCCAAAAAGGGAAGAATAATTAGAGAAAATCTTTTTTTTTTCTTTAACAATGCAAAACAAGATTTCTTCCCAATCTGCAACCCACACACAAAAGTGAGGCAAACTTTCCCTTTCTTAGCTAATTCCCCAAGGAAATAACTTTTCCATCCGCTGTTTTCTCCGTGATTTGTTTAGCTAAGAAACAAGAATCCAGAGAGAGAAACAGAGAATATAGAGCAGTCGTGACGGAGGTAATACAGGTAGTCCTCGACTTATGACCACAATTGAGCCACAAATTTCTGCTGCTAAGCGAGACGGTTGTTCGGTGAATTTCCCCCCACTTTATGACCTTTCTTACAGCAGTTCTTAAGTGAATCGCTGCCATTGTTAAATTAGTAACAACCTTTTTAAGTGAATCTGGCTTCCCCATTGACTTAGCTTGTCAGAAGATTATAAATATGAAACAGTTGCCAAGCACCTGAATTTTGATCACATGATCATGGGAAGGTTGCAAAGATCTTGTAACTGTGAAAAACATTCATCTCACTCTTTTCAGTCCTGTTGAATGGTCACTAAATGAACCGTTGGAAGCTGAGGATTACCTCTATTTGAGTCCCTGAAAGGCTTGGTCAATATTGGACAGAAAAGTTTCAGAATGTTAATGAATTAAGTGGATCAGAAGTGCGTTGACACATTGGGTGTGATCTTCTGTGCCAAATGTGCAAGAAAACAACCAAGCTCAGAGAGCACTAAGGATCCTCCTCTTCCTCCTCCTCCTCCTCCTGCACCACTCCCTTCTAACTGATGATGTTACCGAGTTGGGTCATGAAATGTCTGCAAGAAAACTACCAAGCTCAAAGAGCACCAAAGACCCAGAGTTGTTTTCTTCCTCCTCCTCCTCCTCCTCCTCCTCCTCCTCCTCCTCCTCCTCCTCCTCCTCCTCCTCCTCCTCCTCTCTAGAAACCCCACTCCCTTCTAGCACTGATGATGTTACCTAGTTGGGTAGTAAAACATCTGCAAGAAAACTACCTGACTTAGCACCCAGTTTTTAAGTCTCCCTGTTCACAGTTGGAGGATTGGGAGAAATCACTCAATTTTCCCTGGAATAATTTTTGGGAATAATTCTGGAGCCAGTGTTTGTTCTCCTAAGGGAGAAGACTTAGGACCTATTTCCTCTTAAAACAAGCAGAAATTACAAGGAAACTAATAACGGGCACCTCCTCTGCAGGTAGTCTATTCATTCCTCACTGCCTCCTGTGTTTATTCTCATCAGAAAGAAAAGGTGCTGCTTTTACTAACATTACAACTGCCGTTTGCTGTGCTGGACATCCTTGGAAGAAGCTACCATGGAGGACTGTAAAAAGGTGGCTTCTCTCATCACACAGCACAACCACCCTGATTCAGCTTTCTCCAACTTTGCCTGACTACAAGTCCCAAGATTCCCAGCTGGCAGGATATGATAGAATTACTGGTTTGACCCAGGTAGGAGATCTCATATTATGGAAAACGGAAGCCATCCTGAATTCGGTGCTTCCAGTTTGATTCCAGCCAGTTGCAGAAATATTCCTCCCTCCCTCCCTCCCTTTCTTTTTATTTGATTCCTTCCTTCCTTTCAATTTATTTCCTTCCTTCCTTTCAATTTATTTCCTTCCTTTTTTTTTGATTCCTTCCTTTCTTCCTTTTTTCCTTCCTTTTTTTTGATTCATGCCTTCCTTCCTTCCTTCCTTCCTTCCTTCCTTCCTTCCTTCCTTCCTTCCTTCCTTCCTTCCTGGATAAAATTGTTATTGAGACAGACAGATAGGCAGACACACTTATTGCAAGTCTCCTGGATTTGCAATGGAGACTGAGATAGTGTCTTCCTTTGATTAAGCAAATGCATAAATGAAATGAATGACAGGTGCATCATACCTTGCACTTCATCATCATCATCATCATGATCATCATGATCATCATCACCATCATTTTAGCCATTGTCTACCCACTGCAGGATGAAGGCCTCTTCCGAATGTTTCCAGCCAATATGGTCCTGAGCTTTCTTTGGCCAATTGGGCCTACACTTTGCACTTACTCTCTTTAAAATAACAGAATAACAGAGTTAGAAGAGACCCCACTCAGGCAGGAAACCTTATACCATTTCAGACAAATGGTTGTCCAATCTCTTCTTTAAAAACCCCAGTGATGAAGCACCCACAACTTCTGGTGGCAAGTGGTTCCACTGGTTAATTGTCCTCACTGTCAGGAATTTACTCCTTAGTTCTACGTTGCTTCTTGCCTTGATTCGTTTCCACCCATTGCAAAACCAGTCGCAGAGACTGGCAGATTATTTTCAAGTCCTCCATCTATCTGTCTGTCTGCCTGTCTCTGTCTCTCTGTCTGCCTCTTAGCTTTCTGTTGCTGCTGACTTTTTCAAAAGATGAGACCAGACACGGCCCTACAGCCAACAGCCCAACGACACTTCAGCTGTGAGCCTCCTGTGACAATGGGGATCGGATTTCTCGCTTACTGTCACCTGCTGATCCCTCGGGAGCTGCAGGCAGACGCTCTTAATTCCAGTTTTTCATTCCTGTTTCCCCCCCACCCCTCCGCTCTCTCATTCTGCTTCTCCGCCGCACCCCACTCAGATATCTTGCTTCAGTCTGTTCCAGAAATCAAATGCAAACCACATTTCTATGAAGGCCTCCTCTGGAATCCCTGAGATGTGTTTGTATTTACCCAGCGATCCTTTCCGTATCTCTTAAAGAGTTAAGCTACCGGTGCAGAAAGCCGCTGCGTGGCTAGCACGGGTAGTCCTCGACTTACGACCGCAACGGAGCCCAGAATTTCCATTGAGATGGCTGTTAAGTGAGTTTCGTCCCATTTTACCACCTTTCCGGCCACCGTCGTTAAGCAAATCAGGGCACTTAAGTTAGCAACACGGTTGTTAAACGAACCTGGCTTCCCCACTGCCTATCAGAAGGTCACCAAAGGGGAATCCCGTGACCCTGGGACAGTGCGGCCATCATAAATATGAGTCGCTTGCTGTGACCACGGGATGCTACAACGGTCGTAAGGGGTGAAAAACGGTCATAAGTCCCTATTTTTCAGTGCCACTGTAACTTTGAACAGTCACTAAATGCATTGTTGTAAGTCGAAGGGCTACCTGTATGTCTACTGCTGCGTATATCTATTTTGGATGTTTTTTATTGCTCTGTGTGTGTGTGTGTGTGTGTGTGTGTGTGTATCTTTGGAGCTGCCCAAAGGGTATCTGACCTGTCACTCAAGGCCTCCAAATGTTCTCTCTCTGCTTCCAACTTGGCATCCCTCCCTTCCGGATGACTTAGAACTGACTTTCTACATCCCAGAGGGCTGGACAAGATGACCTCGGGAGGACCCTTCCATCGTGCAATCCCACCATTCTTTCCCAACTTGTCTGCCCTCCTCCTTTTCCAAATGTTCTGGGTACCGACTTGAGGTGGGGTGCGGAGGCTGGCGGGGGCACACCCCCCCCTCTCTCTCTCACACACACACACAAGCCTAGCCCCTCCAGCAGCGGGGAGGGGTCAAGGGCACAGATGAAGGAAAGGAAAGGGTTAAAAGGGGGAGAAACTTCCTAACTGCAGCTTCTCTTTCCTGCACCTGCATTTAATTCTATCTCCATTTCCCCAAAGGCCCCAGGAATGAGGGAGGAGGGGCGGCCTGCAGATTGGGGGGGGGGCTCCTCCAGTCCCCGACGCTGGAGAGGCTTCCATTAATAATTCAAAGAAATCAGAGCATTTCCTAGCAAAGCAGACCAGCGCCTGGGCTGTTACAGGAAAGGCACCTCGGGCCCTGCTCTGGACCCACCGCTGGGGAACCATGGCCAGGAACGTCATAAAACGAACGAAGAAGGACTGCGGGAATGGAGTACGGCTACTCGGGCGGAAAGAAGGACCAGGGGTGACAGGATGGCAGTACCTGAGGGGCTGCCCCCGAGGAGAGGGGTGGGGGTTTTCAACCTGTGCTCCAAAACACCAGAAGGCAAGACAAGAAACGATGGATGGAAACTAATGTAGGAGAGAAGCAACCTCGAATCGAGGGGAAACTTCCTAACAGTGAGGACAATTAACCAGTGGAACTCTTTACCACCAGAAGTTGTGGGTGCTCCATCCCTGGAGGTTTTTAAGAAGCGACTGGACAGCCATTTGTCTGAAATGGTAGAGGATCTCCAGCTTGAGCCAGGGGTTGGACTAGAAGACCTCCAAGGTCCCCTCCAGCACATGCACACACAAAGAGGGTAATCCGCCTGGCTTCACTGGGGGGTCGGTGAGATTGCAACTTCCCCCAACCACCATCAGCCGTGTGCAGGCTCTGAAAATAATCTTTTTCCAGTAGGAAACTCGATGCTCAATTGTTTCCTTTCGATATTCTGCTTTCAATCTCATTGTTTTCAAGAGGTTTCTCTTGTTCACCTCCTTCAGGAGACGCTCTTCTGCTTCTCTTAGGCAGCCGGGACACCAAGATTCAAGACTATAGGGAGTCCTCGACTTACAACAATTCATTTAGTGACCATTCGAAGTTACAACGGCACTGAAAAAAGTGACTTAGGACTGTTTTTCACACTTACGACCATTGGGGCATCCCTGCGGTCACGTGATCAAAATTCAGCCGCTTGGCAACTGACTCATAGTTATGACGGTTGCAGCGTCCTGGGGTCATGTGATCCTCCTTTTGTACCTTCTGACAAGCAAAGTCAATGGGGAAGCTGGATTCACTTAACAACCGGCCTTGGTGGCTCAGGCTGTTAAATGCCTGCTCTTAAGTTCCAGTTGTCTACAACTACTGTAGGCTCGAATCCCACCAGGCTCAAGGTTGACTCAGCCTTCCATCCTCTCGGGGTAGGTAAAGTGAGGACCCAAGATTGTTGGGGGCAATAAGCTGACCTTGTAAAAATGCCGCTTAGTAATAAGCAGGCATATACAACAGAAGGAAGGCTATTGCTGAGCACACTGGGTTGCATCCCAGTCAGCCCTGAGTCTCCGGAGAAGGGCGGCATATAAATGTAATTTTTTAAAACCAGATACTAACTTAACTGCAGTGATTCAGTTAACAATGGTGGCAAGGAAGATTATACAATGGGGAAAAAAAAAAGCTTTGTAGAAGTCTCACTTAGTGACCAAAATTTTGGGCTCAGTTGTGGCTGTAAGTCGAGGACTACATGTATTCAAGACCAATCCCCCTCCCCAAACATTGCACAGTTTGAGCTTTTTTCCATATTTTCACGCCATAATTGAACATTGTCGCTTAACAAACATTGGGGTCCTTCTCTAGAAGCAAGAATGTTCCCAGACCTGCCTGGGAGAGGCTGAGCGATTGTGGCTGACAATTCAGCATCAAACTCAAAGTGATTCTGCACTCAAGATGAATTCACTCATCTGGCCACTGAATTAAAAATAAATAAATTCCACCCAATTCCCTCCGTTATGTTGCTGGATTTTGACCGCCCAAACCTTCCTGACAGGAGCAAAACCTCTTTATTCAAATGCATGCATCAATGCGTCATCGAATGTTTGTGTTGGGCTTGGATCTGAGTGTTGGTGGCTGATTAAATTATTATTTATTTCTATTTATCAGCTCAGCTTAGCGCTGCTGTCGGTTGCACCTTACAGACGGAGCAAGGGGAATGAATGCAAGGCACAGCTTGAAGAGAAAGAAATATTAACTCTGAATGTAGCAGCTCCCGCCTTCTCCCATCCTATGTCTGGCACCCACATTGCAAATCGGACATTAACACAGTCGAGAGAGTCCAGAGATATTTCACGAGAAGAGTCCTCCATAGAATACCTTATGCCACCAGACTTGAAATTTTAGGCTTAGACAACTTAGAACTACGCTACCTTCAGTCCGACCTAAGCGTAGTACACAAAATTATCCATTGCAATGTCCTACCCGTCTATGACTACTTCAGCTTCAACCTCAGCAATACACAAGCACACAATAGATACAAACTCAAGGTAAATTGCACCAAACTCGATTGCAGGAAATACGACTTCAGCAACAGAGTGGTCAATGCCTGGAATGCCCTACCTGGCTCTGTGGTTTCTTCCCCAAACCCCCAAAACTTTAACCTTAGACTGTCTACCGTTGACTTCACCCCTTTCCTCAGAGGTCTGTAAGGGGTGTGCATAAGTGCACTGTCGTGCCTACCGTCCCTGTCCTAATGTTCCCCTTTAATACATTTCTTGTATTAATAATAATCATGTTTATACTAATATCTGTTATCTAATACATGCTCAACAAATAAATAAATTAAAAATAAATAAATACAGGGCAGACTTGCTAAATTTCCCCTGAATTCAGATGTTAAACATTATAGGCACAGGAAGGTGGGCAGCCTTGTGTCCTACCCACCAGGGCAGAGATATGCAAGCATTTGTTAGGATTTTTTTTTCTGGATTGCAACTGTACGAAGGCTGTTTTGAGTCTCTTCTGGGAAAGATGGACAGCGAAAGGAGAAGGGGATGGCAGAGGATGAGATGGTTAGATAGTGTAAACCAGCATGGCCACACAAAGAACTCTCTGATGAATGGAAAGACAAAAAGGACAAGTGGAAAAAGTGGAAAGCGGGGCACCTAACTAAGGCAGAATATCAGCAAACAGCCCGAGCCTGCAGAGATGAAGTCAGGAAAGTTAAGGTGCATAACGAACTAAGGCTTGCAACAAAAGTTAAAAATAACAAAAATAAATAAATAAACCCCGAAACTTCTTTCAACATGTGAAAAACAAGAGAAAAAGTCAAGGAAACAATTCGTCCATCAATGGGACAAAATGACAAGACGGTTATGACCAACAGGGAGAAAGCAGAACAGCTTTAGTGGAATAACTTGCCTCCAGAAATTGTGATTTTAAAAAGAGATGGGACAACCATTTCTCTGAAATGGTTATAAGGTCTCCTGCTTGAGCAGGGGGTGGGACTAGATGACCTCCAAGGTCCCTTCCAACTCTGTTATTCTATTCTGTTATTCTGATAGCGTCGTGGACACAACGAACATGAATTTGGGCAAACTCTGGGTGACAGTGGAGGACAATGGGGCAGGCATGCTGTAGTCCATGGTGTCGCAAAGAGTTGGACGCAATGTAGTGACTGAACAATAACGGCAACCAATCTGGCTTTCAAAGAAAGTTCAGTGTATGGTGATATTTCTCAATCTGCAAATTCAGCAAGGCTTTGCTGGGGAACATCATTAATTCTGCAACCGAAGCACCCATCTACCCGTTTCTCACCTCACTGGTGGACAAAAAACGCAGACCCCAAAACTGAAAGAGAGACAGACAGAAGGAAAGAAAATGAGTAGTTAGATGACGTAAGTCTGAACTGGAAAGAATAAAAGTTGGACTTATTCCAATTAGATAAATCTAGAAAAGATTATGGTGTGGAACTTGGGTTCCATAAAAGAGAAAGGCAAGAATATAATTTATGGGGGAAAGAGGCGATTTTCTTTCTGCTTGGCACAAGATGTTGAGAGATGATAGATAGATAGATAGATAGATAGATAGATAGATAGATAGATAGATAGATAGAGGCAGAGACAGATAAATAATAGAGAGAGAGGGATGGTAGAGAGAGAGAAATGAGACAAACACACACACAGAGAAACAGATGATGGATGGATGGACAGATGGATGAACGGATGGAAGAATAGGTAGGTAGGTAAGAGGTAGAGATGTATATAGCTGCTAGATAGATAGATAGACAGACAGACAGACAGACAGACAGACAGACAGACAGACAGACAAAAGAGAGAAGCAGGCAGGCAGACTTTAAAAAAAAAGAAATTAATTAAGACAGCAAGGCTTCTTTCTGAATGAATTCAGCCCAGATGGTTCAAACAAGAATGAGGAATATTTCAAAAATGTGGATGCTTGTAATGACCCACTGCTGCCTTTTTCCAGAGTGACTCCTTGGAAAGTCAGATTTCACTTAGCAATTGGAAAGCTTTCCTCCGGAGCAAAAACTGGAAAAAGGGAAATACTGCCTAGACTCGGAGAAACACGGCAGAAACCATCTCATCCTCTGTGGTCCCCTTCTCCTTCCACCTTTCCCAAGGGTCTTTCCCCCCCCCCAAAAAAAATCTTCTTCAAAGCCAGATTAAAAAGGGCTAAATCCTGTTCCATTTGTTGCGGTGTAGATTTCCTGAGCCCGGTGGGGACCCTTCCTCTATTCTTTTAGGAGACTCTCTTCGCTTCTGTCATCAGGCCAAAGCTGCCCACTTATGGCCTGATCCAGTGATGGCTAAATGCATTTCCTTTCAGCGCTCCTTGACCGACTGTCATCCACAAAGCCGGATCTACATACATAATGCCTTTGGAGGACTCAGCTGGAGCAGCCTAGCCCTGCCTGGCTCAGAGACCTGAATCGCAATCTAGAAACCAGTTGCAGGCTGAAAGGAGAACCGGATTAAATCTCCAGCGACGGGATAGGTAGCCTCGGGCGAATGTTCCCGGCCTCTTGGCTGGCCGTGATTGAGGATCAGAAGACCGTCAAAACTGTACGGCTTTGGGGGTTTAAAGGAGACATTTTGCTCTGCACTCATCCTGATGGCACAAGGCAGCTCTGGAGTGGATGGCCTGCAGAAAATATAGAAAAAGAGGGGAATATCTTTTGCAAGAACTCAAGAGAAGCAGCGCAAGATTGGAAAAGGTCAAGAGATCTGGCCCATAGAATCACAAGAGTGAGCTTCTTCTTCTTCTTCTTCTTCTTCTTCTTCTTCTTCTTCTTCTTCTTCTTCTTCTTCTTCTTCTTCTTCCTCTTCCTCTTCCTCCTCTTCCTCCTCCACCACCACCACCACCTCTTCTTCTTCTTCTTCTTCTTCTTCTTCTTCTTCTTCTTCTTCTTCTTCTTCTTCTTCTTCTTCTTCTTCTTCTTCTTCTTCTTCCCTCTAATCCCTATCCTGCATGATAGGGATGGCCTCTAATTTTTTTCTCATTACCTACTACCTTATACGATTACAGAATAACAGAGTTTGAAGGGACCTCAGAGGTCTTCTAGCCCAGCCCCCTCCTCAAGCAGGAAACCCTATGCCATTTCACATCCAGTGGTGGAGCATCCACAACTTCTGGAGACAAGTCGTTGCACTGCTTAATTGTTCTAACTGAAATTTCTCCTTAGTTCTAGGTTGCTTCTCTCCTTGATTAGTTTCCATCCATTGTTTCTTGTCCTGCCTTCTGGTGCTTTGGAAAATAGTTCGAACTCCTCGTCTTTGTGGGAGCCCCTCAAAGACTGGAAGACTGCTATCATGTCTCCCCTAGTCCTTCTTTTCATTAAACTAGACATACCCAGTTCCTGCTACTGTTCTTCATATGTTTTAGCCTCCAGTCCCCCAATCCTCTTTGTTGCTCTTCTCTGCACTCTTTCTAGAGTCTCAACATCTTTTTTATATCGTGGCCACCAAAACTGGGTGCAACATTCCAGGTGTAGTCTTACCAAGGCGTTATAAAGCTGTACTGAACGTTTAACTAAAGATGAAGCTGTAGGGCTGCAGAAAGGCTTGAAATATTTGTGCGTGGCGTGGGAAAGAGAGCGCTGAAAGAATTGGATCAATTATAGAACAGTTGGACAATAAGAAAGCGCTACTGAATTTACAAATTGTGTCGCAGGATTCCTTCACGGGGCATCGTCTTCAGACGGTGCATTGGCCCAAGGAGGATGCAGGCCTGGTATCCCATCCTCAAGCTCAAACAGACCAGGAAGGCTGGCAGCAAGGTGATGAAGCTGTGGACTTGGGAGACATGATAGCAGTCTTCCAATATTTGAGGGGCTGCCCCAAGGAAGAAGGGGTCAAGCCATTCTCCAAAGTACCCGAAGGCAAAACCAGAAGCAACAGATGGAAACTAATCAAGGAGAGAAGCAACTTAGAACTAAGGAGAAATTTACAGACAGTGAGAACATTTAACCAGTAGAAGGGCTTGTCTTCAGAAGTTGTGGCTGCTCCATCACTGGGGGCTTTTAAGGAGAGATTAGACACCCACTTGTCTCAAATGGTGCAGGGTCTGCTGTTTGAGCAGGGGTTGGACTACATGACCTCCAAGGTCCCTTCCAACTCTGACATTCTATTAACTGGCAGATGCCAAGATCCAATTCTGTGGGAATCTTAGGGGCTGGGGGGAATGGGTTGGGAAGGGGGGGGAACTCATCTTTCTCTCTCTTCCTTCCCCCCTCCTCATTCATTAGCTATGCAACCTAATTCCGATTTCCTTTGTTTAACCAAGCTGAACTCCGTGCCAAGCAAGATTGGATGTCAAAGGTCAGGGGACATTTGCGATCGATAGAAAATCAATTCGAATCCAAAGGAGCGAATTCTCCTACTCGCCAAGCCCTGGGAGAAATCATGCATACAACCCCGTTTATTGACAAGCAGGAAGAGGCAGATAGAAAGCAAAGACCGAAAGGGAGGTGGATTTGTGATGCGGGCAAGTCCAACAACAAAGAAAAATATAAATATATACAGAGAACCTTTCGCTGTTTTGAGAACCAGAAAGATCATTAAAGCTACAGAATTTTGTCTGTCTGTCTGTCTGTCTGTCTGTCTGTCTGTCTCTATCTATCTATCTATCTATCTATCTATCTTTAAAAAGGAAGTTTAGAAGATAGCTGGAAAGTTGAAAAGAAATGGCAGGGATGGGTGTCGCTAAAAGAGAACTCAGCCTGAATTCTTTCTAGCCACTTTTGGGTTTTCCACCCAGAAGTGTTATTTTACTTTCAAGGAACGTTTTCCAAATCACCCGAAAGAAACCTCACATCAGCCACCTCGGAGTCATCTTCGCACAATGGTTGCTGTCTTGTCATCTCCTGCAGGGACTTTCACAGAGGACCTGATGGTCTTGGGAGGAGCACCAACAAAGGGGGAGTCTCTGCTTGTCCACTTGAGTATTTCCGGGGGTGTCAGCTGCTTAGCCCAAATACCTGGGACACGGCCCCCACCGAGAGTGCTGACCCTCACAACAACCCTCTCCCAATCCCCTCACTCTTTGCACCCATTCAAGCAAGTGTCTCCTGCTCGAAGAGGGAACTGGACTAGAAGACCTCCAAGGTCCCTTCCAACTCTGTTATTCTATGGTCTAAGTTCTGCATTGCTTAGCAAATCAACCTTCCTGGTTTTTTTCTGCCACTTCCAAGACCAGGTTCTAACCCTGAAGCAGAGCAGCCCTTTGGTAATTTTTTTTGGGGGTCTAATGGAGGGAGGTGCCCCCTCCTGCCCTGACTCTCCCACCTCCCGCAGGAGGAGGCAGTCAAAAGCTCCGCGCGCGGGTGCCTAAACCAGAGGGGAAACTGAGGCAAGGGGAGGGAACGGGTCGCCGGCTGGAGTTAAAAAGGAGAAGGGTTTGGGGGGTGAGGTGGGGGCGTCTCTTGCGTCCTACCTTTGCAGAGCCGTGTGGGCATCCAGGACGCCAGTGGTTTGCATCCAAGACCTGACCGCCGAGAGTCCACCTCCTCCGGTCAGGGGCTCTTCTTTCATGGTCAGCCCTCCTCTGGCCAGGCTCTCCTGGATGGAGAACATCAAAACTGCTTTTTAGCGAGCGTCGGGAGGGGTGTGTATTGTGTGTGTGTGTGTGTGTGTGTCGGGTGGGCGCGTGCCTGCCGTCCTCCAACCAAAACAATCCCAGCCCCCAAGCAGGGGCTTGTTGGGGAGGAGGGGAGGGGGACGCTCGGAAGAAAGTTTGGGGTCTCCTGGCTTTCCGTGGCCGGCAGCTCTCCGACGATGGCCGGAGGACCCCGGCGGCTGAAGGGGAGCGGGCGGCAGAGGCTGAGCGCCGGCCGAGACCCCAGCCCAGCCTGGGGCGGGAGGAAAGGGGCTGCCCTCGCGCCACCACCTGCCCGCCGCTGCTGCTCCCGCCGCCACGAGGTGTCGAGGTGACAATCCGGGCTCGGGAGGCTCGGGGATGCTTTGCTGGCTTGCCGGGGGCAGCGGCGGCGGCGGCGGCGGGGGCAGGCAGGCAGGAGACGAGCTCTGGGTGGGGACGCCTCGGCGGGGAGAGGATGGAGGAATCAGAGAGCAAGAAGCCCCCGGGGAGGGAGGGAGGGGTGAGGAAGGGCGGGGGGCCGGAGGAGGAGGAGGAGGAGGAGGAGGAGGCCGGCGAGCGGCAGGCGAGGCAAGCAGCGGGTAGCAGGCAGGGCTGCCCCCGGGGCCACAGGGACCATTGGAGCGGAGCGCGCCCGGGATGCAGACCACCCCCACCCGGTCCGCCGGAGGTGAGCGAGCGTCCAAGCCGGGATGGGTGGGATGGAGGGGGGAGACAGGGATGGAGGGGGATGGAAAGAGGGAAAGTTGGGGCGGGGGTCTGCCAGAGCGCGCGGGGCGGGGGACGGGGCTGGGGTCTCCCTTCCCTCCCTCCCTCCCTCCCTCCTCTCGCCGGCTGCGGACTTTACCGGAGCCGCGGGCAGGTCGGAGCGGGGACCGGGGCTTCCTCCTCCTCCTCCGCCCCCTCCATTGGCCGGCAGGAGCAGCAGCAGCAGCCGCCGCCGCGGGTCCCCGGGGAGCAGCCCGCCGGCCGGAGCGCCCGCCGCCCGCAGCCGCCTCCTCCTCCGCCGCCGCCTCCGCTGCTGCTGCTGCTGCTGCCTCCGACGGCCGGCCTGGCCGCCCTGCTGCTGCTGCCCGCCGTCCTCCTCCTCCTCGTCGTCTTCTTCGTCCGTTTCGTCCGGCAGCAGCACCATCAGCACCGCCAACCAGTGCGGCGCGGGCCCGGGCGCAGCTTCCAGCCGCAGGGGGACCGGGCCGCCGCCGCCGCCTCCTCCGGCCGGGCCGAGCCGGGCCATGCCGCCTCCCTCCGCCTCCCCAGGGAGGAGGGGGCTGCAGCCACCGGGCCGAGCAGGCTGACATCATCCGGGGAGGGGCGGACTCCAGGGGACGGACGGAGGCGGCGGCGGCGGCGATGACCGCGGGAGGGGCGCGCTGGGCTCGGCCGCCTGGCGTGACCCCCGCACCTTCCCGGTCATCCTTGCTTCCTCGCCCCCCCCTCCCCTTCGCAGCCCCCCAAGTCTCCAGCCTCGGAAAATGCATCTCTCTCTCTCTCCTGGTGGGAGCCCCTCAAAGTTTCGCAGGCTCCCCCCATCCATCTCCCCCTCCCCTAGGGCTCTCCGTTCCCCGAGACCCCCCCTTCATAGGGCCCTAGCCGCAGCGCCCCCCGCCAAAGCTCCCCCCTTTCCCTAACCGCCTCCTTTCTTTCCTTCTCCCTGCTAAGAACAGTCCTGCAATCTCTCCCCAAAGGCTTGGAGTCCCTTTCGCATTCAGACGACTAGCTAGGATAAAAATGAGGGTTGGAGAAGTGCTCCGATCCTGAGTAGGGTGAGCCAGCAGGGAAAGAGAGCTCCCCGGGTTCCCCCCACCCTCCCTCACACGTTCAGCTGTGGAGGAGCCGGTCATTTGGGGGCCCTGCAAGGCATGCAAATGGGGTTGCGGCTGGGTTTGCAGGGACCAGGTTTGGCGAGTTGTCTGAAGCCAGCCAGTGTGCCAAGGTAGCCAAGTTTGCAAAGGGCCTCAGCCAGCTGCTACTGAATTTCCCTTACACTCCCTGTTGTGCATCCCACAACATCTCTTTGCTCACAAAAAGTGCTTGGAAACTTTCTATAGGGCAGGGGCCTCCAACCTTGGCAACTTTAAGCCTGGTGGCCTTCAACTCCCAGAATTCCCCAGCCAGCTGGCTAGGGAATTCTGGGAGTTGAAATCCGCCAGGCTTAAAGTTGCCATGATTGGAGACCCCTGCTGTAGGGGGTTGAAGCACCTCACATTTGCAGGATTTTATTCCCTGGACTTTTTATTTTTAAGCATTATAGATACTCCTCGACGTACAGCAGTTGTTTAGTGACCACTCGGCATTATAACGGCAGTGAGAAAAGTGACTTATGATCGTGTTTCACACTTATGACCATTGCAGCATCCCCAGGATTAAGGGATCAAAATGCTTGGCTACTGACTCATATTTATGATGGTTTTGCAGGGTCCTGGGATCAGGTCACTTTTGAGACCGTCCGATTAGCAAACTCAATGCAGAAACCCGATTCACTTAATGACCACGTGACTAACTTAACAACTGCAGTGATTCAGTTAACAACCGTGGTAAGAAAGGTTGTAAAATGGGACAAAAAACTCAGTGCATTGCTTAGCAACGGAAACACTGGGCTCAATTGCAGATGTAAGTAGAGAACTGCCTATGCTAAGTTTTGCACATGCTTAGCTGGAGGGACAGAGTGAGGTGGAAGAGATCTTAGTAGCTTTAATCCTTTTTTTTCAAATCATTTAGTTTTTACTTTTCTAGCAGGTTTAATTGTTTTCCTAAAATTTCACTATCTGTACTCGCATCCATTCTGGCTCACTTTATCTAGATTTCTTTCTAATACATTTATTGATTAGATTTTTAAATTCCCACTTTTATTATTATTAAAGTAACTCATTTGTTGGCTTTTAATATATAGCATAACGATGTGTGTGTGTGTGTGTGTGTGTGTGTGCGTGCGTATAAACTTTTCTCAGTTCTGCTGTAATGGTTGAACAGTCACTAAGTGAATGGTTGTAAGACAATCACTACTTCTACAGTGGTGGGATTCAATTTTTTTTTACTACTGGTTCTGTAGGTGTGGCTTGGTGGGTGTGGCTTGGTGGGTGGGGCAGGGGAAGGATATACTGCAAAATCCCCCTTCCCTCCCCCACCCCACTAACCTGCTTTCCAGCTCTGTTCTCCTGTGCAGGGCAACCAAAGGAGACCCAGCCGATCAGCCGGACTCAATGGGAGGCAGAGAATAGATGGGGTTGGCGGGGCCAGTCAGAGGTGGGATTGGCCGGTTCTCTGAACTACTCAAAACTACTGCTACCGGTTCTCCAGAACTGGTCCAAACCAGCTGAATACCACCTCTGTACCTGTATTTCTACCCCTGTCTGGAGGAATAGATTCAAGTAAGCCATCCCATTGAGAAGGTCCCAACCGACGCCAGGAGGAGGTTGAGTGGACACCTCAGCTGTCAAGAAACCAACGTGACATCATCATCTGGAGCCAAGCTTTAACTGAGAAGGACTTTATGTCCAGGCAGGAGGAGGAAAGGGAGATGTGGTTTTGGAAGACCTACCCCCAAGATTGCTTGACCTTGCGTGAAGAAACACTTGATGTTTCCTCCACACTAACCATTGCACGTGTGAGATGAAGGGAATCCAGAACTTCAGAATTCCTGCTCCTGTTAGGTCTCTCAAGAGGTCCCACAAGCCAGCTCCTTGTGGTATATGGCTATCTGAAGAAGCCCAAAGGTCAAAGCTCAGCTAGAAGATCACCAAACCAGTGGAGAACTTCAACAGGTGAGACCGTGGTAAGCATGTCTGGCCTAAGTCAAGAACTTATGATGTCCATGGATGTCCTCTTAGTGATGGATGATGCTTTTTCCCTGGTGGAAGGCCCTAACTCTCAAAGGGTTTTCATCGAGGTCTCTTTAATCTGCATTCCCCCAGTGTTGAGTTGGCAGAAAAATAGGCCCGTGTAATTTGTGGCAACAGGATGATTGAACTCTTTATCTACCACAAGGATGAAATTTGTGCAGAGTTTTATCCTGTTTTATGGCAGATGATTTAAGGCGGCCATTGAGAAAGTTCCCCTTCTCCCTCCCACCAGGTAGCAGCTGCTGGGCAGAAGCAGCACCACCAATCATTCTTATTATGGTCTGCACAAGTGCCGGAGAAGGTGGAGAGTGCTTGGAAAATGTTACAAGTCCCAAAGGTGATTTTTCTTCTTCTTCCAACTGGCCTTTCTTGGGTTTTATCTTTTCCTTGAAGACTTTTCATTTTCTCATCCAAGAAGCTTCTTTGATTCTGACTAAATGGTGGTGGATGGAAGGATTTGTGGTCCTCACGGTCATCTGGTCATTGGTACTCTTCAGAGAGTCCTTGAGGCCACTTGGTTTACCTGTGCTCTGAGAGTGGAACTGCTGAAAGGACCATGTTGGAAACAGGAGATGCGTGGTGTTGTACTTCCATCCCCATCCCCACTTGGTTGAGAGAGGGCTGTTCAATGTAAAGGCTTAGTAAGGTCACACCTAGAATACCACAGTTTTTGGTCACGTTATTAAAAAGTTGAGATTCTAGAAAGAGTGCAGAGAAGAGCAACCAGGATGATTAGGGGACTGGAGGATAAATCATATATAAAGAACGGTTGTAGGAATTGGGTAGGTCTAGTCTAGTGAAAAGGAGGCAGTCTTCCAGTATTTGATGGCTTCTTTGACCTCTCTTTTTAACCAGCAGTTTACAAGTTTTTTTTTTTAATTACATTTATATGCAGCCCTTCTCCGGAGACTCAGGGGCGGCCTATTGGGATGCAACCCAGTGTGCTCAGCAATAGCCTTCATTCCATTGTATATGCCTGCTTATTACTAAGCGGCATTTTTACAAAGTCACTTAACAATCCTGGGTCCTCAATTTACCTACCCCGAGAAGATGGAAGGCTGAGTCAACCTTGAGCCTGGTGGGATTCGAGCCTACAGCAGTTGTAGGCAGCTGGAACTTAAGTGCAGGCAATTAACAGCCTGAGCCACCAAGGCCCTTGTCAACACAGTCCTTTTTAAGCAGTTCCAAGAAGGCTCCACACCCCTTTGCACTATACAGGTGACCCTCACAGCACAGATAGACCTCCAAGTGGCCTCAACGACTTTCTGAGCTGCGCAGGGATTTGCTTAACAACAGTGGCAAGGAAGGTTGTAAAACGAGGCAAAACTCACGTTAAAACGTCTCACTTATGGACCGTGGTGGCGCAGTGCTTAGAATGCAGCATTGCAGGCTGACTCTGCCTAATGCCAGTTCAATCCTGACCGGCTCAAGATTGACTCAGCCTTCCGAGGTCGGCAAAACGAGGACCCAGATTGTTGGCAAGAGGCTGACTCTGTAAATTGCTGTGTGAAGCAGTATATTAAAAGTCTAAGTGCTATTGCTACTTCTATGTCTGTCCATCCATCCATCCGTGGTGGTACACTGATTAGAATGCAGTATTGCAGGCTAATTCTGCCCACCCCCAGAAGTTTGACCCTGGCT